>CM019066.1:134861704-135321367 GCA_009667805.1 Leptobrachium leishanense | reverse complement strand
TAATATCACTTTAGCTGCAAGTCGTCTAGGGGAATAAAAGAATCACCTACCAATGAAATCATGTCACAATCATAAAACCATCTCTAAATACTGGGGTGTACACAAAAAAACAACCTAAGTCCCTTAATACAAATATTTTGTCATGTTCTATTCCAAACTTAAAGGGACCAAAGACAAAAATATGATCTGTCATGTTGTACACACAGATAGATCTCCCTATCTCAAGAGTAACATTGTTATGATGCTCCTGCACAAAATCCCACACTGCTGCAACAGACCTTTAGTCTCATCAGTAAAAGATAAGCTGCCATCTGTTCCTCTCCACAAGGACAGTGCGCTGTTAAGGTGGGGTCACCTGGTGACCCTATGTGCCAAATAATGAGGTGGATATACCATCATTTGGTCATACAATTTCGAGCCTTATGAGCTCATAAAACAACAAACAAAGCAGGTGTCCTGACTCCTCTGTCTACCTTGCCTTGGATAATACTGAAACTTTCCTAAATTCCACATTCTTTGCTTGTCCTGCCTTAAATCTCTGACCTTCTCCTCTGTCCTGTGCTCTCATTCACATCACACTCTGCATACATACTACTAATCACCTTCACATCACCTTCTGCATACACACTGCTAATCACCTTCACATCACCTTCTGCATACACACTGCTAATCACCTTCTGCATACACACTGCTAATCACCTTCACATCACCTTCTGCATACACACTGCTAATCACCTGCATACACACTGCTAATCTTCACATCACCTTCTGCATACATACTGCTAATCACCTTCTGCATACATACTGCTAATCACCTTCATCACTCTCATACATATATAATCACCTTCACATCACCTTCTGCATACACACTGCTAATCACCTTCACATCATCTCTGCATACACACTGCTAATCACCTTCTGCATACACACTGCTAATCACCTTCACATCCCTTCTGCATACACACTGCTAATCACCTTCTGCATACACACTGTAATCTTCACATCACCTTCTGCATACATACTGCTAATCACCTTCTGCATACATACTGTAATCACCTTCACATCACATCTCATACATACTGCTATCACCTTCTGCATCACCTTCTGCATACACACTGCTAATCACCATTCATGTCTTCTTAATGGTCTCTACTGGAAAGTAACCTGTATCTGTCATATCTAGGATAGTCTTTTCTAACTCTTTTGGCCTCATCCCGTTCCATCCTGTCTCAGTCTGTTTAATGACCCGGCTGCAAGTGGGGAACATGTTATCCATTAAACTCTGTATGAATATAACAACCGAATCATCTTCCATTGTCTCACATCCCAAATAACAATCTATAAATCTCATCACAAAACTCTGCACTGTTTCTCCATTCATTTGTTTACATACCATTTTCCTTTCACCATGTCTCTCCATACACTTTCCTAACCTCTTCTCACATTGACTCTTAAATTATCATCCGCATCCTTTTGGATAATCAAGCTCTGCCTTAAGTACATTTCATCCTATCTAAAAATTCACCATATTTTGTAACCATTCCTAATAACATATTCCATAGTCTCCTGTCAATAACTGTCATACCCCGCGGCGCCGGCTCGCAAGAAAGGCAAAAAGCCTAAAACATCACATTAACCCTTGCAATACCTGCCTAGACCTATTGGATTTCAACTTGGATATGCCTATGGATTTTGATACCGCGCTTGAATAACCTACTTCTATTTGCCAAGGACTTTATTTTTGATGCAAATATTATATTATTTTTCTGGACTTTTCATAATTCCTTGGAACCTACAGCCATATTACACCCCTGGACTCCAACTCCCAGTATCCCTGCACCTTCATTGTATTCTCTTTATACCAGTGTTTTCTGGATTAATTCCTATACCTGCTTAATCATCTTCAGTGTTCTGTGTATCCTCTTTAAATTAACCCTTTCTTGTTTGTCTTTCTCTGGAGTCCTGTGTAAGATATTTATTCCTGTAGTGTCCCTCTGTTTAATATCCTAATATCTTATGTACTTTAGCCTCTTTTATTGCTCAGTTTCATACAGTGTTATCAGTTATCCCTATCATTACTTATCCTCTTGTTAATTGTTTTCTTGGTTATTATCTATTCAGTGTCTGCCCTATTATTACTTAATTTGCTTAGTATCTACTTCCCCTGTGTTGCCCTTTTGCTGATGTCTATTGTCTATTTGCTTAATAAACTCTTCAGTTTATATGTGCCTGCTCCACTTTTTGTGTTACCCTGCTCACTAGCTCATCCCCGCAACCCTGAACGCTGAATCAGTTATATAACAATAACATTTGGCAATGGATACATCTCTTGAGCTATGCCACTGGCCCTAATAGGGTGTATCACAGCATCTGGACAACCTCTTGCCCAGGTATTACAAGTGATTTTTATATATCACATTTCTACATTTCAAGACATTCTTATATTTGAGTTTGCGCTCATAAAGCATGTTTGGTTAGTAGGTTTAGAGCTGGGATCTCCATCCTGTAGCAAAAGCAAAGTCAAGCAAATTAAAGATTATTATGATCTTATATCTATCAAATTATCAAGGGCAGTAAATGTGTGTAGATGTGGTGTTTTCACTTGAGACCAGTAATCCAGTCTCGGTATTTTTGTGATGACCTACTCAAACAATGCTCAGCCACACAGTTACAGCACGTTATACAATACATTTATACACATACACAGTATACAGTACATATAATTGACTTATGTTGTCAGGGAGAGATATATGAAACAATAAAATCCTACCTATCCAAATCCCCAAAACAATAAACACATAACTGCAGAATCCAATTCTGCTATATATATATATCTAACATATATATATACTTGGGATCCAATCCCAAAACTGGCTGTCAGAACCATTCTGATCAGCAAAACACAGGCCTGTTTTCGATGCGACACAATCATCACAATCAAAAAAAAAAAATTGAGTTCCTATCGTCAGACAGGAAGGCGCAGATACAACAAAGAACTGTTATTTTCTACGTACCTTCCTGTGGACGATATCCGGAATCGATGCCCCCAAATTGATAGCCGGAAAATTCTGCCTCAGCTTGATGTGTGTCCGTAATCTTCTATTCTCTAACTAAACTATCTCTCCGTAACAAAATAACTCATGGTCGACCAGTGAGAAGGAAGTAACTGGAAATGATGACAAGACACAAAGTTTTCCTTCGCTTCGTTCTCCGTTGTTTGTTTGGTTACATGTGCTTATATACATTTACATGACATTTCAATATCTTATCAGAGAAGTAACACGTACTAAAATGCATACAGCAGCACATTAAAAGTTACAATACAGATTAACATAAAGATAAAAATTTCTGCAGTTCCATAAGTTTTCCTAACGTTTCATTATTTAACAGGAATTAACATCTGTTTCTAACTGTAATTTTTTCACTCCCTAATTGTTAGCCTCTCCCCTTTATCTTGGGTGTGCTTTAAAACATATACACAAGGCAGCAGATTCTTAGGTGAGATGCGTTTCTGAACTGTCAGCCTGTTAATAGAATGCTAACTAGAGCAAAGTTCATTTCAAAGCATATAAGCATTTTGTATTCCAATCAAATATTTTCATAGCAGCCTGATCGTATTTGGTGCATTCCATCACTCATTAACTGTTAAATACAGTGGATTAGATAAACCACGGCAGTGGGTAAAACTTTTGCACAGATTTTGGTAACTGTTGCATCATGGGAAAAATCCACAAAATGGAAACATCTGATAATAAACTAACATCATTTCTCTTTTTTACATGCAATTACTTCTAACAAAGAAAAAACTCCAGCAACATACAGTTGTGTTCAAAATTATTCAACCCCCACTGAAATTGAGTGTTTTGGCCAGTTTGACATTGATTTTGATCATTCAGTCATCTTGCTTACAATTAAATCAAAGAGGCACGTGTAGGTCAGACAAATATAACATAACATTTATAATGAAATAACCACAAATGTTTTTTCTGTGCTCACATCATTATCAGTTTTATTCAACCCCCAAGTGACATTCAATCTTAGTACTTAGAACAACATCCTTTTACAGTTATAACATCTTTTAAACGTGAAGCATAGCTTGACACAAGTGTCTTGCAGCGATCTACGGGTATCTTCGCCCATTCGTCATGGGCAAAAGCCTCCAGTTCAGTCACATTCTTAGGCTTGCGCACTGCAACTGCTTTCTTTAAGTCCCACCAGAGGTTCTCAATCGGATTTAAGTCAGGTGACTGCGATGGCCACTCCAAAATGTTCCAGCCTTTAATCTGCAACCATGCTCTAGTTGACTTGGAGGTATGCTTGGGATCATTGTCCTGTTGAAAGGTCCAACGTCTCCCAAGCCTCAGGTTTGTGACGGACTGCATCACATTGTCATCCAATATCTCCTGGTACTAAAGAGAATTCATGGTACCTTGCACACGCTGAAGCTTCCCTGTACCTGCAGAAGCAAAACAGCCCCAAAGCATGATTGACCCCCCGCCATGCTTCACAGTAGGCAAGGTGTTCTTTTCTTCATAGGCCTTGTTCTTCCTCCTCAAAACATAGCGTTGATCCATGGGCCCAAACAGTTCTAATTTTGTTTCATCAGTCCACAGAACACTATCCCAAAACCTCTGTGGTTTGTCCACATGACTTTTGGCATACTGCAGTCGACTCTTCTTATTCTTTGGAGACAGCAAGGGGGTGCGCCTGGGAGTTCTGGCATGGAGGCCTTCATTACGCAGTGTGCGCCGTATTGTCTGAGCTGAAACTTCAGTACCCACATCTGACAAATCTTTTCTCAGTTCCTCAGCAGTCACACGGGGACTTTTCTCCACTCTACGCTTCAGGTAGCGCACAGCAGTCGAAGTCAGCATCTTCTTTCTGCCACGACCAGGTAGCGTTTCAACAGTGCCCTTTGCCTTGAATTTGCGAATGATGCTTCCTATGGTCTCTCTTGGTATTTTTAACATCTTTGCAATCTTCTTATAGCCATTGCCCTTCCTGTGAAGAGTAATCACCTCTTCTCTTGTCTTCCTGGACCATTCTCTTGACTTCACCATGTTTGTAACCACACCAGTAAATGTCTAGAAGGGACTGAGTATCACAGTCATTTTAAAGCTGCCTAATTGGTGCTTATTATGCTTTATTGCTGCTCCGTGACATCCACAGGTGTTTTCAATACCTGATTGAAAACACTTGAATGAACCTCTGTTCTTCAGAGTGGTAGTCTTTAAGGGGTTGAATAATTGTGTCAATGAAGAATTCACAAAAGAAACATTTACTACTGTATTACAAAACCAATTGATGTCATTTTAGTTGCATATGGTTCTTTAAAAAGTCCTTGTAGGATTTCATTCTGAATGCAATTACAAATGTACACTAAATTCCCTAAAACCCTTTACAGCATTGGGGGTTGAATAATTTTGAACACAACTGTATGTTTTATAACGTGGCTTTATTTGTAGTGCACAAGTAATCTAGAGAGTGTGTGTTGAGGTAGTTAATCAGAGGGGCATGCGCAAACCTTTCAAGGAGCTTGGAGGTAAAAGGGAGCTGGGACACAGGGCAGTAGTTGGAGGGAGAAGTCGGATCCAGAGGCAGCTTTTTTAAGATCAGGACTACCATGGCATGTTTGAGGAGAGCAGGAAAGACCCCAGAAGATAAGGACAGATTAAAGGTGTGGGTCAAGGACGGCACAAGAAAATGTGCGGGAGCAGGGTCACTGGGGCAGGTAGTGGGTTGAGAGGATCGTAATAACTTGAAGACCTCATGTTCAGTCGCAGACGGGAACGAGTTAAAGGTATGAGGATAGACATAATGAATATCTTCCTGCATGGGTGATAACGGCATTGTTGAGATTTGGGTTCTTATCTGTTCTATTTTAGATGTGAAGAAGCATGCTAAATAAAGATTATTATTGGAATCCCAGAGTGCTGGCATATCTTCAACACATATATGCAGCAGGGGTCAAAATTTCCACTCGCCCCCTCGCAATTTGCGAGAAGAAATTGGGGGAGGGCGAGTGAAAATTGGCTTGCAATTAGAATGCCAGCGTCGGCATGGAGCCATCACTGGCATTCCCTTTGAGACCCTCCAGTGGAGTAGTGAACGTGTGCCTGTGGGGGTGGAGCAGCGCAAGCTGGGACGGACTGATTCGAATGCTGGGAGAGATGTGCTTTCACATCTTCCCAGCGTCTCGTCTCGCTGCACTCAGCTTCCGGGTGGTCTGTGTCACGTGTGACTCAGCCCAGAGCCCAGAAGCGTTGGTGCAGGAAAAGAAAAGCGTGAGTTTTCTGTCCAAGTGGAGAGGAGCTGCTGCCGGGGGTGTGCAATTACATGGGTGCAGGGGTTTCCATAGCACCCAGGTCAACATCTAGGGGTTAGGGGGCCCTCTTCAGTGTACTGGTAACTGTGGTTATTCTTCTTGGCTTTGGCTGTTAGGTGAACACCGCCCTGCCCCCAAAGCAAAAAGGGGTGCAACTCAGTACTAGCAAGGTGTACCCAATAAAGTGGCCAGTGAGTGTATATACATACAAACACACTTACTATTCCTTAATGTGTTTTGGAGTTCCTTGCAGGGCCGGATTAACATAGGGGTAGATGGAGCAGCAGCTCCAGGCCCATGCCTCAGAATAGGCCAAGAGAAAAGATCACTATGTCTGCATTTGGACCCATGTATCTCCAACTCCATAGCAGCTACAGGGTCAAGTGAGGTATCACTGGAAAGGCCAGAGCATGGCCTTTCCAACGATGACAAACATGACCAAGTTTTAAGTAACAAAAATAAAATAATAAATATTTACTTTTTATTTTTCTTTCCAACAGTAATATTTTTTTCACTTTTCAATTATAATGTAAATAATGATGCTGCACTAACTAACCATTAGACATGTGCACAGCACAAAATTTCGTTTTGAACTAAAGGATTAGTCCTAAAATGCAGTTTATTTAGTTACTAAAGAAATTCGTTTTCAGTTCTTTAGTATGAAAACTAATTTCATTCATCCGAAAACCAATGGATACAATTACTATTGTAGTGGCTCCTCAGAGGGCTGAGATCGCTGCTTGTTACAGTATCACTCACTCTCAGCACAATGTGGGCCATATTACATAGTTGGTGCTAACCAGTGGCGTAACTAGAAACCTGAGGGCCCCGGTGCAAGAATCCATGAAGGGCCCCCCCAACCCCCCCAAAAAAAGATCTAGATTTTTACTTTTTTTTTTCTGCAATATAAAAAAGATAGTATTGCCCCCAGCTGACACGGATATATACTGTATATTGCCCCCAGCTCACATGGACATATATTGCCCCCAGGCCACACATGGATATATTGCCCCAGCTCACACATGGATATTTTTGCCCCCAGCTCATGGATATTTTTTGCCCAGCTCATGGATATATTGCCCCCAGCTCATGGATATATTGCCCCAGCTCATGGATATATTGCCCCAGCACATGGATAATACTGCCCCAGCACATGGATATACAGCCCCAGCACATGGATATACAGCCCCAGCACATGGATATACTACCCCAGCACATGGATACTGCCCCAGCACAATGAATATACTGTCCCAGCACATGAATATACTGCCCCAGCACATGAATATACTGCCCCAGGACATGAATATACAGCCCCAGCACATGGATATACTGCCCCCGCTCACACATGGATATACTGCCCCAGCTCATGGATATACTGCCCAAGCACATGGATATACAGCCCCAGCACATGGATATACAGCCCCAGCACATGGATATACTGCCCCAGCACATGAATATACTGCCCCAGCACATGAATATACTGCCCCAGCTCATGGATATACTGCCCCAGCACATGGATATATACTGCCCCAGCCCATGGATACTGCCCCAGCACATGGATATACTGCCCCAGTACATGGATACTGCCCCAGTACATGGATACTGCCCCAGCACACATGGATATACTGCGTACATGTATACAGATATGTGATATAGCAACCCTGATGATCGTTTCTGCCTAAGTTGGTCTTCATCAGGAGGTTGTAGTCGATTCCTCTCTAAACACCACAAGCAAGGGAGTATACGAAAAGTGAGTTGTAACTAACAAGTGAAATGTTATTACAGTGTTTAAGAATAATCGATTTTCTGAGCACTATATATAGGAATGTCCGAGTTGGGGGATAAGCTAGGGTCTTGATTTGGAGCTTTGCATTGTGGGAGCTAATAGCCAAATGTTATTTAGAGCACTCTTGATTAGCAATATGACACACAATGGCAGGATACACAGGCAGGAGCGATACTTATAAAATACAGGTATATAACTGTGTGACTCCAGACACTTACTGTCTGCGTGCGAGGAGCGGATGATGGACCCATCACCCAGGACTAGACTCGGTCTCGGGAGCCTGCCTGAGTGTAGGACGGACGGAGGGAGAGGAGCTGAGGTCTGAGGAGGACTCTACTAGCCGCTCTGGAGGAGTCTGGAGAGGAGAGTGAGAGTGGAGAGACGCAGCTCGGGCAGGACGCGTTCCGGCCACGAGGAGAAAGGCCGGCGCGCATTAATTTCCAGCAGGTCGGCGCCCGCTCACTGTCTCCTTCGCCACGCCCACACACACATGGAGACACATGTGCGGGCGGAGCGGAGGCTGAGCAGGCGAGCCGCGAGCAGGGAGAGGGGGACGGCCGGACGGGGAGGAAGGACTTAACTTAATCATCATTCATGATGCTTGATTGGATCTTGGAAGAAGACGTAACAGCCCAGGATCATGACGAGCAGCCGCAGCGCCGAGGGCCTCATCGGAACGTGATCGCGGCTGCGGCTGCGGCTGCTGGCAAAAATAGTGCAAAAAAAAGAAATTAATTTTATTCTCCCCAAGCAAGTGGGCCCCTCAAGTGGCGGAACTGCCAGGCCCGGTCGCAGTTGCAACCGCTGCGACCCTGGTAGTTCCGCCACTGGTGCTAACATAACCAGAGCTGTTGTAACTTCCCAGAGCCATTATAGCCTATGGAGGTTTTCAGTTTACAACAGCTCTGGTTAAGTTAGCACCAACATTGTAATACTGCTCCGTGTCAGGCAAAGCTGTTACAGTAACTGACTGCTGCTCATCACAGCGCTCAGAGTTTCAGTAAAACTAGTAAATAATATTTTTATATATAAGAGGTTAGAACAATATTATTTCCTTGTTTTACTGAAACTCTGACCACTGTTACAGTCAGTTACTGTAACAACTGAGCCTGATACATTGTACTGAGAGATAATGTAACAAGCAGCCGATCTCAGCGCTCACAGCCACTGGATTTAAAAGGCTGAAAAAAAAGGATCCTCTCTGTATAATGTTTAGAACATCCTCCTGCATTAATTAATACTCCTCTCTGTATAATGAATGTATACAACATCCACCTGCATTAATTAATACCCCTCTCTGTATAATATATAGAACATCCTCCTGAATTAATTAATGTCCCTCTCTGTATAGAACATCCTCCTCAATTTATACCTTTCTCTGTAAAATGTATATAACATCCTCCTGCATTAATACCCCTCTCTGTATAATGTATAGAACATCCTCCTGCATTAATTAATGCCCCCTCTCTGTATAGAACATCCTACTGCATTGGCATGGGGATGGTGCAGAACTTCGGATGTTGCGATGTTGCGCTCTTCATTGCTGGTCTCCTTCACTCAATGTAATATCACAAAAAGGACTGAAACTAAAATGTAGTGCATTTTATTTTAGTTTCTTTCGTTTTTTGTACTGAGCAGTTTAGTTTCTCTTGAGTCATACTAAAACTAAATTATCCCAAAATTCTGACTAAATCGTTTTAGTACTAAAACGAATGCACATGTCTACTAACCATCACATTTCTCATGTCACCGACAAGTGTGGAGTGGAGGTGATGGGTGATGGTACAATCCATGGTTACAAATTGTTACATCAAAAACCTAAACCGCCGCACTGCAGCGAAGAGCACTGCGGGGAACTTTGGACCCCTGCGTCACTAATCTTTACTCCTCACCAGGTCAAGTGCGGTCATTGGACAGGCCAGAGTCTGGCCTTTGCACTAATACCAAACCCGACCATGTAAAATATAAGAGAAAAGAAAACTATTTTTTATTTATTTATTTTTAGTTCCAAAGCGATGGCATTGTCCATTTTTCATGCATAAAATGAGCAATACCACTGCCGTTACTCACCTTCTAATTTCCCAACCTGGGAGCAAGGTCAGTGTTTTATAAATAGTCATATTATTCTTTAAAAAACATGTTCCAAAACACAAGGGAAATATTTCCTTTTTTTTTCATTTTTTGGTTAAAATTGTATATTTTTTCAGAAAATGCAGTAACAGGTTCCCATTTTACATTTTTTTATCATGAGTGCCCTATAGAATATATAACCACAAAGGTTTGGATGATAAAATGGGAAAAAAAATTTTTTTACACTCTTTAAATGATTGAAATCTGAATGAAAAATTAATCACACAGTATCTGGTTAGATATACCCGTATCTGCTCTATTAAATAACCAAAAATATGTTTTCATTTCACTAAATTACAAACAAAGCCCACCAAAATCTTCAGCTCCAGGCCCATAGAGATCTTAATCTGGGCCTGGTTCCTTGCAATCTCACATTAGGAATTTCATCAATGATACAGAAGCTATCATTTTAATTAATATTGAAGCTATAGTTCCGATCTCTTCTCAATTAATATTTTGTTTTCATTCCCAGATACCAGGTGGTGTATCCTTCTTCTATCTCACTGTAGATGTATTGGAGACAAAATGTCCTGTGGTGAGTGGACAACCATGGACGAATTGCATTGAAAACCCCGATTTTTATGAGACTGTAAGTATTTTAACCCGGATGTAATGTGTAGTGCTGATGTATTGTGTATGTATGTGAGTTGGTGTGACTGTGTACACTATGCATATTGAGTATGTGTGTTTATAGATATATGTGTTTGTATGGTAAAGTTTGGGTGTGCTAATGCATGCTGTGTGTACGTGTGTGCTTAGTGTATGTGCTGGGAGTGATTGTGATTGGCTGCCTCTATGCTCTATGACTAGGATATTAGGGCTTTTCATGATTCAGGGGTGGGAGGGGGCTAGGAAACAGGCTACGACTCATTGAGAACCAGTCCTGCCCCTTTACCACCTTCAAGATTTTGGTATCTCTATATAACTAGATACATTTCATGTCTTTCTGTATAACTGGTAATGTGTTGCGTTCTCTTACTTCTAACATATCTGGCCATTTCCTGATAGAGAAAGGCCTTGGTGAAAGTTTGTCCAGAATTGTAATCCTCATTAATCAATATACATATTAATTCAATAGGGGCATGCTAGGGTGTTAATAAAGCAAATGGCCAGTTCTTGGAATCCTCTGAACAGTTTTACCTATACAGAATGCTGGAGCAGAGATAGGAAAGTGAAATTAACATTTGTTGAGGCAGGTGCCAAAAACGAGGGTTCTAAGAAGTTACTATTTGTTGTTAAGTTGGAACAAAGAAAACAAATCATGCAAATGAACCGAAGATGTTTTACTAAAACATTTTTTTATTTATGTCACAGGTGTTTGGCCAATGTAAAGCAATATTGAACATAAATAAGCTTCGGAAAACACAGAAATTGCTGCGTTACAACTGCACAATGAGTCCAGGTACTTAAAGAGAGATTTAAAAAAAAGGTTTCTAAAACACAAGCAGCATTCATTTGTGTCTATTTCGTAAACCGTTCTATACTTTGGTGGTTGGTTATTATGACAATTTACATCTGAGTATAGCCACCCCATAATAATAAAAATATATATTTAAGAGGTTATTCAAAGAGAGCCGAATTTCCCCGTACGTTGCAATTTCGTGTCAATTCGGTTATTCAGACAGCTGGCAATTCTCCAAATATTGGCGAATTGCCAGCAAAATATGGTGCATTTCAGCAGCAGAGAAATTCCCCATAGAGAAGTAATGGTTACTCTATTCAGAAACCGCCGAACAGCAGGGAAAACTTGACAAAATGACCAGATTTTCGTTGCTCTCATTCGACGGGTTTAAACAGGCAAATCTCATAGGTTTCAATGTCAAAAAATTCCCTTTTTATAAAACAAATTATTCATCCGTTTATTCTTTTAAATTTTTTTAGAATTCTTTAGTCATTTTTCTCACGAATTATTTGATTCCCATTTTTTTTTTAAATTCTGCAACAGACCTTTTTATTATTTCCATTCATTTCTTTTTGTTTTTAAATGCTTTTTTAAAATAGTTATAAATGCCTTTTCTTTTTTTACTCCTGTTTGGCAGCTGATCGGCCTTTTTTGTGGCATTCGGCGACGGATTGGAGGCGATTGGCAGATCGTCAGTGGCTTTCGGAGGTCTATCGATGGCGGGTTGATCGGTGGCATTAATCGGATCCTTTCAGCGCACTTCGGGGGCCCTACGGTGAATATTGAATTCACTGCAGAGTCGGCAAATCCAGCTCATCAAGGGGGCTGAACGAGAGCACCGAAATTTCGGTGCTCTCTGAATAACCCTGTTAATCATAGAATATAAACTGTTATTTCACCATACATGTTCTCATATACTAAAGAAAAGTATCTATGCTTTAATCATGGGTTGAGATAGGTTGTGATCCCTATAGTAAATGACACAGTTATGAAGTTGCTGTTAGGCTTGTGCACCGATTTTTTTTTCGGTTCGATTCGGTTCGATTTGTTCGGATGTTTAAACTTTTCGATTCGGCTCGTTTCGACCGATTTCTGTTTCGATTCGGTTCGGTTCGACTCGTTTTTCGTGTACATTTTTTTTTCGGAATATCGACCATTTTTCGTATTTTCGTGTCACTTTGCTCGTTTTTTGTATCGACTTTTCGTGATTTCGGAAATTTTCGTTTTTTCGGAACGTCTGTTCTCCTCGTTTCAAAGCTGTCTAACTCTATTCGTTTTGATGTAAACTAATATGGTTTACTTTTTTATACTTTATATATTTTTTTATAATAAATTTTTGGTTTGTTTTTCGGATCCGATAATTCATTCTGTCGATACGATAATTCTGGCGATTCTATCGTTTGTTTTTTTTATTAAATAAAGATCCTTTTTTTCTTATGAATATACATTTCACAACTTTATTTAATCACATTAAAGGAACAAAAAAAAAGAACAAAACGATTTAAAAAACGCTAAACTGACCCGAATGGTCTGACTTTAAAAATAAAAACCAGAACAAAAGGTTTTAAAAAGGAAAAATAGTTGATCAAAATGATCTGAAACGAAAAAAATAAAAAAAATAAAATGATTTAAAACAGACAAAAAAAAATTAAACCCTTTCGCTGCTGAGGCATTTCACGGCTTCCCTTCACGCCTGTGTGCGGCACTGCGGTCTGCTGCTGAGCTAATTTTTAACAGTTTCGCTCCTCTTGTTTAAACGCGTTTTTTTGAAGCCTTATTTTATAATATGACCCAGACATGTTATATATCGTTCTTTCCGGCAGACTCGGCAGATGATTCATAATATATCATTATCATATGTATGCGTCATGTCCTGTCTGTATATTATAACAAAAAATGCAATAAAATTAGAATTTTCAATGTTTGTTTTACAAGGTGTAAAGTGTTTTTTTCACATTTTAACATGCGAGTGTTTGCGGTTATATTTTATGAGTTGCGTTTGTTAAAAAAAATTGAAATGGGGACTTGTTATATTTTTTTGGGTGAAAATTACACTATTTTTAACAAACGCACCCCATACAAAAATCCTTAGTGCAGCATTATTGTTCACATTATAATTGAAATGGCAACAATATTGCTGCATTAACAAAACAAAACACCTGTTTATTTTTTTTTATATTTTAATTTTTTATAATTTTTAACATTGTCATGTTTGGTATTGTTGGAAAGGCCATGCTCTGGTCGATCCAAAGATACCAAACATAAACCAACCGATAGCTGCCGCGGATCGGGAGATAGGGGGTTCCAATGAACCCCCTATCTCCACCATTGGTCACAGTTAGGGGTTAACTCCAGAACTGACGTCATTGTGACGAGGTCTTGGGACTGTCGGCAGCTGCCGTTCCACGCTGTTGTCTTCCTGCAAAGACGTGACCATGTTGGCGGGCAGCGTCTTAGTGGGCAGCGGTGGGAGAGAGAGAGCTCATAGCTGGGAGGAGGTGTTGCGTGAAGCTGCAAACAGGTACAAATAAACTAGACCTGAGCCGCACTGAGGATCTTTGGGTTGTGTCGGAGAAGACTTCACGCAGTGCTGCCATCAATATTTTTTGATAAATTCTTGGTTATACAATGAATGTGACTGTGGACAAAAATCCGTGTTGTTGTGACATCGCCTAAGCTTAACAAAAAAATGCCACGTCGGTAATCAAATCTCAAGGCAGTACAACAAGGTTGTGTTAGTGTGTGACATTTTTTGGCCAGGCAGGAAGTGTAGAATGTGCACAGTCACATTCATGGCCACAAATATGTTGACAAATTTATGACAAAGGGTCCATAGAAATGTCAATAAATTTATGTACATATAATTTTAACAGTGTGGAAACCAAGCAATACATATTAACTTATTAAGTAAGGAAAAGCAACGCACACAAACAGGAAAATATAGAAAAAATAGAAAATTTATTTACAACATGGGGAACATGCCAAGGATGGCAAACTGCCCAACGGGGCACAAACAACACAAACAAACATAGGGGAGGAGGCTGGTCTCACTGCCGCTCCAGGATGTCAGCGGCATTGCTTATATGCTCCCGCAATTCCTGGATGGAATCGATGGTGGTTACAGCCAGGCGTAGCTCGCCGATCGCCATCCGATTTATTATCCTAATACTGGCTGATGTGTCCGGTCTGCCTTCTCCTTCTATATATCCAATAAATGAAAGAAGGAAAATACAGTAAGTAAAGCACGTTTCTATTTTTGACTGAAAGTCTTGAAAAAATATAACAGTAGTATATACCAGTGCTGGCGGCCTCCTGAGGCTCTGACTCCTCCTCCGGCTCCTCCTCTCCCTCCTCCTGCTCCTCTTGTGCTATAAATAAAAAAATTAAATTAAAATACAGTAAACAAAATTTTTTTTCTTTTTTGACCAAAAGTCGTTGCAAAATAAAACAGTATATACCAGCGCTGGTGGTCGCCCGTGGCTCCTCCTCCTCCACTGGGGCACTGGTGCCCGCCGGGGCAGATGCTGCCTTCTTCCTGTCTTCTGCCAAATCCAAAAAATAACACGTAAATAATGCAGACTGGAAAAAATGGTATATACAATATATTGCCGAAAGTATTGCGACCACCCTCCACTACCCCACTACCAGCTTGACCCCCCACTACTCCCATCTCATAGTTCTAAAGTCACAAAATATTTATTTATTTCCTCTGCACATAGACATATATTACCGTTCAATTATATATTTTTTTCAGAAGTAAACATTACGTTTATTCAATAAAAACGATTATTTGTGTTGTGTGCGTACAAAACGCATTGTGCTGATGCTGACTGCTTTTAGTTATTTTATAGATGCCTCAGCTTCAGTTTCACTTTCAGTTTCTGCTAATAAAACTGGATATTGCAGAAACAACAGAAATCGGGCATTTTGTTTTGAAATTTGCATCTAAAGCGTTCAATAATGACACTGCTGCAGCAAACTGAATTGCTGCGCTGCAACAATTCAGCAGCTGCTGAGGACGTATTGAACGCGGCTCTGTTTGGATGCACTTTCAGAAGAACTACATGTCCCATCCTACCACTTAGCAGAGACGCAGAGATTTTTGTTGATGCGCAGATGGGAGCCAATATTGGGCAAGCTGCGGGTCTTCTCGTATGCATCACTCAATCACAACAACCTCCCCCCCAGCACACTACAGACTACACACAGTGCCAAAAGAAATCCAGCATTGTAACTTCATCTAACTTCGTCTACATACATCAAATGTCACAATTTTCACGAATACGTAAAATCACAAAAAAGAAGAGCTATGGCAAAAATGCATGTATGACGAGTCGTGAAAACACAAAGCTATACACAATCACATTGCATGAAAAAAGGACTAGATAAATCAACGTATTTCTGTGCACATTAGCACATGCAAGCACATTATTATTATTATACAGGATTTATATAGCGCCAACAGTTTGCGCAGCGCTTTACAATATAACATGACACTTACGTTTGGCTATGACGCGACGGATGTGCCTCAGCTGCTCCTCCTCGCGCGTCTTGAGGTCGGACCAGCGTTTTCGGAGCTGGTCCTTCGTCCAGTCCTTCCCGAACAGCTCCAGGATGGTGGTGCGAACCTTATCGAGGATACGGTCCTTTCTTGCATTATTCTTCCTGCCGTAAGGGCCCTTACGGCAGTCGTAGTCTTTACGATCAAAGATGCGGACCAGCTCCAACATCTCGTCAAATGCCATGTTGCTGGCCCGCTTCTTCCTGGGTGGTGTCTCATGGGTGCAAGAAGATGAGGAGGTGTTCGAATGGCACTCGTCTCTTGCAGTCATGATAAATAATAAAAACAATATTTTTTGGCCTGTCCAAAAAGTTGTCAAAAAACTGGCTCAATAAAGTTACGACATCCGCGCGCGCGCATGTGTGACCCGCGGACGAATCGGATCCGACCCGATTACGAAGGAATTATCGTATCGACAGAATTATCGGATCATTGGAAATAAAAACAAGTGATACGCAGTTACAAATACAAAATTTACAGAATCAGCGATATAACCGATAATAGTTAAATATACGATGTCCAGAATTACCGAAATGGAACCGAAATCACGAATGGAACCGAAATCATGAATAGAGCGAAAATAAATTTCGATTTGACACATTTCAAGTCCATTCGAAAAATCCGAAAATATTTCGTTTCGGCTCGGAAAACTTTTCGGATCTGTCGGTTTTCGGGTCCGATCCGATTCGGAAAATCGGCCGAATCCGAAGACACGAATCGGGAAATTTCGTGAAAATTCTGAAACTCCGAAACCCGAAACGCACATCCCTAGTTGCTGTTAAAAATGTTCCCTCGTATTAAGATGCTAGTAATAAAAAGTCATATTTGACGCCTGTAGTACAGCAGACTTAGACTTTTGTTAAAACGTAGCACTATACTACCATCATTTTAATGATATCAGCATGGTGCAAAAATCGATTCCAATCACCTGGTGTGAGCTAAAACACCATCGCTAACAGAAAAGAATTTAGCACAAGTCGCTAAATGGTAGCGCCTGACGACCCACCAACAGATCACCTTGTACGCGGTAGTCCATGTACAAGGTCGTTTAGCGCACGCTAGGGAAACGCTAAGACCCAGGCTGAGACCCAGTGCTAATGTGTTTGTCTACAGGATAGAAGTGTTTTTTTCCAGTGCAGAGAGCCAGGCCATGCCTATCCCCTGCACTCACAAGCTTGTATAAGTATGAACACATCCAGCGAAGAGCCCTCACCCCTGCATAATTAAAATCCTCCAAGGTGGCCATATCATCCATGTTTATATGCACACATATATTAATTAAGGCTGATGGACATTGCATGATAAATGCCACCTAACAGCATGTACGTAGTAGAATCATTACAATGCATCTAATAGATCCAAAAGGAAGGCCAGGTGAGCCACAATAATTTCCCTGCTGCAATAAATAAATAATACATGTTTCAGGGCAAGACTTATTCATTTGTCCCTTTCTTTTTGCATTTAAAATTTGTATTTTGTAACAATGTCAGCAGTACAGCAAACAGAAAATGGCCACGTAGGGCCACAGCATACAAGTCATCATATAGGCATATACGGGAAGGGAGAAGAGAAAAAAGGGAAAAGCAATAATGACAATAACCCCAGCAAGTGTATAGTCACAGAAAAATAAGCTTTAGATCTGCCAAGGAAAACAATGGCAAGTCCCCAAAAAAGTTTCTCTTATAATCAAAAAGCAAGGCATCTGTGGTGAGAGCGGAGTCACATGACAGGAAGGGTGGGGGCGGTACCAGGCAGTGTCTGCTGGGATGCCATGCTAGCGGGACGTACTGTATGTGTCTCCTCTATCCGATGTTATGCTGAATAAATCAACAACTATAAACCAACCCACGGAGTCTACTCTTTTCATGACATGGTGTCAGAAGTGTTTCCCTGCGTATCCATTTTGATCTGTGAAGATGTCTAAGTTCTCTCCTCCGGAACCCTTCGATTTCTCTCAGCCTGCTGCATGGCCTGCTTGGCGCCAAAGGTTTGCACGCTTCAGGATCGCTTCGAAGCTGGATAAGGAGCCTGGTGAGGTGCAGGTTAATTCCCTTTTATACGCTATGGGGAGAGACGTGGAGCCGATTTACGGTACTTTTCAGTTCAGCGCTGGGGAAGAGATGGACTTTGATAAAGTCGTGGATAAGCTCAGCGCCTATTTTGTGCCCAGAAGAAATGTGATTCACGAGAGAGCCTGCTTTCACAAGCGCGCCCAGTGTGAGGGAGAATCTGTGGAATCATTTGTGCGCAGCCTTTATCAGTTGGCAGAGTTCTGTGAGTTCGGCGCTGCTAAGGAGGAGCAGATCAGAGACAGACTGGTTATCGGAATTGCAGACTCGGAAGTTTCACTTAAGTTGCAGCTGGAGTCTAAGCTGACACTGGATGAGGCGATACGGATTGCACGTC
The DNA here is from genome assembly GCA_009667805.1 of Leptobrachium leishanense. Lineage (NCBI taxonomy): Eukaryota > Metazoa > Chordata > Amphibia > Anura > Megophryidae > Leptobrachium > Leptobrachium leishanense. The sequence goes on along the minus strand of CM019066.1, from coordinate 135,302,757 downwards.
AGAGTGAATTGGTGAAGAAACAAAGTGCAGACTTAAGGTCAGAAAACAGGGTGGAAGAAATACACCAGTCACAAAGGGTTAAAAGCGGCAGACAGCAGGCAGCGGACAGACCCAGGAGCGGTTGGACACCGTGTTCCCGTTGCACACGCTGTAACCGCCCTCACGAGATGAAGACGCGGTGCCCTGCTATAGACAAGAGGTGCAGGAAGTGCAACCGCGCCGGCCATTTTGAGGTGGTTTGTAAATCAGAGTCTGTGAGAGAGATGTGTCTGGACAGTGATCAGGAGACGCCGGAACTGTCCTTTATAGGATCGGTGACTGAACAGTCCGGCTCTGTCGAGGATTGGCGTGTTACACTCACGATGTTGGGTGAAAGAGTTGCCTTTAAGATTGATACTGGAGCAGACATTACAGTTATTTCCTTTGTGACATTCTCAAAGCTACCTCGACGTCCGGAGCTGGAGAACGTTACGATTCAAGTTCATAGTCCGGGAGGTCGCAATGATTGCATCGGCAGGTTCCTTGCTGACTGTGAGTACCGGGAGTGGAAAATATCGATGCGGGTGTACGTGATCAGAGGATCGTGTGTGAATAACCTTCTGAGTCGGAAAGCAGCCTGGAGTCTGGGCCTTGTTGCTAGAGTGTACGAAGTCACTGAGGACGTGTTTGGAGACCTGGGGCTGCTGAACTGTGAGCCGGTCCGTATAAAGCTCAAACCTGAGGCTGTCCCTTATAGCCTTACTACGCCTCGTAGGATTCCATTTCCACTTTTGCCGAAGGTGGAGTGCGAGCTTCTGCGGATGGAAAAGATGGGGTTATCGAGGCGGTCACAGAAGCTACTGACTGTTGTGCGCCCATTGTACCGGTCGCTAAAAAGAATGGGAAAGTTCGTATTTGTGTGGATTTGAAACGTCTGAACGAGGCCGTTAGGAGGGAGAGATATGTCATGCCGACATTGGAAGATATTGCTCCTCAGTTGTCGGGGGCTAACTTCTTTTCCACGCTCTACGCTTCCAGTGGGTTCTGGCAGATACCCCTTGACCCAGAGAGCCAGAAACTGACGACCTTCATTACTCCGGTAGGTCGGTTTTGCTTCCACAGACTCCCCTTCGGGATATCTTCGGCCCCGGAGATCTTCCAGAGAGAGATGAGTTCCCTGTTGAGAGACCATGAGGGTACTGTGGTAGTTATGGACGATATCCTTGTGTATGTGTCCACTAAGGAGGAGCACGACCGGCGACTGCTTTGTGTGCTGCAAACCGTCAAGGAATCTGGCCTGAGGCTCAATAAGGAGAAACCACTTTGGGAAACCAGAACTGTGTTATTTTGGCCATATTATTAGTGGGGAGGGGGTTAAGCCAGACGCCAGCAAGGTTCTCGCTATTGAGAAAATGAAAAGCCCTTCCGATGTGAATGAACTGAGACAAGTACTGGGCCTTGTGAATTATGTGGGGAAGTTTCTACTGGAGTTGTCCTTGGTGTTACATCCTGTCACAGAATTGTTAAAGAAAGATGTCGCCTGGATATGGGGACCGCCACAGGAGGAGGCCTTAGCACGAGTCAAGTCCATGCTGGGATCCGCTCCGGTGTTGGGGTACTATGACCCCTGCAAGAAGACTGTGGTTAGCGCAGATGCTAGTAGCTACGGGTTGGGAGCGGCCCTTCTGCAGCTGAATGAGGGTAAACTACAGCCTATTGCCTATTGTTCTCGCACCTTAACAGCAGCAGAGAGACGTTATGCACAAATTGAAAAAGAGTGTTTGGCCGGAGTCTGGGCTTGCGAACGCTTCCACCGTTATCTGGTGGGTTTGGAGGAGTTCAGTCTGGAGACTGACCACAAGCCACTAGTTCCTCTTATTAATTCTTATGATATCAACAAGGCGCCTCTGAGATGCCAGAGACTCTTAATAAGACTACTTAGGTTTAATGTTAGAGCTGTGCATGTCCCGGGAAAACAGCTGGTGGTGGCAGATACCCTCTCCAGACTCCCGCTGGCTGCTGAGGGCGATTCGTCGACAGAGTCGGACGTGAAGGTGTATGTGGATTCGATCTTAGCCTCCAAGTCTATCTCTTCGGGGAGATTGGAACAGATTAAGAGAGAGACGCACCTGGATGTTGTCCTTCAAGAAGTTATCAGCTATGTAAGAGACGGCTGGCCGGAGAGTCGTGCTGCGTGGTGGTCTCTGAGTGCGTTCCAGTCCGAGAGAGCGTACCTTACTGAAATGGACGGCTTAGTGTTTTTTCAAGACCGCATTGTTATTCCGAAAAGTCTGCGTCAAGACATGCTACGGCGGATTCATGAAGGTCATTTGGGGGTTTCCAAGTGTAGGGAGAGGGCGTCGTCTGCTGTGTGGTGGCCTGGGATTAGCGCTGACATTGCTGATTTCATCTCGAGATGTGCCTTCTGCAGAGAACGTCGACCTACACAGAGACGTGAGCCTTTACTTTCCACCCGCCTACCTGCGGGTCCATGGCAGAAGATAGCTGCGGATCTGTGCGAACTAAAAGGGAGGAAATACTTAGTTGTTGTGGACTACTACTCCAGATACCTTGAGCTCGCGCCACTGGGTGAGGCGACCAGTGCTACTGTGATCGTCCGTCTGAAAAGCATGTTTGTCAGGTGGGGTATCCGTCGGAGTTGGTGAGTGACAATGGTATGCAGTTCGCCTCTAAAGAGTTTGCTTCTTTTGGGAAGGATTACGATTTCCGTCACACGACTTCCAGTCCGCATTACCCACAGGCTAATGGGATGGCGGAGCGAGCGGTTCAGACCGCTAAGTTTATTTTGGGGCAGGCAGAGCCTTATTTGGCCCTGATGGCGTACAGAGCGGCTCCTGTTCAGGCTACAGGGTGTAGCCCTGCTCAGCTGATGTTGGGACGGCAGATTCGTACTACTTTGCCTTCTGTGGATGCTTCCCTGCCGGCTTCCCCGGTCCTTCCGGAGGATATTCGGAGGAGGGACGAGGTGGCGAAGCGGAACTACAGGTTATTTTACGATAGACGACACTCTACTCGCCCACTATCAGTGCTATACCCGGGGCAGAGTGTCCGGGTTAAGCTAGATGATGAGACAAGGTGGAGAACCCGGCTACAGTTGTGGAGCGTTCTCCGGAGCCCAGGTCCTATGTGATCCGCACGGAAGGAGGAACTGTCGCTCGCCGCAACAGAAGGCATCTTCAGCCGGTACCCGAGGAGTTGAGTGCTGAGACCTCGACACCGCAACAGCCAGACTCTCCGGTCTTACGGAATGGGTCTACCCTGCAGGTGGTTTCTGGGCATGATGTACCGCTGCTTCCAAGCTAAAACCTTGTGAGACCTGAGCGGGCCCCACCGTAGAGCAGGCCGCTAGTGCTGTTGCTCATCCTCAGGATCCTCAAACCCCCTAAAGATGAGGTATGCTTTTTCTCATCGTAAGCATACCTCATCTTTTTTTTTTTTACATATTTTAACTTTTTTCATCTGCATTTTCATTTAAAACCATTTTAATAATGCATTACTGCCATTTTCATGCAAACAAATAACAAAAATGATGCTTTATATACATATAACTTATTATGGGATCTTGATGGTAAATCCTGTAGGTAGAATTGTGGTCATACTGTATATGATTTATCAGGTTTACCACGCCACCATGTATTGAAATTTACTGCTACTGGCATCCAAGCTGCCCCTAAGAATAAGTACATTGGTTGTAAAAGACTCAGTAGTGTTCAGGAAACTCTATAGGGGTTATTCAAAGAGAGCTTAATTGGCCACCAACTTGCACTGAATGATGAATTTCACCATACCGTGCATTTCGTGTCAAATCGGCTATTCAAAAAGCTGGCAATTCGCAAAATTTTGGAAAATTGTGGCTTAGGCGGTTTATCGGATCGATTCAACAGTTTAGCGGATGCGTTGGCCGGTTTATCGGCAGCGTTTGGCGGGTTGATTCGGCGCACTTCGGGGACCCTGCGGTGAATGCTGAATTCACTGCAGGGTCAGTAAATTAAGCTTGCTCAAGTGCCGCAAATGAAAGAGCACTGAAATTATGGTGAAATTTCGGCGCTCCTTTGAATAACCCCTTATAACTGTATAGAAGTATAATAAAATATATTATTAAATTAATTAAATGGTATGCTGGTAGTTAATTTTTTTTTAAGTTCTCATTGCAGTGGTGCTTTAAATGCAATTTTTTTAAATTAGCTCAGATAGTGAATGCTTGCATTTGTTGCACACATATATATATATATGTTTATTATTGCAGAAGCCATTTGCATATCACAGCAATTCAAAGAACTGCATCCCAGAGCTCCTGTGCTACATTCCCCATATACAGCAAGGAATTCTGGGTAGGACGGGCAAATGACATTTGTCTCACTTTTTTGCATCATGGGTTTGTTTTTGCACAGAACCCTGAAATCAATGCTATGCCACACTAGATGGCTTTTTTTTTTTAACAGAGATCAGGTTTATGCAACTGGTCAAAGCCACTCCTAGGACAGCGCTGTTTCGGGTTTATTAGACCCTCATCAGCAGAGACTAGGCATGCATGACCCTTTAGTATAGCATGCCATTGATTTAAGGGTTCTGTGTAAAAATAGACCAAGGATGCAAAAAAGTGAGACAGATGTAATTTTTTTAAAACTATGCTTTTTTTGCCATAGAAAATGATGGAAGAAGGTGTTCAATAATATGGAGTGCTCTTTCTTGGTGTTTTGTATTTAACCCTTTCGCTGCTGAGGCGTTTCACACCTCTGTGCTGAGGTCATTTTTACCGGTTTTGCTCATCATGTTTAAATGCGTTTTGAAGGCTTATTTTAGTATATGACCCAGACATATTATATATCGTTCTTTCCGTCAGACTCGGCAGATTCATAATATGTCATTATTATATGTATACGTCATGACCTGTCTGTATATTATAACAAAAAATGCAATAAAATATGAATTTTCAATAATTTACAACGTGTAAAGTGTTTTTTTTTCACATTTTAACATGCGAGCAATTGCAGTTATATTTTGTATGGGGTGCGCTTGTTAAAAAAATTAGAGATGGGGTCTCGTTACATTTTTTTTGGGGAAAATTACGCGATTTTTAACAAACGCACCGCATACAAAAATCGTTAGTGCAGCATCATTGTTCACATTATAATTGAAATGGGAACAATATTGCTGCATTAACAAAACAAAAAAAAAAAATTTTTTTTTAGAATTTTGTTTTTTAATATTTTGTTATTTTTATTTTTAATTTTTTTTTTTTTTAAAAAAACTTTTTTCACAGTGGTGTTTGGTATCGTTGGAACGGCCATGCTCTGGCCGATCCAACAGTACCAAACATTAACCCCTAGCTGCCACGGATCGGGAGATAGGGGATTCATTGGAATCCCCTATCTCCACCGTTGGTGGCAGCTAGGGGTTAACTCCAGGACTGGCGTCATCGTGCATAACACGATGACGCCAGTCCTCAGGGGAGTTCCCGGAGGCTTGGCCGACATCCAAGATGTCGGCCAGCTCCGGGAATGGATCACGAACCGGCGCTTTTCAGCGCCGATTCGTGATCCGTCTCCCCAGGGGTTAATGACAGCCACCGTTTGGAAGGGCAGGCTGTGCCCTTCCAAGCGGTGTCTGTTTTAACTCACTACTCCCCGGCGATCGGGAGGGAGAGAGGTCCGAAGGACCTCCCCCCTCCCTTTCAGGCGCCTCCTCCGCACATGCGGGGGGGGCACCTGCATTAGATGTCATCGCGTCGCCGCGATGACATCTAATGTCCCCGCCGGGCTCCCGGATTGACGGGCTGACATCCAAGATGTCAGCCCGCACCGGGGGGCGCAGCAATCCGCCGGAATCCGGCGGATTGCTGCCTCCTGTGCTCGGATGCGCTGAGCGCGTCCGTAGCACAGGAGAACCACTTGGCTGGACGCGCTGAGCGCGTCCATAGCAGCCAAGTGGTTAATGTCTTAGAAGCACCAACTTAGTTTTGAGGTTGAGTGCAACCTTCTGCTGTTTTGTATTATACATATAGAGGGCTGGCAACTCTCATTTGGTATGCACCCCTCCCTGTTCACAGGTGCTCCAACATGGCAGCATATAAAGGCCTAGAGCCTGCTGGGGAGCTCCAGGGTGAGTTGATCCTGTAAGTGCAGATTCGGTCAAGTTAGATAAGACCTGTCAAAGATGGGGTACATTGGCGACTGTGACAGGCTTAAGCAAATTATGATCTTACTTTGTGAACTGAATCCCCATCATTTATTCCATCATTCAAGTTTATTGAACTTTTTTTTTTAAAACTAACAGGGTTATTCAAAGAGAGCCGATCTGGCCCCGAAATGTAACCAAACACTGAAATTCAGCATATGGCTACATTTCCTGGTCATTTGGCTATTCAGAGAGCAGGCAGTTTGCCAAATCTTGGCGAATTGCCTGCACATACGGTGCCTGTTCGGTGCCTGTTGTCGGGTATATTAATAGAAAAATATTAAAATGGATGCCTGTATTCATCTTGTTTAATGTAAAGTCTTTCTTTTTCAATTTTCCCTAGTTTTAGAAATGGACAGAGATTTTTTTTAAATAGTTCATGGCTAGGTGAAACCTTAAGAGTTATGTTTTTTTTAAATGCCAGACGTGATGTTATAAACGATAAAATGTTTTTATGTGATATAATGCTGAGCTAAGTGCCAGACATGTCATATTTGAATGTATTGGTTTGTTTTAACAAGTTTTTGAATGAAAAGAGGAGTAGAGATATTAATTTAATTTTGACAGGAGAGACCCAAAGTCTAGGACTGAATATAGGGTCTTTGTTAAGACAGATTGATCTTTTGATCTGAGATAAGATATATAAAAATTTAATTGTGGAATTAATTTGAAGAGCAACACTGCCCTCTTGAGGCATAGTAAATATTATAGTAATATAAAGAATGTAATATTTAAATGAAAAGGGTAGATTGTCAGTGATGTCAAATTGACTATAATTGGAGCTGTACTGTTTGTTGCAGAGGCACTTCAGACCATCCCAGGACACAACGCACTTCAGATCATCCCAAGACACGATCATGCATTGATTCAGATTGCAGATCGTTCCAACACCATATTTCATATCACTTAATCAGGTCCACACCTCTAACTCACATGTATTGAATATCTACATTGATAATTTTCACATATTCCAAAAACAATATATTACATAAAGAATATTCAAAGGCTGTAACTCATTGAATCCCGATTGGAGAGGTAATGTATGAGAAAGTAAATTTAAGGTTAATGTAATAATATATATATGGAGTATTTCTTGCAACAGATAGATCCAGAGTCTTCAAAATATTTCTAAATCTGCAGATAGAGATATGAAGAAGAATCGGATATAAGGATTTATCCTAAAGAAACTGTTGCAAAAATGATATACAGATATATATATTGAATTTGGAAGTTACTGTGATTGAAATTAATAAGCAAGGAATTATATAACTGCAACATAAAAAGCAGAAGATTAGAAGCTTAATTCTTGATATTAGGGGAGGATTCACTAAATAAGTTTTTATTACTTATCATTCTAGAAACAGAATAAGTGATAGCTCATCTTTTGTTGATCCACGTAGCATAGAGAGATACATATATCTCTACAAGATCTAGATTGTTAAAAATTGGTTTGCTGGGAAATACATGTTAATTGTTTTCGTTAAGCAGAAATGTTTATTAACCATTCGTGTATAGTTACTAAATGATAAAGTAAATGATATTAATTATATATGCAGTTACTAACAGGAGATACATATATTGGGAAGCTAGTGTCTATGTGCTGATGGATGAATATGTGGTTTATAAATCTTTGTTTATGATATGAGATTTGAAACTTTTTTGTATTCGTAATAAATATATATATTTTTATCCAATTATTGATTAGTGTATTCTTCAAAGCAAAACACAGACAATTAAAAGAATTTAGGAGAATTTATAGGAAATGTAAACGATTGATATTTGTGTCTCGTATAAGTTTCTTATTGAATAATAAATAATAATCCGACACTATTTGAGGGCAGTGAAATCCCCATAGAGAAGCAATGCTTCGTCTATTCAGAAAACACAAAACAGCAGTGAAAAGTTGCCGAAATGCTCTGCTGTTCGGTGGTTTCATTCAACAGGTTTATTCAGTAGAATCCCATAGGCTTCAATGTTAAAAATATTCCAGTTTTAATTCAATATCTAATAAACTGTTTATTATTGTATTCTGAAATAAAAAGTCTCTTTATTTCTAGTTTTTTTAGGATCTTTTAAGCATTTTTGGGGATTTTTTTGGCAAACCTTTTTTCCTTTTTTTTTAAATCGTTCTTTCTTTTTTTCTGTAACTGCCCTTTTTATTATCATTCATAGGATCTTATATGTAAATTTCAGACATTTCTTTCTTGGTGTTTTGTGTATATATATATATATATATATATTATATATATATATAAAACTAACACACGTTTTTACAGTTCCTTCTGCAGAAATACATAGATTGTGTCCTGATTGCCCTGTTATGGCAAAACTAATCACTCCAGAAGACATTGCATTGGCTGACCAGTTGGTTGAAAAATACAACAAGGAAAGCAACTATATCAGATTTTTCAAAACTTATCATGTGGAGAGAGAGAGCTCACAGGTAAGCTTCAAACTCATATAAGAAACTCTTTCTCTTTTTAACCCCTTCACTGCTGAGCCATTTCACCCCTATCTGCTGAGCTCACTTTTTTTTTGTGCTCATCCCGATTTGAAGTCATGATTTTTTATAGCAACCAGGCCATGTATATATCCTTTTCTTCAGCAGACTCAGCAGATTCATAATATATCATTATTAAAAAATGTTTGCTTGTGGTTTGGAGGATTGTGTTTTATGAATAATATAACTATCTATAAAACACTGACCGTGCTCCCAGCATGGGAAACGAGAAGGTGAGTAACAGCAGTGGTATTGCTCATTTAGCAGCGTTATGAATAATATGTTTCTGGCGCCACCTAGTGGTTTCTTTGAGCAACAGAATACCAGATGTAATATAGTTCAATGTCCTAAAGGAAATCAAATTGCATATAGGATCAGCTGCTATCCTCTTCCACTTTGTCATCACAGCAATTCAAAGAACTGCATCTCAGAGCTCCTGTGTTATATTCCCCATATGCAGCAAGAAATTCTGGACAGAAGGACGTGGGAGTACCCAGACGGTAGAGGGGTGATCCAGCGCTCCCATTTGAAATGCTGGCCGTTCATGCATCTAGTGCCAGGCTATGAGCACTTGAAAACATGAGTGTGAAATCTATATATAATTAATTTTCCAGAATATAATACCAGATCACACTATGTTAGTATATTTGTCTCGAGGTGAACACTGTTGGAGTATTGCTCATTTAAGGCTGGGGTCAGACGAGCGGTATTAAGAGCGGAAGGAATGTCCATGAGAGTAGACTTTCCCTCCACTTGACGCCCGTCTGACACGGTCTGGCTGCCTCGCTGAGCGCAGTTAGTGCTCGATCCACCTATGGAGGATCACGCTTTGCAGCCCCTTCAATGCGCGTCCTAGCGCTTTGACGGAGAGGCTTGCTGCAATTAGTGCGCGCACAACAGTGTGTAGCCAGCCCCGTCACCGCGTCATAATGCTGGGACGGATGCCAGAAGGCACATCAGTACAGGCGCACATAGTGAGCTTGTCTGACCCCAGCCTTATACGTGACAAATGGACAAAGCCATTGCTTGAGATCAGAAACAAAGAAAAAAATCTTTTGTTTGTTTTCTCTTTATTTTACATGGTCGGTTTGGTGTCACTGTAAAGGCCAGACTCCAACCTGGCCAATGACACCTAACCTGACTTTGTAGGGTGTAAAGTATGGAGATACAAGGGTCCAAAGGACCCCCACTCTCATCACAGCGGTGAGGTAACTTGTGTTTTAGATGCACCAATGGCGTAAACACATATTGCACCATCATCTCCACATTTGCTTCTGTCGGGGGAAATCAGAAAGTGAGTTAGTACTGCAACATTCTTTGCTTTATAATTAAAAACAAATAATGGCACTGCCTTAGAACTGAGAAAAAAGTAAACTGCATTTATTTAATTATTCTATTTTTACATGTTATGTGGGCATATTTGCAAGGTTATTCAAAGCGAGCCGAATTTCCCCATACGGTGCAGTTGTGTGGCCATTTGGCCATTCTAAAGCTTGCAAATCACCAATTATTGGTGGGTTCAGCTTTTTTCTGGCGGTTTATCGGATCGCTACGATTTTTTTCCAGCGTTTTTTGTGGTCGAAGTTTTTTTGTGGTCGGCAGTTTTGTGAGAGTTTTTTAGTTGCGGTTGGCTGCTTTTCCCTGCACTTCGGGGACCATGCGGGGAACAAAAGAGCACTGAAATACCGATGGAATTTCGGTGCTCTTTGAATAGCCCCTTTGGTATTCCTTGAAAAGGCCAGACTCTGACTTTTCCACTGACACCTCACTTGACCTTGAGCGGTGTAAAGATCAGTGATGCAGGGTTCCAAACAGGGGCCGACTGGGCCGAGGGGCAAATGTACCCTGTGCCGCTGCAGTGCTCCCATCTCAGGCAGTCACGTATAGCTAAGAGCTGCGGCGTGCTTACCTAATTCAAAACAGGGCAGGTTGTATTGGGGCCACCCCCTGCTCCATCCATGTGATGCTTAGGGGCACGCAGAACAGGAAGGGCATGGTCAAGCCAGCCTGCGTGACGGAGCAGCCAGTGGAGGAGCTGTGGACACTCTGCACATCAGACAGAGGCCAGGGCACAGAAACCCAGTTGATTGGTGACTGGCCCACTGTCTGATGAACTACTACCTCCTCCTCTGTATTGTGTGTCCCTGCACCTGCACTCAGGTTGGATTAGAGAGGGGAGAAATAAAATTAATTGAGGGACCTTCCTGCTGTGGGGACAATAAATTGAGGGGCCTGCTGTCTGCGGTGGGGACAATAAATTGAGGAGCCTGCTGTCTGCTGTGGGGGCAATAAATTGAGGGGCCTGTCTGCTGTGGGGACAATAAATTGAGGGGTCTGCTGTGGGGACAATAAATTGAGGGACCTTCCTGCTGTTGGGACAATAAATTGAGGGGCCTGCTGTGGGGACAATAAATTGAGGAGCCTGCTGTCTGCTGTGGGGGCAATAAATCGAGGGACCTGTCTGCTGTGGGGACAATAAATTGAAGGCCTGCGTTCTGTGGGGACAATAAATTGAGGGGCCTGTCTGCTGTGGGTACAATAAACTGAGGGACCTGCCTGCTGTGAGGACAATAAATTGAGGGACCTGTCTGCTGTGGGGACAATAAATTGAGGAGCCTGCCTGCTGTGGGGACAATAAATTGAGGGGCCTGCTGTCTGCTGTGGGGACTATAAATTGAGGGACCTGCCTGCTGTGGGGACAATAGATTGAGGGGCCTGACTGCTGTGGGGACAATAAATTGAGGAGCCTGCTGTCTGCTGTGGGGATAATAAATTGAGGGACCTGCCTGCTGTGGGGACAATAGACTGAGGGGCCTGCCTGCTGTGGGGACAATAAATTGAGGAGCCTGCTGTCTGCTGTGGGGACAATAAATAGAGGGACCTGCCTGCTGTGGGGACAATAAATTGAGGAGCCTGCTGTCTGCTGTGGGGACAATAAATAGAGGGACCTGCCTGCTGTGGGGACAATAAATTGAGGAGCCTGCTGTCTGCTGTGGGGACAATAAATAGAGGGACCTGCCTGCTGTGGGGACAATAAATAGAGGGACCTGCCTGCTGTGGGTACAATAAATCTGAGTCTAAGTACCGTTTAAGTTGCCCTGTTGCCAAACTGGAGTGTATGAGAACCATGCCTGTTGCCAAACACGAGTGTATATCTGACCACGATTCTTCTAATACCTGCTGTATAAGTTTACTTGGGAGCCTCTTGAGTTAGGCCGCCTAAGCTGTCAGCAAAAGTAACCCTTTGTACCCCAGTACACACCTGCTCTTGAAACCTGCTGCCTCCTGCTTATACTCTCTATTCCTGGTGTGTCTGTTCTCCCTGGCTGGGAGTGATAGGGTTAGCGGTCCCGACCATTTCAAGGATCGGAGGGATAGAAGGATAGAAGTCTGTCCAAGAGGATCCTCACCACGGTTGTCAAGGGTGAGCGGGATAGCGAACGTGACAACAGGCTCCCGTCTAACTCATTTACTGTTGCGGCTTTATGTTACCTTATCATCATGGGGGATCTAATTAATCAAAATCAGGGACAAAGTAGTCTAATCAAGCACCGAATATTTTTTATAGTCAAAGATTTAGCAATGAATAGCATGATTTTGCTATAACCTAGCCAAGTAACCTGGTTTCTTGTGTGTTACCTTATCTATTCCTCTCTTACAGTGGGTGTTTGGTCCATCAGTTTTTCTTAAAGTTTCAATAAAGGAAACTAATTGTTCGAAAAACCAGGACAATGTTAATATTTCAAACTGCGATTTCCTTCCAGACAAAGACGCTGTAAGTTTAACATTAGTTTCACTTATAAAGTGTGTCTTGTGTTTTATTACTTGCCTTTCCTGTATTACTCACCCAGATTTCACTTACATTGACTTTAGTGACGTCCAAAGAACTAGTGCCTTCTTGTACATGACAGCTCAATTCTAAATATATCTTTGAATAGAAACAGGATAGAAACATGTGCACACAAACAATAGCTCAGTGTCTCAAATCTTATTTTTCTGTATTTATTGACCGAAAGAAAAAACATAACAGGAGACAGCACACAATACAAAATGACAAATAGAGATTACAACTATAATGTACATTGTTTCATATGTTGTTTTATGAATTTTACATTGCTATAGCTTCCCTATTTATTTATTTACTTTTATTTATTTATTTGCAAAGTATTTTACCAGGAAGGATACATTGAGATTTCTCTAATTTTCAAGTATGTCCTGGGTTCAAGAACATTGAATTGTTACAGTATTTAACAGCTAGAGTTTTACTTGACTGAGTTAAGGGCAAAAATACTTTTATAAAATGTATAGGCCCCTATTACACGCTTCGCGCAGTGCATTTGCGTGCGCGCAACTGCGCTTTTGCGTTAGGACAAAAGCATTTGCGCGGAACGTCGTAGTACGACGTTCGCGCAAACGATGCGCGTTAACGTCCAACGCGAGTGACCTTGCGCAAACCCAGCGCGAGCGCAAGTTCCTGCGCGCATCCTATACTTAACATTGATAGCGCAAATGTGCTCATGCGCTGGTACACGGATGGTATTATAATCTTTGCGCAACGAAAGTTTGCGCGCATTTTCGGAACGTCTTTGAAAAGCAAGTGGTAACTGTAAATTTGATCGTCCTGGCCGAAACACACGAGCACAAAAAAAAATATACAGCGCAGTACAGTTACACATTCTACACATACCCAAACAATAAGATTTATTAATTGTCCAAAATTTTTTTTTGCTCCAGCACATATATGCAGATTGACTTTGACAGGTGCAACAACCTAACGTTAGAAAATGATTGTTCTTAATTCTGATTGGCTGAATCCCGTGAAAAAACAGTCTGCCCACCGATTGCTGCACGCAATGGTCATTTGTGCCCGACTTTTGCGCATCGGATTTGCGCACGTAAAAAGTTGAAGGCTGAAAAACTGCACTCGGAGCGTACTACCACGTTAATTTGCGCGCACTAATTTTTTTTCCGTGCACAAAAAATTGCGCTGCGCGAGCGCATTTGCGCGAAGCGTGTAATAGGGGCCATAGTGTATAAAATACATGATTTTTTCTATATACAGTTGTGTTCAAAATTATTCAACCCCCAATGCTGTAAAGGGTTTTAGGGAATTTAGTGTACATTTGTTATTGTATTCAGAATGAAATCCTACAAGGACTTTTTAAAGAACCATATGCAACTAAAATGACATCAATTGGTTTTGTAATACAGTAGTAAATGTTTCTTTTGTGAATTCTTCATTGACACAATTATTCAACCCCTTAAAGACTACCACTCTGAAGAACAGAGGTTCATTCAAGTGTTTTCAATCAGGTATTGAAAACACCTGTGGATGTCACGGAGCAGCAATAAAGCATAATAAGCACCAATTAGGCAGCTTTAAAATGACTGATACTCAGCTCCTTCTAGACATTTACTGGTGTGGTTACAAACATGGTGAAATCAAGAGAATGGCAAGGAAGACAATTGAAGAGATGATTACTCTTCACAGGACGGGCAATGGCTATTAGAAGATTGCAAAGATGTTAAACATACCAAGAGAGACCATGGGAAGCATCATTCGCAAATTCAAGGCAAAGGGCACTGTTGAAACGCTACCTGGTCGTGGCAGAAAGAAGGTGCTGACTTCGACTGCTGTGCGCTACCTGAAGCGTAGAGTGGAGAAAAGTCCCCGTGTGACTGCTGAGGAACTGAGAAAAGATTTGTCAGATGTGGGTACTGAAGTTTCAGCTCAGACAATACGGCGCACACTGCGTAATGAAGGCCTCCATGCCAGAACTCCCAGGCGCAACCCCTTGCTGTCTCCAAAGAATAAGAAGAGTCGACTGCAGTATGCCAAAAGTCATGTGGACAAACCACAGAAGTTTTGGGATAGTGTTCTGTGGACTGATGAAACAAAATTAGAACTGTTTGGGCCCATGGATCAACGCTATGTTTGGAGGAGGAAGAACAAGGCCTATGAAGAAAAGAACACCTTGCCTACTGTGAAGCATGGCGGGGGGTCAATCATGCTTTGGGGCTGTTTTGCTTCTGCAGGTACAGGGAAGCTTCAGCGTGTGCAAGGTACCATGAATTCTCTTCAGTACCAGGAGATATTGGATCTCAATGTGATGCAGTCCGTCACAAACCTGAGGCTTGGGAGACGTTGGACCTTTCAACAGGACAATGAACCCAAGCATACCTCCAAGTCCACTAGAGCATGGTTGCAGATTAAAGGCTGGAACATTTTGGAGTGGCCATCGCAGTCACCAGACTTAAATCCGATTGAGAACCTCTGGTGGGACTTAAAGAAAGCAGTTGCAGTGCGCAAGCCTAAGAATGTGACTGAACTGGAGTCTTTTGCCCATGACGAATGGGCGAAGATACCCGTAGATCGCTGCAAGACACTTGTGTCAAGCTATGCTTCACGTTTAAAAGCTGTTATAACTGTAAAAGGATGTTGTACTAAGTACTAAGATTGAATGTCACTTGGGGGTTGAATAAAACTGATAATGATGTGAGCACAGAAAAGACATTTGTGGTTATTTCATTATAAATGTTATGTTATATTTGTCTGACCTACACGTGCCTCTTTGATTTAATTGTAAGCAAGATGACTGAATGATCAAAATCAATGTCAAACTGGCCAAAACACTCAATTTCAGTGGGGGTTGAATAATTTTGAACACAACTGTAAAACAGTAAGATCTTTTCTTTCAGTATACATTTCCTTTACATAAATGAAACATTTTAACAGACATATGGAGCAGCCAAACATTTGAAACCAGCGAGACTCTTTTAGATTGTAAGCTCTTATGAGCAGGACTCTCTCTTATGCTTATTTGTATCTTGTTCCCTTTGGTTATTGTAAAGTGCCGCGGAAACCGTTGGTGCTATATAAATTATGATGATAATAATAATAATAATACATGTTTTTGCTTTTATTCTTTGCACGTGTTTATAATCGGGCTGCTGCTCTGTTCTATCTACAGAAAGTTGGGTTCTGCAATGGAAACACATTCCGACATCCAGAAAAAGGGGAAAAGTCTTCTGTTTCCTGTGACCTTTATAAACCACGTGTAAGAAAAACAAATTCAAAGCTGTTAATATAAAATATTATGCAGTGAAACTATTAACACTTAGGAGTTTAAACCCCCTCTCACTTATATTGCAATCTACTGCTTACAAACGGGACTTACCACAAAGGGCCCTACATTAAAAATACAAACCTGTACTATACCCCTTAATAATCAGTATTAAATCCTAATAATTTAAAGTCAAGCACATACGGCTTTATTACTTTAAATCTTGCAGTCGCAGTAGTGTAGCCTCCATCTCCTTACTTAAAGTTGCTGCTTGACTAATCAGGAAACAGATAAGCTGCCAAATAAAAAGGATGACAAAGCAATGCTAACAACATATTTATTTTTAAAGGATCGTGTTGCGTATCATCAAGGAGATAGTGGATGTGTGCACAAGAAAGAAAACAATACTCAAAAAGGTCACCCTGATGTCCCAGCGCAAAACGATGAGTACTATGAAAAGGAAGGAGCTGATGCTGAAATGTTTTGCAGATGTCGCCCACATATACACCATAGACACAGCTGCCAACCACATCATCATCATCGTCCTCACCATAAGCCTGGTAAAAACCACCACCACGCTTCATCTGAACAACATGGCAGCTCATCCGAAGAGCAAAATGGAAAGAAGCATCATAACTGCAGGCCGAAAGGTTCAGTTGAGATGATCTTCCTCGAAGAAAAGGAAATTCTTCCAGATCCAATAATTGTCCCAGACAAACGTCATCCAACAGAATTCCCTGATTCTAACTCTCCCTTGGAGACCTGTCCTGGGAAACCAAACAGAGACATAGAAATGATAGAAAAGTATTTTCCACAAGAAAAGGAAAGAAAGCATTGAGATAAATAAACAACTTTAAAATTTGACTTTCTCAGTTATTTAGAAAAATTATATTAACAATTAATTGACAATACAGTCAACTGGTTACTATCAAAAACGTATTTTCATTAAAAACTGTATAGGGGTTATTCAGAGATCACCGAAATGTCACTGACACTTCGGTGCTCTCTCGTTCCCCGCGCGTTGAATTCAGGATTTGGATTTTGAATCCATAGCAGGGTCCTCGAAATACAGGGAAAAGCCGCCAAACGGATCCAAAAAAATCATTGAAAATCCGTCGATAGCCCGCCGATACGATCCAAAAATATCAGATCACTTTGAAACCGCCGCAGAAAACCTGCCGAACATGTCTGAAAAAAGCTGACCATTCACAGAACACAGCGCCGGCAGCCACTGGAAAAAGCTGGCAAGCCGACGAACAGGGTAAAAAAGAAAGAAAAAAAACCATTGAAACTCAAAAGATTTCAAACGCTGTTTGCAAAAAAACTACTGGATGAAAATGTCTGATATTAACATATAAGGTCCTATTAAGAATAATAAAAAAGGGTTATTATACCAGTCGTACAAAATAAAATACAGCCGGTACTACAATAAAAATACCAGCCGGTACCAAAATAAAATACCAGCCAGTAGCAAAATAAAATACATCCGGTACTACAATAAGAATACCAGCTGGTACAAAATAAAATACAGCTGGTACTACAATAAAAATACCAGCCACACAAAATAATCTATTCAGAGAATGCCGAACACCACCGAAATGTCAGTGAAATGCCCTGATTTTTTGTGATTCAATTTGACAGGTTTAAACAGGCAAATCCCATAGGTTTCAATGTTAAAAAATATTCCCCATTTTCATTAAATATTTATTCAACCATTTATTCGTTTCACTTACAGCAAAGTCTCTTTATTTATTTTCTTAAGCTTTTTCAGGCATTTTCCATGATTTTTTGTGTGAAAATTTTTGATTCCTAATTTATTTTAAAACTAGGCTTTTTTTCTTTGCCAAACGCAGCATTTTTTGTTTCTTTCCTTCATTCTGGTTGCATTTGGCGAGGGCTGTCTATGGTCCTGAAACCTATTCAGAACCATGGACAGCAGCTATTCTTGGTGCTGAAACCTATTCAACACCATGGATAGCAGCTCAGCGGGTCTCTGTAGCCCCGCAAAATTGCTCTCCATGGTGCTGAAAGCTATTCAGTACCAAGGACAGCATCTATTCCGGGTGCTGAAACCTATTCAGCACCATGAAGAGCAGCTCAACGGAGCAAGGTCAGTCTTTTATACATACATGGTTCTTCAGAGAGCCCCGAAATGTCACTGACATTTCAGTGCTGTACCGTTCGCTGCACTTCAGAAAGTTGAATTCGCCGACCCTGCAATGAGTTCAGCATTCATCGCAGGGTCCCCGAAGTGCAGTGAGTCGATCCACAGGTTCCCATTTCTATTTTTTTTTAACAAAATCCCCAATAGAAAATATAACCACAAGTTTGGATGATAAAATGTGAAAAATAATTTTACAAGCTGTAAATGAAATCTAAATCTAAATCTACATTTTTAAACATTTTTTATGGGACATGAGGTATACACATAATAAGGATATATTTTGAATCTGCCAAATCTGCTGAAAATAAGGATATATAATTTGCCTAGGTTTTATAATAAAACATGACTTCAAAACATGTTTAAACATGATGAACACAAAACGGTCAAAATAAGCTCAGCCACAGGGTTGAAATTAATTGTTAACAGAGGTGCCCAAATGTAATGGGATTATATATGTTATATGTCCCGCAACACGCAAAATATAAAGTGCAGCCGCTATCAACGGGAGGTGTGGAAGCTTAAACCGGAAAGAAGATGAAACCCACCCCTCACTACAATTATATATCTAGCTCTTTCAGTGATGGTGGGTTGGGGATATCATTACTAGGGATGAGCCGAACACCCCCGTGTTCGGTTCGCATTTGAACTCGAACAATTTCAAAAGTTAGAGTTTGAACGCGAACGCAAACCAAACTCAATGCAAGTCAATGGGACTCAAAAGTTCGATTTTTAGAGTGCCCTCCAAGAGGGCATATATGCAAGATATTTGCCATAAAAGGTGTATCGGGGTCCGGGTAGTGCCCTGGGGGACAGGAAACAAGGACAAAAAGTTTTAAAAAAGACGTTTTTAAAGGAACAGTGAGTTTTCCATAAAATAAGGGTAAAAATAAAAACGAAAAATTCCTTCAAATATCGTGCCTAGGAGGTCCCCATAACCTGCCCGTGAAGTGGCGGATTTGTAGGATGTATAGAAATATCGCCATCAGAGACCCACACACGACACCTAGCCACCCTTAAGGGGTTAAAATGCACAGGGACTGGCTACTATCCTGTTAGATGAGGGAATGTATTATATGTATAAAGCAAGGTATATATGACAATGGATAGTCAGAGACTCTAGGGACTCAGCTTGTACGCTTTATGATAGACATTTTCACGTTGTGTTGTGTTACTAATGCAGAAGCAGCAAGCCCTTCCACCAGCCCTTCCACCACGCTTGCACCAAAACTATAGATCTAACACAATAATAATTGTATGCTCACATAGGCCTTTGGGAGAGGTACATGACATACAAATACTGGAATATTACGTTTAAATCTAAGGCGTGTGATATAGATTTTATTAAGCCCTTGATGACAAATGACGTAACATCTACATCTTTAATGATTAGCTTTACAGAGCCCTGGTCCTTAAGGGGTTAAACAGCATATCAGAGGAAATGTAGTAGAAGTGTTCATACATGTGCAGGAGCCACACCCAGTCTGCAGGCAATGTATCAAATTCATGAGACCAGACTAATTAGAAGCACATGTTTTATTTCCAAACACTAATTAACACCTGTTGTTTACGCCGTTTGAGAGCCCTGCTGCGAGCACATGTCATTTAGAGGTGAGAATCTTTGCACCTAGACATTAGGCAGACTGTAAAGCATGCTTTCCTTGTAAGCTAGAAAATCCACATCACCCATTGCAGCATTTTAAAGATAAAACACACAGGCGGGCAAAATGTCCTATGCAAGCCTCATGCACTCAAAGCACATGTAATTTTGAGGTGTGAAAGTTTCAGAAAAATGTACACGTGTGCAAATATTTTAAATAAAGCCAGAATAATTTTATGACAGTCACATTTGCCTGACAAACAGATAATACATTACGCTGCAGCATGTGTTGACATATGTTGGTAGATGTATGTAATGTGTGTTATGTGTATGTAACATGTTTATGCTATTATACATACCACTTCTTGACAACGTACACAGTCCGTCCATTGCTAATCATCGCCCACATGCGTGCCTTCTTGCCCTGAGTAGTTTTTAATTTCAATATCTAATAAACCGTTGCTTATAATATTCTGCAGTAAAGAGCCTCTTTATTTCTAGATTTTTTTGTATTTTTTATACTTTTTTAAATTTTTATTTTTTTCGAACTCGAACCGAACCGCCAAAAAGTTTGACGTTCGCGAACTTTCGAACTGCCAATGTTCGAGTCGAACTCCGAACTGATCGAACTGAACATCTCATCCCTAATCATTATACCTCCACATAAAACCAATGATAAGGCCAAGTACATTACCTGCTGTGTTGTTGTTGCAAAACATGGACATTGGAGTGGGAAATGGATTGGTAAGTGATTCTTCAATAGAATGACATGATGCCAATGTCGACATTCTAAAATGAAAACATTAAAAAGGTTCGCAAATGATTTTTCACGTGTTAGTTTTTGTATATATTTGTATTAAAATGCAAAATCGAGTTTACACATTCGTATTGAAAGGGTTAGAGCAGTGTTTCCCAAACCTGTCCTCAGGACCCACAGCCGGGCCAGGTTTTACAGATCACCTTGGGGAAATGCAGACTGAATCCTGCAATCACTGAGCAGCAAATAATATCTCCTGGGGGCGTGGCTGACTGCCCAGGTGAGAGGATGCAGGCTGTCTAGACTCTGTCCCATCTTGGACTTTTTTCGGGGTATTTTACCCCTTTTTCTGGGTTTTCACCTCTCACCTCGGAACCACTGAGTGTCTCTAGCTGCCTGGGACCACCCAGGTGCCTGTCCGTGGCTTCAGCCCTCACTGGAGACGAGAATCCCGGAGATCCCTAGCTGAACGGGCAGCCATTCTGTGGCCTATTGCGCACCGTGAAGCCTCGCTTGCCTCTTGCTGAGAGACGCGTCTGTAAATGCAGGCTCTGGGGATGGAGGGCCCACGTCCCCTGGGCATTGCTGTCTTCAGACCGATGGGAAGGCTGAGGGGTGTGGGAGTAGGCAACGAGGTGACATGCTCCCCCTTCCTGACGATGACTCGATGTCCACACTTAAGGGCCTCGACACTTACCTGCTGACACCGGAGGAAGGGGACGACCGTCTGGTCACCCGGGGTGACCTGCGTTGCCTCCTGGCTGCGCTTTGTTCCGGTGGGAGAACGGGGACCTCACATGGGACCACTTCTGAGGACTCCTCGCAGCTGCCAAGATGTGAGGTCTCACCATCAAAGAAGATTTGAGAGGACAACTCTGATGACCGGGACAACGTGCTGTCACGAGAGGTTCGGCCGTCGAAGGATATGCTGGAGTCGAGTGAGCTAAGTCAACCAGCCGATCCTGGGTTACCTGCCCGGGTGGTGTCCATGGGGGGCCGTGGTGGCCCGTTCTGGACCGAGTGAGAGTCTTTCTGGGGAGCATGCGATGTGGAGCGGCCCATTTTTGCGCCTTCTCTTGAGGACATTTTGTTTTATCATTATATCATTATTTTTATTTTTTTCCTCTCCATGTTATATTTGAGGACACTGCAGACTTACAGCCACATTTCTTTTCCCCAGCCTTTTATATTTATGCCTCTCATACCGATTTCCTTTTTTTTGTTATTTTCTTTAAGCTGTGCTACTGTTGATGACTTTATATGGCCCTTACACTTTGTTTGATTGTTTTTTTAAAGTTTTTTTTATGTCCCCCTACCTCTTTTTGCTTATTTTGGCTTCTTCAAGAGGCACGGCGGGGGCCTGGTGCTCGACTTCGCCCCCGAGTGCCCAGGCCTGGGTGCCATTTACCCCCCCCCCCCTGTGGCCTCTCCGTGGTCTTTTTGGCCGCAAGGGAAATCGCCAGGGCAGGTACTGCTATGGCCTTTGCCATTCCCCCCTCCTTTCTATGCTAGCTACCTTCAGTGGACCTTTTTCCTATTCTTATGTCCTGTTTTCCTGCAGCGCTTCAAACGATTTACTTGTTATTATTGAGGCTTATATTCTTACAGCTGACATGTGTTCGCCCTGCGTGACCATTCTTCGCTTATTTCTGATGTCGTGAATCAGCCCTGCGAGGCCTTTTTCTCTGTGCAAATATTGTGGACTGGCTTTCGTATTAATAAAAATCTTAATACATAAAAAATAATAATATCACCTGTGCTGTGCATCAGATATCTGGCAAACATGGCCTGTCAGCGGATCCTGAGGACAGGTTTGGGAACAACAAGGTTAGAGTGAGCCATTTTTTGTTTGTGTATGGTTGTTTTCCAGCAATTGTAATCTTTAACTGGCTTTTATTGTAACAGGCTCACCTTTCCTGCCCCACACACTTTATCAGAGTGAAATTATTACCAACAGACTTGTGCTGGTGAATTTAACTCCAATGTTTAGGAAATTGTCCAATTCTATTATAAAACAAGAATAAGCAACTACATTATTTTCATTGCCCATAACACTATAAATGTCATCTCAGACTCATCTCGAAAAAGGTACTTTCTTTGTTACATAGGCAACAAATGTGTACAAATTGGATGAAAAATCTATTCTACAGTTGGCTGTGAATTGCTGCTGAAGCTTAGATTCAGGAGTACTAAATGCCTCTAGACATATTGCTCCTTCATACTTATAGGCCCCTATTAAATTCTTCGCGCAAATTATTCCAGGCAGCGCAATTTTATAGCGTTAAGCGTTATCGCGCGAAAATTGACGGTGGTATTACGATCGCATTTTCTCATCCGTCCGAAAATAACGTTCATAAAAACGACCCGTTAAACGAAGAGTAATACGCGCGCAGTAACGTAGCGCACATAAATCAGTGTGCGGACTGTTTTTTTTTGCCGGATTCAGCCAATCAGAGTTAAGAACCTTAATTGACATCAATTTACCTTAATTGACTCGCTTAAGTTTTTGCACCTGTCAAAGTAAATCTGAGTATACATGCTGCAGCAATAATAAAAACATGCACGAATTCACAATTTTATTGCTTGGGTATGTGTAGAATGTGTAACTATACTGTGCTGTATTTTTTCTTCGTGCTGGTGTTTTTCTTTCGCTAGAACGTTACGATTTGCAGTTACCACCAGCTTTTCAAAGACGTTAAAATTATGCACGCAAACGTCGTTCGTAAAAAGATGCGCATCGATTGTAATACCATCCGCGTACCAGCGCACGAACGAATTTGCGGTCACAATGTTAAGTATAGGACGCGCACAGTGTTCATCACGCTCGCGCAGGTCCATCCGCATTAAATGATAACGCGCATCGTTTGCGCGAACGTTATAATACAACGTTCCGCAAAATGGGTTTTGCTCCTCGCGCAAATGCGCATTTGCGTGCGCAAAAACAAATGCGCGAAGAATGTAATAGGGGCCATAGTGTTTTATTTTTAATATTCTAGCATGGATATCAAACCATCAGATAGATGGGTAGATATAACCCATTGGGCCTCACTTTAAACACAACAAGGCAGCTGAAATGCTACATTGCCCTTACCTCTGGCATCATTAACCACTTGGCTGCTATGGACGCGCTCAGCGCGTCCAGCCAAGTGGTTCTCCTGTGCTACGGATGCGCTCATCTTGGATGTCAGCCCAGCACTCGGGAGCCCGGCGGGGACATTAGATGTCATTGCGGCGACGCGATGACATCTAATTCAGGCGCCCCCCCCCGCATGTGCGGAGGAGGCGCCTGAAAGGGAGGGGGGGAGGTCCTTCGGACCTCTCTCCCTCCCGATCGCCGGGGAGCAGGGGGTTAAGACAGGCACCGCTTGGAAGGGCACAGCCTGCCCTTCCAAACGGTGGCTCTCATTAACCCCTGGGGAGCCGGATCACGAATCGGCGCTGAAAAGCGCCGGTTCGTGATCCTTTCCCGGAGCTGGCCGACATCTTGGATGTCGGCCAAGCCTCCGGGAACTCCCCCTGAGGACTGGCGTCATCGTGCATAGCACGATGACGCCAGTCCTGGAGTTAACCCCTAGCTGCCACCAACGGTGGAGATAGGGGGTTCCAATGAACCCCCTATCTCCCGATCCGTGGCAGCTAGGGGTTAAAGTTTGCTACTGTTGGATCGGCCAGAGCATGGCCGTTCCAACGATACCAAACACGACCGTGAGAAAAGTTTTTTAAAAAAAATAAAAATTAAAAATAAAAATAAAAAAATATGTAAAAAAAATAAATAAAAATAAACAAGTTTTTTTTTTTTGGTTTGTTAATGCAGCAATATTGTTCCCATTTCAATTATAATGTGAACAATGATGCTGCACTAACGATTTTTGTATGCGGTGCGTTTGTTAAAAATCGCGTAATTTCCCCCCAAAAAAAATGTAACGAGACCCCATCTCTAATTTTTTTAACAAGCGCACCCCATACAAAATATAACCGCAATTGCTCGCATGTTAAAATGTGAAAAAAATACACTTTACACGTTGTAAATTATTGAAAATTCATATTTTATTGCATTTTTTGTTATAATATACAGACAGGTCATGACGTATACATATAATAATGACATATTATTAATCTGCCGAGTCTGACGGAAAGAACGATATATAATATGTCTGTGTCATATACTAAAATAAGCCTTCAAAACGCATTTAAACATGATGCGCAAAACCGGTAAATATGACCTCAGCACAGAGGCGTGAAACGCCTCAGCAGCGAAAGGGTTAATTGGCTGTGTGGCAACTACATTGCAGAATCACGCAACGTATCATTTTTGGCAGTAATGTTTAAAGATATTCTTCTATGAACTTTATTAATTATTACCAATTACCAATTTTATGTCTATCGTTCCTAATACAACAAATTTCACATAAGGTCAATTTTTTGGTAAGCTCATTAAAGCAGAGGTTAAACTGGCAGATGGGCCATCATATTGGTCAATAGTTTGCGCACTGATAAACCTACAATCATTTACCTTTTGTTTGTAGTTCTGTAATCAAAGGGTCAAGGAAATAAACTCTGCTCTATAATGACGTCTATATATTACTAAACCTGTAAGGATTTGATGAATGGTCTACTGGTTTACAGACCACAGATAGCTCAAAATGCAGAGGGTGTGTGGTTTGATACTCTTAGCAGTAGTTTCTTTATCTTATGCTACGAGCCCCCCATTTCCAACCCCAACCCCCTTAGACTGCAATGCCACAGATTCCGAAGCAGGACTGATTCTGGACTTGATCAATGAAGTCCGTGATGAAGGTTTTCTTTTTGAGCCACTACGTGTGGTGAGGGCATATCGTCTACAGGTAATATTATTATTTATACCTTATGACAACTAAACAGTGCGGTAAGCAGACTTCTTTGTTTGACAGAGATTTAAATCATGGACCTGTTTTACTGCATATCCTGCACATTCAGACATGTTCGACTGCAAAGACAAATACAGCTGTCTCTTAGACTAAAGATTAATTTTTAAGGATGTGCTATCTGCATCATACATGCCAGATTACAGCCCAATACTGTGTGAAGGTTGATAAAAATAGCTCTAGATCTAACCAATACATCAATGTAAATATTCATACTTACACGTGTTAACAATTCTACAGACGTGAGTCTGTTTAAATAAGTACTTGAAGACCAAGGTTATTTTACACATTGACAAGACACTATTATTTGTAACTCAGCTCTACAATATGATTTATACACATATATGTGCATATATTAGACATGTAGCTTATCTAGGTCTCTATCAGATCGTCTAAGCAAGGCCACCGTCTTCCGTTTTATATATATTTGTGGTCGTGATAATGGTAGGAAAGTTGTTTGATTATGTGCCTGGAACCGACGTGATGGTTTGTCTGGAAAAGGAGGACATACCTGTGAGAGTACGTGGAAGACTGGATATAGAGGGAGGGTGGATGGGGGCATTCGTAGCTGCTGATGGTGATGAGCCCTGCAGGGATTGATTGAGGTAAGTGGGCAATTAAACCCTCCCACTACTCCAGGCCTACAGCCTTTACACATAATACAAACAGCAGATGTAGCAAAGTTTATTTTTCCTTCTTGTCTTTAGGAGTTCCTTTCATCGGTTCTTTCAATATTGCTGTTGAGAATGTAATTGTGTTTTGTTCACTTCACAAAGTCTGTTATCATTTCATTGACAGAAACCAGCTGGAGTGTCTCTCTTCTTTCTCACTGTAGATGTATTAGAGACAAAATGCTCCGTACTAAGCGGAAAATCATGGAGAAATTGCACTGAAAGCAGCTCATTCCATGAGCGTGTAAGTACTTTGATTGGATGTAGGATTTAATGCAGATGTATTTTGCAACTCTGGCTCTAATTACTTATTGCCACATATCACCACCTGGTTTACTAAATAAATGGTGCACTCATTTATTCTGCTGAATTAATAAAATCATACATATGGGGGTCTATTCCAATGGAACTGATAATAGCGGGACGCTAATGAAACATTTGTGTGTGAGCTGTTAGCCATTAGCGTATCACTAATATTGGTTCTATTCTGAGTCATTCTAATTGCGGTACAAGTCATTTTAATTGGTTGCCACAAATAGTACCGCATGCGCAACCTCTAGTATCAGCATCCACAGGACTCCACGGAAATTAGCACACATACTACGGCCGCAGAAGAACACTGGGAACTATTTGTACCAGGTGTTCTTCTGCATATGACCAGAGGAGGTGGCAAATCACGCCAGCCTCTGCACCATGGGACAAGAGATAAGCAACTGATTTTTTATTTCAATTAATTCAAGCATTGAGTGATTATACAAAAGTTTGGTATTCACGTCAGCCTCTGGAAGCTGGTTAGAATGGACTTCTAGGCAAATTAATGTTTTAATTGCGTTTATGATATTATTTGTTGGTGTTTGTGTTTTGTTCAAATTGTATGTTATGGCACTTATACACCAGTTTGAATAACGTCGTGAGGCGGAAACGTCACCCGCATTCTGAAGCCTGAGCTTTATTAAAGACACACTGGGTGGATCCCGTGTCTACTGGTATCAGTTTGTTTACCATGTACTGAGGTTTAGGTAGAAAACGAAAACGAAGAACATTTTTAAAGGATGGGAGTGACCCTTAAATCAGGGTTTTAAGGAGTTAGTAACGAGACGAGGCACATAAAATAAATATGAGTCAGAGACATTATCCTTAAAATACATGTCTTTATGTCACAGGTCTTTGGTCGATGTAAAGCAGTCACGTACATTGACAGACCGCAAAGGATACTGAAGATCCTGCACTACAACTGCACCCTGAGTCCAGGTACACAAAAGAGAAGAGCAGAGGCAGGAAAGTATGGCTACCACAGTGGGAGCAAACCTGTCGTTTGGTAATCCTCTGGCTGCTCCACCAAGGGGTCCACCGTCCCGTACCAGACTTTCACAAAAACGATGGGCCACACCATAGTAACCAGAAAATAAATCTTTATTCACTGCCCAAGGGGGGCTAAAATTGCGATGTTTTACATCGCAGTTTTAGCCCCCCTTGGGCGGTGAATAAAGATTTCTTTTATGGTTACTTTGGTGTGGCCCATCGTTTTTGCAAAAGAGAAAGCCAAACATATCCCTTTCCAAAACAGAAGCAGCATATATTTTTGCATCTATTTTCTAAACAGTTTTAACACTATTTTGGTACCATAACTCTCATTTCAAGAACAGTCCTAATAATATGAAAGGTATTAAATATGTAATAGGATACAATTTATTTTGTAGAAGTAAAGGAAATGATAAAGTTATAAAGAATATGTGTTATAGCATAAAATGGGTTATAGCATGCCTTTTTCTGGTTTTTAACCATCGCATTGTTTAAGACACTATAATATGTAATTTGAAGTGGATTTCCCAGTTAAAGAGAAAAGGCACTATTTCCTGCTAGGTGCTAAAATGGGGTTGCTAATGAGGAAAAACTGTGCCTGCAGGTTTCCCTGTAGTGTCCCCATTTTAGCACCATATTCGGCAGCATGCATTAATTTAGCACCTTGTCCTGTAATGCAAAGCTACCCTCCATGATACCCGAAGTTCCAATTACGCGCCACCATGAGTATCACCTCCTGGAGTCCAAAGGACTCCATGTGGGGTTACGCTGCCGGGCCGCGAGTCCTGCATAATGTCACTCTCGTGAGATTAATCAGGTCTGCAGAGTGATCGCGGAGGGAGACTGGGGACAATTTCTCCCCAGTCTCACTCTGCTCCCGGGGGCCAGAAGCAAGAGATAGGGCCAGCGTTCTCGTTGCAGGATGAGAGTTGAGCATATGATTTATTAGTCTTGTGTTAATATCTTGCATTTTACTATTTTTTTTTTTTTGTATTTCTGTAACCACTCAATGTTCTCGAACCCAGGACATACTTGAAAACGAGAGAAATCTCAATGTATCCTTCCTGGTAAAATCATTTTATAAATAAATAAATAAATTAGGGGGTATTAGTTGGTGTTAACTGATTCTGCAAAAGTGGAATCAGTTAGCACCAGCTTCTAGGTGTCGTTAAATGTTCAGTTAGAGCATTGGTGGGGTAATTAGCATTAGGATAAGTAAAGTATTACAAAGTTTTAACGTGAATTTCTGATTGCGCTCCCCATGTTAAGTATATGATGCGCAAAGTACAGTAAGCTCGCGCAATCACTGATGCGCTAACTGATTTTTACAGGATTTACAGGGTTATCCAAAGAGATTCGAATTGCTTGAGAAAGGTAACCGAACGCTGAAAATCAGCGTTCGGTTACCTTTCCTGGCCATTCGGCTATCCAGAGAGCAGGCAATTCGCCAAATCCTGTCGAATTGCCTGAACATACGGTGCCTGTTCGGTGCCTGTTCGAGGGCAGTGAAATCCCCATGAAAAAGCACTGCTTCGGCTATTCAGAGAACACAAACCAGCAGTGAAAGGTTCCCCTAATGCCCTGCCATTCGGTGGTTTAATTCGGCAAATTTATTCAGGAGAATCCCATAGGCTTCAATGTTAAAAATATTCCCGTTTTAATTCAATATCTAATAAACCGTTCATTATAAAATTCTGCAGCAAAAAGTCTCTTTATTTATAGATTTTTTAGGATACTTTAAGCATTTTTCTGAATTTTTTAAAAAAAAATTAAAAGTCCGATTTTTTTTTTTTTTTTTTTCAGTTTGCTTATTTTTTTTGTAACAGCCCTCTTTATTATCATTCCCTGGACCTCCTGTGAAAATTTCAGACATTTTCGCTCAGTAGTTTCTTTGCAAACAGCGTTTCTTTTTCCCAGATTCATACAAATGGTTTTTCTAATTTATTCACTGCCTCCTCTACGTCACAGCTGCTTCGGCTCTGTGTGATTCGGCTCCTTTTCGGCTCCTGTTCGGCTCCTCTTCGAAGGTTAATCCAGATGTTTTTGCTTGTTTTCAGCGTGCATTCGGTTAGGTTTCGTCAGGTTTTCGGCAGCTTTTCCCTGCAATTCGGGGACCCTGTGGTGTTTGCTGAATACACCGCAGGGTCACCGAAATGCAATCGGCAAAAGGAACCGAATTGAAGAGAACGAAAAGTCACCGAACGTGCGGTGACTTTTCGAATCTCTTTGGATAACCCTGTTAGTGTTAGGAATGCAATATGGGGGGTATGCGTTAAAGTCACTTATCCTGACGATCACTAGGGAATAGAGGCCAAATTGTCTCGTCTCTGGTCAAATAGAGAGTGACCTGTCTCTTCTTTCACATTAAGGGATACTTCAAAATATAGAGAGGAATTTTGTTTCCCCTTGAAGCATCCCCTTGATGTGAAAGAAGGGACAGGTCACTCTCTATCTGACCAGAGACGAGACATCCCAGAGCCGGGTCCACTAGGCTCTGAGGAATGGGAGTTTTATTCTTACCCACTTTCAGCACTTTTTTACAAATTTTACAAAACTATTGGTTGTGTGTTATGCCCCTTTTTTGTTTTTGTGAAATAATAATAAGACAAACAAGAGAACAACAATGATTTGAATACAAGTATTATTTATTCATGTTCACTATATTGCTCCAAAATTGCACTTTATTTGTATGTATTAGCTTGGTATACATCATATATACACAGTTCTGTATTACATGCTCCGTTTCAGATATATATTTTTCCTGTTCATATAGTACTTGACAAATTTTTTGAATATTTTTTGTGTGTTTGTTAACATTTAGTCAGCAGTTTTATTATTCTTTAGTCCCACAGGTAACATCACGATGACATCCTGTTCTTATTGTTTTCTAGCCAGTGAATAACAAGCGATTTGAAGGTCATTCATTATTGTTATTGCAGCCAGTAAGGATTAAGAATTACTGGCTGTAAAAAAAAATAATGTATAAATCAATCTATCACTATGGCCCATTGTTTGTTAAATATTCAATATTTAAACAGGCAATACAACCTAAATAAAAGCTCAAAAATAGATGTTTTAGGCTAGGGTCAAACGAACGCAATTTTCCCGTCGTCCGTGAAAAAGTGCGTTCGAACGAATGGACGTATTTTTTCACGGAATACGCGATAGCGGTCATACGATGCGCATTTTCGTCCGTGATTTTGTACGGATCATCAATAAAACACTTTTTGCGTCTGGACGTTATGTTGGCCGGACATTAGCAGCGTCTGACATCTCCTAATCATGCACACACGCCGCTAGCAGACGCAGCGCACTCTGTACGTCAGTACTAGCGGTATCACGTTCTCGGAAAAATGCGTTTGTTTGCCACTTGCGTTGCACGGCCGAACTTTCGTGCGGCCGTACTTCGTAAATTGCCCGTCGTTGGCCGTCATTTGCTGCTACTACTACGGACGTGACAAAGTGCGGCTGCACGCGCGTTCGAACTGCGTTCGTCTGACCCTAGCCTTAAATGTTATGCAACAGCAGATTCCCCAAAAACTCTATAATCTGAATTTCAGTATTTGTGCATTTTTTATTTCTGACTAGGACCTGAATTCCAGTTTTGGATACACGCAAAAGCCAAGCACCATAGGTTTTAAATCAAATCACTATCAGGTCTTTAACTAAGGCTCGGGTCAGCCGAACACATTCTGTGCGGACTGTGCGTCCGTGCACAACGGACTTACTTTCTGACTGACAAGGCAGTGGCCACATGGTCCGTTTTTGTGACAACGTTTTTTTTTTGATTGATGTAGAAAAGAAAAGAAATTAATATGAAAAACATTTTGTCCGTCAAAATGCTGGACGCCAAAAATGCAGTCTGTCTGACCACGTTCCATCACTCACACACAAAGCTATGCGGACGTTGCGGACACAGCGCACTCCGTGCGTCCGTTCTAGCGGATTTACGTTCTTGCCTAACCTGCGTCCGTTTGCTGCGTCCGTTATGCGCCCACAGTTCGGTGCGGACGTACTTCGTGTGTGGGGCTCCATTGGTCATATATTTAATTATATGCTATAACGGACGTACAAATGTGCGGCAACACGGACCTGATCAGTGCTCTCGTCTGACCCGAGCCTAAAAGGTGAAAATCAGGAGAATTGGCAGGAGAAGAGAACAATCTAGACCAAATAGCCGATTTGGAAAGTGAAATAAATGGGAGAATTTCTCTGGTTTGGCTATTTTTACCTAGAATTTTCACTTCTCCAGTCAATTCTCTTGAGCTTCACCTTTAGTGAATAGAACTCTATGGTTTTGATTTCTGCTGCAAGTCTTGCAACGCTATTGCAAAATGCAGAGATTATTGTGTATATTTTTCATATATTTAATTTGTCTCAGACTGCTATTTCTATTACCGTAGATACTCGAGTATAGCGCGACCCGACTATAACGCGATGGATAGAGATTTATTATGGAAATGAAAGAATACTCAAGACTCGAATATAACATGAGGAGCAAAATTGTAAAAGTATAATGTATCGGTAAACAATTTAAATCCTTAGAGGGTCTCTAGTCTTAACACAGGCAGGCTTCCCCTCAGGCCAGGGTGCTCTGCTCTAGAATGATTGTAGTTGATACTAAGTATGAAGCCGCCGGTATGCTGCATGGAACGAGGGTGCATGCTCTGTTTTAAGCCAATCTTGATTGAGTGTCTTAAACCGAGCATGCCCTCTGGCCATGATGGATCCCACCTTTCCCAAATCCGGTAGTTCCTGAAGTGTTTGCGGGCGTCAGGGAGTCTGCATGAATTACAGGGACACTAGTGGAATTGCAGGGAGACTTGGGATGCGATGAGATGTCTCGAATATAACGCGACCCCTCCAATTTTAAGGTAGATTTTTGTCACCAAAATCTAGCGGTATACTCGAGTATCTACAGTAAGTGTAGATGAAAGCAAAGCAGCACCCATGAAAATGGGCCTGGGAACCAAAGGGTGCAGCAGCAAACGAGGGCAGTCAACCTCCACAAACACTAGTCATAAAGAAAAGCTTGTCATGCCGGTACACAGTCTCCCTCTTTAAAACATGTTTATAAATGGACTGTCAACAACGTTTCAATCTGCAGACAGGCTTTTTTTCAAGTTTGAAAATGATGCTGCCTGTCCATTTATAACATGTTTTAAAGCGAGAGCCCCTGTGCCATCACGCTTTCCTTATCTTGCTATTTCTTTTAAAACATGGACAATATAAAGCATTATCAATATTTCCATACAAACAAATAGTAATTTGTATACTTCAGAAGGATGTAAGACATGTGAAATAATGTACACAGAGCAATAAGAAAAGATTTTTATCAAAGGTCACTCATACTTCTGGCAACTCTAGGCTTTTATATATGTATTAAATTAAAATATCATTATTCTTATTACATTAATAAAAATTTATTGTACCAAAAATCCATTTTTTCCCACCTTAAGTATAGTGCATGTTGTCTTTGCCAGGGTATTTTCTACATAATAATTGTGACTGATATTAATTACGTAATTGACTCAAATCGTTTCATTGGATTATTTACAGTATAGTAATTTCATTCAGTCAAATTGAGTGTAAGTGCTGCCTATCTAACATACTATCATTGTGACAGTTCCTGCTGCTGTGATAGTCAGGATGTGCCCCGACTGCCCTACCTTTGGAGGAGTAATCACTGCACAACACATCGCATTGGCTGATCAATTGGTAGCAAAATACAACAAGGAAAGCAACAATACCAATTATTTCAAGACTTACCATGTTGAGAGACAGAGTGCACAGGTAAGGTGTTTACTAGACATGTGCAAGAGGAAAATATTTGACACATAACTTTTTTAGTTCTTCCAAATTTTGTTGGAACATTAATTTGGTTTGCCCAAAATTGAGACAAGTTATTTTTTTCTCATTAAAATTGATTTGCTGCTGGAAGATGAGAGGGTGTGCATCCACTTAAACGTGGTGCTATGAGCATCGTAACCCATGTCCCCCTCTGTAGGGTGGGCTCTTGAGGGGCTGATTCAGCCAGATGACTTAGGGAGAGCTGACCTGAGCTTCAAGCTACAAGACCAGGAAGAGGGAGTCCCCTCCTTTCCTCCTTCCTAGCCATTGGACTGGCTGGAAGCTCCCTGGAGCATTCAAACTATACATTTTCCACGTGACATGCTCCACTTTTCTCCAAACCAGGAGTATGTCATGTGTGGAAGTCTGGATACCTGGGCTGTGCTGGATACAATGTAAGCTTTAAAGATAATTAAAGGGTTAAATCTTTTGAGGGGTACAGAGGGATCAGGATGGGATAATGTTTGACCCCTCTGCTCCCCCCCCCCATTTGAACCCTTGAGTAACCCTTTAAGATTTTTTGAGCCTAATGCTTGGACCATAGGAATAAGGATACAATGTAGTCTACTATAACCACTACCATGTGTATAGACAGGAGAAAGATGAGGTGAGGTGAAACCGAGGTACACGAATACAAGTAACCAAGGGCCCTATTCCAACTGAACCGCTAAGCGAACACTTCAGCTGATACACATAACAGCTTGAGATGGGCATTGCAGCAAATTACTGTAAAGTAACAGCTTCTATTTTCTGTACAGGAGCTGTCAATGTGTGGCTAGTTGATGAAGAAACTGCCTTATCCAACTTTGTACATTCTTCACGGTTTGAGCTGTTATGCAGGAATGAATAATGGCTCTTAAACACTGGTGTTGTGTTTCTGCATTTGCAAAATCACTTAACACTTAGATTTAAACATATTGATATATACAAAATTTCTTAATAAAACCTAATCTGCGGCTTCCCTCCAGGGGCGGACGGAAAACTAATAAGGCCCCGTGGCAATAGGAGATCCTGGGGCCCCTTGTGCCATGCCCACCGAAAGTCACACCCATACAAAACCCCACCCTTACAACGCACAACACACATGTACATTGTTGTGTTAAAGAATTAATTTATTCCCAAAATTTTCAAAATAAGGATTTTTCTGTGTTAAGAAAATCCACTCGGGTCCATCGGCAAATTGGGGAATCCATTGTGCCCCCTCCAGACTTACAGATGGCCACTGCTCTGCTGCAGCAGCCATCACCCACTCATTGCAGCTAAGCCTGCGCTGTGGCACAGAAGGTCCCTGCGGTACACGTGGGAAGCTGCCACTCATTTTTCAGATTACAGAAAGATACTGTATGTTTCTGATACACTTGTACACACTGCACATTACAGAGCTCCACCACAATAAAACTCACAGTAAACCAAAAAGATAGTGCAGCGCCTAGTGATCGATCTATATACCTGATAATCGCTAAAAAATACTTGTATTGGTGATTGATTTTTCCAAGCAAAATAATAAAACACAAAGACAGCATAGCGTAATACTGTATTACACCAGCAAATATTATATAGTGGATTACACCAGTATCATTACAGAATCACGCTATGCTGTCTTTGTGGTTTATTTTTTAGCTTGGAAAAATCAATCACCAATACAAGTCAGGGTTATTCAGAGAGAGGTGAAAAGCAGGAGAATGACTGGAGAATGGAAAATTCTAGGTCAAAATAGCCAAACCAGAAAAAATCTCCCATTTATCTCACTTTCCAAATCGGCTATTTTGACCTAGAATTTTCCATTCTCCAGTCATTCTCCTGCTTTTCACCTCTCTCTGAATAACCCTGACTTGTATTGGTTATTGATTTTTCCAAGCTAAAAAATAAACCTGGATTCACCTCTCTCTGAATAACCGTAATAAAGTGCGACTCAACGCACGTTCGCACTGCGTTTGTCTGACCCCAGCCTTAGAGCTCCAAATATTGGTAAATAACCTGCAAGTAGCTATTGATGGCACCCAAGAGATCCAAGAAAAACACAGTTTTCTTTATGCCTTGATCACAAAAATAAAAAAAGAGCAATTTGTTGCCGATCACCTTCTCTAAGGCGCAGAGCATGGCCCTAAGGGAGCTGCCTCCTTAGGCTGGGGTCAGACCAGCGCACTTTTAACGTGCGTTCTGGCGCACTTAATTACGGCCGCACTAGCAGCAAATGACGGGCAATGACGGCCAATATACGAAGTACGGTCGCACGAAAGTCCGGCCGCGCAACGCAAGTGGAAAATGAACGCATTTTTTCGAGAACGCAGAACCTCTAGTACGGACGTACAGAGTGCGCTGCGGCGGCATAGCGGTGTGTGTGTGTGTGATTTGGAGACGTCAGACCCTACTCGTGTCCGGCCAACATAACGTCCAGACACCCAAAGTTTCCTGGTTTGGATCTGTAAAAAATCACGCACGAAAATGCGCATCGTATGACCGTTGTCGCGTATTCCGTGAAAAAATACGTCAATGCGTTCGGACGTACTTTTTTACGTTCGCGTGTAAAAATGCTTTCGTTTGACCCTAGCCTTAAACTCTACAGAAGATACCTCAATTTCCATGCAATTGAGTTAGTAATTAACAGTGGCGTAGTGTGGGTTGTCAGTGCCCGGGGCCAGCCAAGAATTGTGCGCCCCCCCCAATATTGCCCAGCTCTCATTGATATATTGCCCAGCTCTCATTGATATATTGCCCAGCTCTCATGAATATATTGCCCAGCTCTCATGGATATATTGGCATGGGGATGCCATGCAGGGTGGGTGCCCGGTCTTGAATAGCGTGAGAGTCCGTGGAAAGAGCGGGCGGCTGCATGCGTGCGTGCGTGTGTGTGTGTGTATGTGCAGGTCACGTGGTCCGGCCAGTCAGGTGGTACAGAGACGCAGTACCACCTGACTGGCCAGACAGCGAGACCTGCGCACGCACGCAGCCGCCTCCCCTTCAACACAGACTCTCACGCTATTCAGGACTGGGCACCCCCCTGCATGGCATCCGGGCCCCCTCAACCCGCGGGCCCTTGGGCGCCGCCCGAGAGTCCGAATTAACAACCACTAACTTTAGTAGTCATGAAAAATGAAACACGTTTGTCTTATCCTATCACAGAGAGATATTATGGTTTATTATACATCTCCTGTTCTTGTGCAGTCTAAGCTCTACTTATTTTTATCTTACAGTGGGTGTTTGGTCCTTCAAGATTTATAAAATTTACAATAAAGGAATCCGAATGTCACAAAACCCAAGAAGACGTTGTCCTTTCAAACTGCAATTTCCTTCCAGACAAAGATGCTGTAAGTGTATCATTACTCTCATTAACAATGTGTATCATGTTTTATTATTCGCGATCTCGGAATTAGTTACACAGAATTCACATACAATGACTTTACTGACGTACAAAGAACAATCTCCATCTTGTATACGACGATTCAATTTTAAATGTCAGGGTTATTCAGAAAGAGACGATCTGGCCCGAAATTTCACTGAACAGTGAATTTCCCCGTACTGTCCCATTTCGGTGCCATTTGGCTATTCAGAGAGCAGGCAGTTCGCCAAATTTTCAGCAGCAAGTACAGTGCCTGTTCGAAGGCAGTGAAATCCCTATAGAGAAGCAATGGTTAATCTATTCAGAGAACACCGAACAGCAGTGAAAAGTTGCCGAAATGCACTTCTGTTCGGTGGTTTCATTCGGCAGGTTTAATAAGGCGAATCCCATAGGCTTCAATGTTAAAAATATTATCGTTTATATTGAATACCTAATAAGCCGTTTATTTTTTTAATCTGCAGAAAAAAAGTTTCTTTATCTATTGATTTCTTAGGATCTTTTAGGCTTTTTTTGGATATTTTCTGCAAAAAAAATGCCATCTTTTTTTTAATAGCGGTTTTTCTTTTTTCTGTAACAGACCTTTTTATTGTTATTCATAGGACCTTATATCTTAATTCCAGACATTTTTTTATTCAGTAGTTTTTTTGCAAACAGTGTTTCAATTTTGACACTTTCAATTTTTTTTTTTTGATTTTTTTTTACTTGTCCGGTGGCTTGTCAGCTTTATTTGCGGCTGGTCGCGTGAACTTGCGTCCTGTCTCCATGGAGTCCTATGGACACCTGGGTCGATAACACCCATAGCGCTTTGCTCTGCTGGTGTTATCTCTTAACACCTTGCTAGGATTGCGACTCTAGCTGCTGAGAAAGTGGCTCCAATGTAATACGCGTGTTAAATGGCAGGAGCCAACGGAAAACAGCAGATGCTCAGGTTTCCCTTTAGCGTCTGCCATGTAACACCAACATTGGAATAGGGCCCTACATCTATCACATTGTTTCATACGTTGTGCAGTATATTGAAATAGTTTCAACATTTAAAGCCTATGGGCAATATTCCCTACTATGTGCTAAGATGGGGACGCTAATGGAGAATATCTGTGCTTGCAGGTTTCCCCGTAGCGTCCTCATTTTAGTGCAATATTCTGGGGCAGGCGTTACCTCTGCACATTATCCCAGAATGCAATGCTAACCTCTGGGATACTCGCGGTAGTGAATCCAGGCCATCGCAAGTATCACCTCCTTTTAGGGGGTATTAAATGGTTTTGCAAATGCAGAATCATTTAGGACCAGTTTTTAGGAGTAGCTAAAATTTTGACTTGCGCATCCCTGCAGTAATTAGCACATACTTATCGAAATGCTAATTGATTGCGCTGCCCATGTTAAGTATAGGATGAGCAAAGTACAGTAAGCTCGCGGAAGCTAGCACAATCACCGACATGCTATGTGATTTCCTACAGGTTTAGCTTCAGGAAGGTAATATGGGGGGCATGTGTTAAAGTCAATTATTGTGGTGGTAACGCTTACACATCCGAACGCTGACATTAGCGTTCACTATGGAATAGTGCCCTATCAGGGTTATTCAAAGAGATTCGAAAAAGTCACTGCACGTTCGGTGACTTTTCACTCTCTACAATTTGGTGCAAATCGGCTTTCCCATTTCGGAGACCCTGCGGTGTATTCGGCAAGCACCACAGGGCTGTCGAAGTGCAAGGAAAAGCTGCCGAAAACGCGCCAAAAACCTGGCGAAAACCCGGCGAATGCACGCCGAAAACCCACAAAACATCTGGATTAACCCCTCGAAGACGCCGGAAAAACCCGAGCAGGAGCCGATCACACACAGCGAAGCCTCCGGAAAAAGCCAACACTGCAGAAGAAGGCAGTGAATAAATTAGCAAAACAGTTTGCTTATTGCTTGAAAAGTGAAACGCTGTTTGCAAAGAAACTACTGAGCGACAATGTCTGAAATTTATATATGAGGTCCAGGGAATGATAATAAAAAGGGCTGTTTCAGAAAAAAGAAGTGAACTTAAAAAAAAATAAAAAAATCTGACTTTTTAAAAAAAAAAAAATCCAGAAAAATGCTTAAAATTTCCGAAAAAAGTCTATAAATAAAGAGACTCTTTACTGCAGAATTTTATAATGAACGGTTTATTAGATATTGAATTAAAACGGGAACATTTTTAACATTGAAGTCTATGGGATTCTCCTGAATAAATTTGCCGAATTAAACCACTGAATGGCAGGGCATTTCGGGAACCTTTCACTGCTGGTTTGTGTTCTCTGAATAGCCGAAGCAGTGCTTTTTTTATGGGGATTTCACTGCCCTCGAACAGGCACCGAATGTGCAGGCAATTCGCCAGGATTTGGCGTATTGCCTGCTCTCTGGTTAGCCGAATGGCCAAGAAAGGTAACCGAACGCTGATTTTCAGCGTTCGGTTACCTTTCTCCAGCCATATGGATCTTTTTGAATAACCCTGTATGTGTTTACTTGTGTGCACTAGGGCAAGAACTGGGTTAAAAAAAAAATTGGATCCAATTAGGATTTGTCTATATAAAATATAAAATTGGATTCTGCAATGGTAACACATAACCACAGATAACCATTTGATACTGGCAAAACTAACATATCATCTCATTTTGCAACAATTTGTAAGAAACAACCGGTGTGTCTATATACAGTATATACATTGTTATCCTGTTTTGCACTACATCTGTGCTTTTCATCAATACATTTTACAAAATGCTTCCATTATATCTCCAGGGTCTTGGATTCTGCAAAGGTAACATATACACACATCCCAACGAAGGGGAAAAAATGTTTATTTCCTGTGAACTATATGGTCCAAAGGTATGTATATATTCAGTATATTTAATAAATTATTATCATCATACAATAAAAAATGCT
Organism: Leptobrachium leishanense; assembly: GCA_009667805.1. NCBI lineage: Eukaryota > Metazoa > Chordata > Amphibia > Anura > Megophryidae > Leptobrachium > Leptobrachium leishanense. The sequence continues at coordinate 135,263,529 of CM019066.1, read as the reverse complement.
GCACAATTTAATAAGTCGCAACCCAATGCTGACAAACATGTTTTCATGTTTCCTCATAATCTACATTACTACTTTCAAATAATACATAAATGTTGTGCAAGAATTGAGCATATGTTGGGATTTATGGATTGTAGTATTCGAAAGTTACAGTAGGGCTGTATTTACCCTATTACTAAAACATTCTCTTTAATATTTAGGCAATTTTAACCAAACTAATCACAAAATTTTAACCCATGTATAAATATTTATTATTGACCTCTATGTGGTTTTATAGAATTCATTAGTAAAAATTGTAAATAAGCGACATCGCCCATGGATGGCAAAGTTAGGAATAATGTCAGTGCACACTGTATAGTGGGTATTTAGGAGGAAATTTGTGTTATGTAATTTAGACAATATTATTTTTATGACCTAGAGTAAAAATAATCTAAATATTATCAGTATATAGACAAAAGTATATTGAGTCTATTTCAAGGGATTATTTGATCTTTTCAATTGATATAAATATAATGACGGAGAGACCATCATGGGTTTTTAAAGCAACTACATTTTATATAATCCTTAGAAGTCAGTCTGTCATATTTAATGGCCTTTGAGACATGTGTACATTGACTAAAACAGAACATTCTATACACTGCACTAACAATGTTGTACTAGGAAAACAGACAGGTATTGGTTACTAGAAATGGAAGATGATGAAGCTAAAGTACTAATTACATGTTTAATTTTAAAGGATGACGATGATGATGATGATGACCATCATCATGGACATGGCGGGTGTCTGCATGTCAAACCAAAGGCTAAACCTCAAGATGGTTATTCTGAGGTGTCTCCCCAACAAAACAACGAGCCGCCTGAGCAACAAGGAGCTGACCATAAACCTGAGCGTTCACATAAACACCATAGACATGGTTGCAGACCACATCATCATAATCATCACCATCCTCATCATCATGGCCATCAAGATCACCATCAACATCGTCCACATCATCATCAACACCATCACCATCACCATGATCATGTAAACGGTCACAACCACACTTCAGCTGAAAAACATGGCAGCTCATCCGAAGAGCACAAAGACAAGAAGCATCGTCATTTTAATAAGCCTATTGGTTCAGTTGAGATTATCATCCTTACAGAAAATGATGTCCTACCAGAACCAGACATTGCTCACCGAATCCCAGACAAAGATCATCCTAATGTTTATGAATTCCCTGATTCTAAATCTCCCCTGGCGACCTGTCCTGGGGAACCAAAGGAAAAGTCACCACTGATATTAAAGTATTTTCCACAGGAAGTGCATGATGTGGAACAAATGCCAGATCAGCAACATCAGCAATATAACTAAATAAAGTTTTCTAAAAACGTTGTATGAATACGCTTTGTTTCATTAATTGTTTTTATGTTTATGAACGGGACACTCCATCAAAACAAAATATTGAGGTTAAATATTATCCCCTGTTGCTGCTGTATATATATATATATAGATTTCTTAATGAGTAGGCAAGAAAAAGTATGTGAACCCCTTGGGATTACGTGGAGTTTTGCATGAATTGGTCATAAAATGTGCTCTGATCTTCATCTAAGTCACAACAATTTGAAAAACACAGTCTGCTTAAAATAATACAACACAAACATTATATGGTTTCATGTGTTTATTGAACAGAACATGTAAACATTCACAGTGCAGGGTGGAAAAAGTATGTGAACCTTTGGACGAAATAAATGGTTGACCCACCTTAGGCAGCAATAACCTCAACCAAACGTTTCCTGTAGTTGCAGATCAGACCTGCACAACGATCTGGAGTAATTTTGGACCACTCCTCTTCACAAAACTGTTTCAGTGTAGCAATATTCTTGGGATGTCTGGTGTGAATCGCTCTCTTAAGGTCATGCCACAGCATTTCAATCGGGTTAAGGTCAGGACTCTGACTGGGCCATTCCAGAAGGCGTATTTTGTTTTGTTGAAGCCATTCTTTTGTTGAATTACTTGTATGCTTTGGGTCATTGTCCTGTTGCATCAACCATCCTCTGCAGAGCTTCAGTTGGCGGACAGATGGTCTTACGTTTTCCTGCAAAATGTCTTGATAAACTCTGGAATTCATTTTTCCATCAATGACAACAATCTGTCCAGGCCCTGAGGCAGCAAAGCAGCCCCAAACCATGATGCTCCCTCCGCCATGTTTTACAGTGGGGATGAGGTTTTGATGTTGGTGTGCTGTACCTTTTTTTCTCCACACATAGTGTTGTGTGTTTTGTCCAAACAACTCAATTTTGGTTTCATCTGTTCACAGAATATTTTGCCAGTAGTGCTGTGGAACATCCAGGTGCTCTTTTGCAAACTTCAAACGTGCTGCAATATTCTTTTTGGACAGCAATGGCTTCCTCTGTGGTGTCCTCCCATGTACTGCATTCTTGTTTAATGTTTTCCTTATTGTAGATGTGTCAACAAAAATGTTAGCATGTACCAGAGATTTCTGCAAGTCTTTAGCTGACACTCTAGGATTCTTCTTTACCTCATTAAGCATTCTGTGCTGTGTTCTTGCAGTCATCTTTACAGGACGACCACGCCTAGGGAGAGTAGCAACAGTGCTGAACTTTCTCCATTTGTAGACTCTGTCTTACCGTGGACACTTGAACATCAAGGCTTTTGGAGATACTTTTGTAACCTTTCCAGCTTCATGCAAGTCAACAATTCTTGATCGTAGGTCTTCTGAGAGCTCTTTTCTGCGAGGCGTGGTTCACATCAGGCAGTGCTTCTTGAAACCAGTAAACCCAAAACTGGTGTGTGTTTTTAAAGGCAGGACAGCTTTCAGCAACACATCCAATAATATCACACTGATTGGACTCAAGTTTGGTTCACTCCTGGCTCCAATTAGCTCTTGGAGAAGTCATTAGGCTAGGGTTCACATACTTTTTCCACCCTGCACTATGAATGTTTACATGTTATGTTCAATAAACACATGAAAACATATAATGTTTGTGTTGTATTATTTTAAGCAGACTGTGTTTTTCAAATTGTTGTGACTTGATGAAGATCAGAGCACATTTTATGACCAATTCATGCAAAACGCCACGTAATCCCAAAGGGTTCACATACTTTTTCTTGCCACTGTATATATATACATATATATATCTAAAACATATCTTTTCATCCATCACTGTCATCTCTTGCTCTAGCATGGAGTTTAATAGGTCTGGTGCTAAAGAGTTTGGCGGACCATTGTTTCATCCCTTTCAATCTCCAATGTGTCATTGTCCAATTGCAACTCCTCAGTGTACCATTGTCCTATCCCAGTTTACTCCACCTCCCCCATAATGTCACTACTCCACCCCCACACATACACACACACACACACATTTCCCAATTTTTGTACACCTCCACTTTGATGGCATTGTCCTATTGCTCTCCAGACAAGAGATGCTATATCTTATCCTAAAAAAGCAAAAATAAATTGGTGTATGATAAATGATCAGGTCACTGAAGTGATAAAATACTCCTCTCTGGGAAAGCCAAACGTATGTCTTTATCCATATTTATGTTGGTGAATTGCTGAGAGATAAAGAGGAATAACTCCACAGAAGAGTGTAATGTGTGGACATGACATACCAGAAAGCCAGCACACATCCGGTGGTCCTTTCCCTGCACGTACGACTGTATTTCTCATTTCAAAAGGCACTGATAGGACATAGGAATTCTTTAGAGTAGGGGTCAGCAATGCTGGCCCTCCAGATGTTTTGGAACTTCAGTGATTCTCAACCACTCACTAGGTTTGTAGGAGTCTCACAAAGTTCCAAAACATTTGGTTAGCCAACGTTGCTGACCCCTGCTGTAAAGCGTGTCTATTAAGAAGGCAAGGAAATGACCCACAATTTGAAGACAGAGGGTTTGATACACTTTCTCAGCTGCTACGTATGTCAATGGTCATTTTAGAAGTGTTCTGGTCAATACTTCTACTATGGATAATAATAATATATAACCCAGGACATACTTGAAAACGAGAGAAATCTCAATGTATCCTGTAGTGATGTAATAGCAAAACCGTTAACAGATTTATTTAACCAATCCTTGCTAATGGGAGTCGTCCCAGAAGACTGGAAATTAGCAAATGTTGTGCCCATTTACAAGAAGGGTAGTAGGGAGGAATCGGGGAACTATAGGCCAGTTAGTCTTACGTCAGTAGTGGGAAATTAATGGAAACCATGTTAAAGGAAGGATTGTTGAACATCTAAAAACACATAGATTACAGGATCAGAAACAACATGGGTTTACCTCAGGGAGATCATGCCAAACTAATCTTATTGATTTTTTTGATTGGGTAACAAAAATAATAGACACAGGTGGTGCAGTAGACATTGCTTATTTAGATTTCAGTAAGGCTTTTGATACTGTTCCGCATAGAAGGCTTATCAATAAATTGCAAACTTTGAGCTTGGATTCCAATATTGTTGAATGGATTAGGCAGTGGCTGAGTGACAGGCAACAGAGGGTTGTGGTAAATGGAGTTTATTCGGCGCAAGGTCTTGTTACCAGTGGGGTACCTCAGGGGTCAGTACTTGGACCCATTCTCTTTAATATTTTTATTAGTGATATTGCAGAAGGTATTAATGGAAAAGTATGTCTTTTTGCTGATGACACAAAGATTTGCAACAGTGTTGACGTTTCTGTCAACATGATAGAAACATTTAAATACGTAAAGGGAATCCACAAGGTAGAGGAAGGGAGTATATTTAAAAGGAAACAAAATAGCAAAACAAGAGGACATAGTCTTAGATTAGAGGGGCAAAGGTTTAAAAGTAACATCAGGAAGCATTTTACTGAGAGGTGGTGGATACATGAACAGCCTTCCAGTTGAAGTGGTAGAGGCCAAAACAGTAATTGAATTTAAGCAAGTATGGGATAGGCATAAGGCTATCCTAAACAAAAGATAAATCCAGGTAAAGTATCCATGTAATTGGGCAGACTAGATGGGCCGAAAGGTTCTTATCTGCCGACATTTTTCTATGTTTCTATCCTTCCTGGTATAATACTTTATAAATAAAGAAATAAATATAAGATGATCTAGAATTACAATACAGATATTTGTGCCTAAATTATTTTTGTGTTACATTGACATTATATGCACAATGAGAATATAATGTCACATAGGATAATCATATAACCAACAATGTGATAAAATGTTGATGTTGTTAATATGATTATGCTATGTAACATTACATTCTACTCTCTCCTGATATCAATATAACATAACCATTTGTATACAGAAATCTATAATACTATCTAAACTCCAAGTGGTCCTGTTTATTATTTGTCTAATTTTCCATATAGCAAGTGGGATAGACATTGAATCTCCAAGGTTAGATGTATGATTATACAGTATTTATCAATAACCGAGCTTTCATTCTCTGATCCTAATCTAGTAGTGCTACCATAGGCGTGCGCAGGGGGTGTGCCTGGTGTGGCCAGGCACACCCTAATGTTGGGTAAAGAGGTCCTTTCACCGCCTACATTGACATTTTAGATGTCCCTTATTTGGTTCATGATGAAAAGCATGAAAACTGACTGTATCTCTGATTACAGGCTCGTTATTTCTAATGAAAAATGTGTATTTTGGGGAAAGTCTTCTAAATATACGTTTTAGATTAATATATGTTCCATTGGTGCACACCCTAATGCAATGGGCTGCGCGTGCCAGTGAGTGCTACCCTTTTTCCAATCGTGTATCACCTGACTAGAGTAGTGGTAGCATCACTGTTCTGAAACTGTAAAGATGCAGGTTAGAAACCCAATCACAGCACATCTCCAGCAAGTGTCCTTGGAAAAGGCACCTAAGAATATAGATTTGCCTACCACACAGTATAGACAGTGTAGTGTGGCAGCAAAGTCTCTGCTCTTTAACAGTGGAGAAGCAGGTTTAACTTCTGATCAAAACAATTGACTATCTTCTACAATAAAGGAGAAGCAGATCTCTACCTTACAATTGTGGAGAATTTGCTTCAATCTCTCCACCGTGTTGCTGTTCTACAACCATGGTAAACAGGTTCAGATCCCGGTCAGAATACCTCCCCAGATCCCCTTTCTCTCAAAGAACTCATAACCTCAGTGCATATGCCTCTCCGATTTGCTGCGCGGTCCCTCGTTGCCTTGCATTGGATGGGTGATGATGGCAAGGACCTGCGTTGAGGTCAGTGGCTGGTGAGGCACTGGCTAGTATCAGAGCCAGATATACACAGATATTAACTAACTTTCTGTGGTTTGTGTTTAGCTGTAAATTACCTTTTATTCATTTACTGTACCCACACATTATTTATACTTTTTGCACCACTAAACTGACTTTCTAAAGATACCATTATTTTAAACATATCATATACTTTACTATTAAAAGAAAAATATAATGATAGAAAAACTGTTTTCTGTGCATGTGCCTGTCATACTCTGTATCTGCCACTAGAGGGAGCAAAGGGAGCTGCCTGGGCCTTTCATACTCTGTATCCGTCACTAGAGGGAGCAGGGGTAGATGCCTGGGCCCTTCCTGTTCATCAGAGACAGCCTCCAATGCAGGCAGTTGGTTGAATGGCTTGAACCAATGGTGCTTTCCCATTGCTTCAAGCTATTCCATTGCTCTGTCACGGCCTCTCTGAGGCTCTGACAAGCAGTATTCAGGACTTGGCAGCATGCGTGTTCCTACTTGAACAGATGCATGGCTGCAGACCTCCTTAGCAGCCTACGAGATTAGCGTAGCGGAGGAAGCATACCACCGCTATGCAAATTGTGTAGGCTGTAAAAAGAATGTGCACACTGCATGCAGAGGAAGAGGCAGAGGACGGAGCTGACGTTGGGGGAGCGCGGAGCAGGGGAGTTTCTTTTATTTAATGCTTAATGGCAGGTGAGGCTCTGCCTTACCTGCCTACCCTGACGGCATGTCCCTGGATGATGGACCTCGACCCACTGCCTGGCTGCAGAAGATCGAGGAGATCTGAACACACAAAAGCCTTTTAGCCTTAGCTTTGGGTAAGACTTCAGCCCATGTCCGCAAGTGGTTCTATTTGGAGGCATCTGTGTATTCTGTTGAAGGTCGTACTATGCTGTCTGGAGGGGAGACTCGGCTACTGGGACGGTGCTGGGAGGGTGTTGGGGGTCTGTCCCCCTTCTCTGCCGGCCTCCTCTGTTGCCCTCTTTCCCTTCCTTTCATTGTTCCTCTGTGTATTTCTTGACCCTTCCAGTCCCCCCCTTTCTTTTTCTATTCTTCCCTCTTTTTCGTTCTTTCTCTCTTGCTCTTTTCTCCTATTGGTTGTTTTTAAATATCGCCACTTTTTTGATCACCATTGAACTCGTTTAAGGCTGGTGTTAGACGAGCGCATTTTGTACGGACTGTGCGCCCGTGCAGTACGGACGCACTTTCTGACGGAAGACGCAGTAGTGGCCATACAGTCCGTTTTTTAAACTGACGTTATTTTTGACGGATGTAGCAGGGAAAATATATTAAATATGAAAAACATTTTGTCCGTCAAAAATTCTAGACGTACAAATGCAGTCCGTCTGACCTCGTTCATCACTCACACACAAAGCTATGCGGACGTTGCGGACGCAGCGCACTCTGCACGTCCGTTCTAGCGGTTTTACGTTCTTGCCTAACTTGTGTCCGTTTGCCGCGTGCGTTGTGCACCCGCAGTTCAGTGCGGACGCACTTCGTGTGGGGGGGCTCCATTGGCGATTATACTATGATGCGATGGACGTTATTATGTGCGCGAAAACGGACGTTCACACTAGACATGTGCATTCGTTTTAGTACTAAAACGATTTAGTCCGAATTTTGGGATAATTTAGTTTTAGTATGACTCAAGAGATACGAAACTGCTCAGTACGAAAAACGAAAGAAACTAAAATAAAATGCACTACATTTTAGTTTCAGTCCATTTTGTGATATTACATTGATGAGTGAAGGAGACCAGCAATGAAGCGCAACATCACAAAGCTACAGAAAAGGTTTGTATGCGTAATCCTTCTCGACCCCTACCCGAAAATCTGACAGTGAGAGAGCTCCAGAATACTCACTCGCAGCACAGACAGCCAGCACAGGAGAGGAAACCTTTACTTAAGCCTTACATGTCTATGAGGCAGACAAGATGATAAAAGCAGCTGGAGAAGGAAAACATTCAAATAAATCACACTGAAAGCTAATGACAGAGGAGGACTATATAGTAATAAAACCTTTATAACAAGCAGCGCTGGGAGAAGAGAGGGACTTTATAAAACGTGTGTTATCTCCCCTCCCGCTCTGCATAATAGGGGCTTAGGTCTGATACATTTTATATTATCCAGGAGCACTATCCCCCTTTCCTCATCTATAATACACGTTTTATATAAAGTCCCTCTCCTCTCCCTGTACTGCTTGTTATAAAAGGTTTTTTTTGTCTGATACATTTAGTATCCAGCTCTCACAGTTACTCTGTCATTATGAGCCTTCAGTGTGATTTATTTGAATGTTTTCCCTAGATTTAAAGTGCTTTATTTTATTATAAAAATCAATTTGCACCAGTCACCTCTTCTCTGAGCTTTCTGACCGATTTATGTTAATATTTTCCTTCTCCCCTGCTTTTATATTGCTGTGTCTCCCCCACAGAGATACAAAGTTTAAGTAAAAGTTCCCTCTCCTGTGCTGGATAAGCATTGCATTCCGAAGTTCTGCACCCTCCACATGCCAATGCAGTAGGATGTTCTATACAGAGAGGGGCATTAATTAATGCAGGAGGATGTTCTATACATTATACAGAGAGGAGCCTTTTTTAACCCTTTAAATCCAGTGGCTGTGAGCGCTGAGATCGGCTGCTTGTTATATTATCTCTCAGTACAATGTATCAGGCTCAGCTGTTACAGTAACTGACTGTAACAGCGCTCAGAGTTTCAGTAAAACAAGGAAATAATATTGTTCTAACCTCTTATATATAAAAATATTATTTACTAGTTTTACTGAAACTCTGAGCACTGGGATGAGCAGCAGTCAGTTACTGTAACAGCTTTGCCTGACACATTGTGCTGAGAGTGAGAGATACTGTAACAAGCAGCGATCTCAGCCCTCTGAGGAGCCACAACAATAGTAATTGTATCCACTGAATTTTGAATGAAATTAGTTTTCATACTAAAGAACTGAAAACGAATTTCTTTAGCAATTAAATAAATTGCATTTTAGGACTAATCCATTAGTTCAAAACGAAATTTTGTGCTGTGCACATGTCTAGTTCACACTGCACTCGTCTGACACCAGCCATAAGGTTCTGGCTTCTGCTGCCTGTACGGTTTTGTGTCACCCCCTTGGGAATGTTCACTTTGCCGACCTGATTGACCTTCTTGCTGTGTAACATGTCGCTACTACCATTGACCTGTTGCCTTTTTTTTGTTTATTTCTCTTTTGCAGCCTGTGTTATTGGCTACCATGTAATCCTGATTTGGATTTCTGTTGTACTTTTCATGATTTCTTTGTCACTACTATGAAATTCATGTACTGCTTACTACGCTTTTATTGAAGAAAGAAAAAAAAAAGGAATACCTTCCCAGAAAGTGTCCTTTGGTATGTGTCAGGTTCCTGAACCATGCCAGACAGCCCCTTCAAGCCTTGCTCATCTCAGAACCAGCACTGAGATTCCTGCACACAAATGGTTAAAAGTGAAAACACATAGTAAAACACTACACCACCTGACCTTGCAAAATATGGGGCCCTGCCCTCCTCTCCACATTGTTCCAGCATTGTCTATCTGTATCCAGAGAGAGAGGACGTGTATGCTGGGGCTCCCCTGAAAACCTTGAAACTTACCGTGTTTACCAGTCCTTCCCTGCAGTATCCAGAATATTCAAGTTCCCATTTTTCCTGGTTTGTTTTCTGTTTTTCAATCCTTCTACGTGTCCTGCCCCTCTGCTCCAAACCACCATTTGTGTTCCTGCAAACTCACCACTCCCCATATATTTCTGGAGTGGTGCCTCACCGCATCCTGGGCTCAGAATCTTGCCATCCAGGTGCCATCCCGGTACCTGTACCTGACAGAATGCTGGAAACCTCACCAACTGAACCCGCGGTGATCCATATTGCGATGGAGCTGGTGAAGAAAACCTTGCAAGAACTGTTTGCACACCTGACCGAGTTTATGAAAGAGCTGCTGCAGACTGTGTGGGGCTCGTCTAGCAAGGTGTGCATTCCTTCTGGAAAAAATACCCACGGACCGCTATCACCACAAGAACGTGCCAGGAGACAGTCTGAAGGTTTGTGCCTGTACTGTGCTGCTCCAACCCACTGGCTGGCAAGCTGTCCTGTGAGGCCAAACAAGCAACCAGCCCCGGTACACAGACCTGCACCCATTTCCAAGAAACCTGTACCAGTGTCCAATTCTGCCCGGGTGAGATCCTCGGTACCCAAGTCTACCCCGGTACGAAGATCAGCACCCTCACCTAAACCGGCTCCCAGAAAGCCCTCACTGCCCAAACCAGCTCCTAGAATGCCCATTGCACCCAAACCGACACCCAGAAGAACCCCGGTGTGTAAACCAATTCCTGTGCCCAGAAGTGCACCCCGGTCCAAGTGTGCAGCGCCCACAACCAAGCCTAAGCCCAGACCCAGAAATAAACTACCCTCCATACTTGCTGACCCTAGAAGCTTTGACTTCAAGTCTACCAGGTCAAGTGAGGAGGAAGATCCTGTCATCCCCATGGAGGCTGAGGACACCACACCTATAGAGCCTGATCCAATGGACTGTGAACCCCCTCTGCCCTTGGAACCTGAGTTTATGGAGATCATGGCTACCCAGGTTTCAGACCCTGTACCACCTGGCTGCGTGTATGCCTCTAACGGAACTCTGGTTCCCCTAGAAGACCTAGCGAGATTTGAAGAGGCATTGAAGATCAGGGAAGCTGCACACCAATCCAAGAACACCACTATGGTGGCGACAGCTACTCCCATCACCCTCAGCCAGCAGTCCACACTCTATAAACCACACCTGGACTTTATGCCCCCTAGTGGTTCAGATTCAGAGTGGGGATCTCTGGAATATCTTGATGATGAAGTGCCTGATCTGGAAGACCACCATACGACCACCCAGCTGCAGACTGCACGACGCAGTAAAGGACCACCGGGTCAGGGAAAAATACACCTGAACGCTGGATACAGTGGCCCTGTCACAGTCGCCCAGAATTCAGCACCTACCAATGAGAATGGTAAGGCTAGTAAAGCCAGAACAAGAAGGCGTCAGAGGAAAACCCGTGCCAAAGTTGAGGGATATGCCGGCACGGTCATCTCCACCCCAGAGGGATTCATCACCGTGGAACCCCTGCCAGACGGGTTCATTTATGGGTCCAATGGGAAGATTGTCCGCTGCTCTGACTTTCAAGTGTTCGAGAACGTTAAGAGCGCCAGGAGGTCGCTCCTTAGAGGGGGGAGTATGTCAGGTTCCTGTACCATGCCAGACAGCCCCCTTCAAGCCTTGCTCATCTCAGAACCAGCACTGAGATTCCTGCACACAAATGGTTAAAAGTGAAAACACATAGTAAAACACTACACCACCTGACCTTGCAAAATAAAGGGCCCTGCCCTCCTCTCCACATTGTTCCAGCATTGTCTATCTGTATCCAGAGAGAGAGGACGTGTATGCTGGGGCTCCCCTGAAAACCTTGAAACTTACCGTGTTTACCAGTCCTTCCCTGCAGTATCCAGAATATTCAAGTTCCCATTTTTCCTGGTTTGTTTTCTGTTTTTCAATCCTTCTACGTGTCCTGCCCCTCTGCTCCAAACCACCATTTGTGTTCCTGCAAACTCACCACTCACCATATATTTCTGGAGTGGTGCCTCACCGCATCCTGGGCTCAGAATATTGCCATCCAGGTGCCATCCCGGTACCTGTACCTGACAGTATGACACCTAATGATATGTCTGCCTTCCTCACAATATACACTCAGCGGCCACTTTATTAGATGCACCTTGCTAGTACCGGGTTGGCCTCCCTTTTACCTTCAGAACTGCCTTAATTCTTCATAGCATAGATTCAACAAGGTTTTTGCAACATTCCTCAGAGATTTTAGTCCATATTGACATGATAGCATCACTCAGTTGCTGCGGTTTTCTGGCTGTACATTCATGATGCAAATCTCCCATTCCACCACATCCCAAAGGTGCTCTATTGGATTGAGATCTGGTTACTGTGGAGGCCATTGGAGTACAGTGAACTCATTGTCATGTTCAACCTAAAGCTCAACCTCTCAAAAACTGAACTTCTTATCTTCTCTCCCTCTAAGACCTCAATTCCTGCTTCCATTTCCGTTCAGGTGAATGGTGCCACCATTACTCCTACCTCTCAGGCTCGTTGCCTCGGGGGCCTCTCGGACTCCAATCTATCCTTTATTCCTGACATTCGGTCTCTAACCAAATCTTGCTACTTCCACGTAAAAAACATTGCTTGCATCCGTCCCTTTCTTAATTCAGACTCTACTAAAATGCTCGTCCAAGCTCTTATTATCTCCCGCCTTGATTACTGCAACCTCCTTCTCTCTGGCCTTAAGAGATCCCAGATTATCCCTCTGCAGTCTGTAATGAACACCTGTGCCAGACTCATATACCTCCCCTCCCACACCTCGCTCCTCTGTCAATCTCTACACTGGCTTCCTGTTTCCTTTAGAATCAATTTCAAAATACTAGTACTCACTTACAAAGCTCTCCATAACCGCGCCCCTGCCTACATCTCCTCTCTTATTAACAGGTATATCCCATCCCGACCACTTCGCTCGACCAATGATCTGATGCTATCAGTTCCTTGTACCCGCACCCCCAACTCTCTCCTTCAGGACTTCTCCCGAGCTGCCCCCTTTCTATGGAACTCCCTCCCCCACAACATCAGACTATCCCCGGCTCTCAAGTCCTTCAAAAAGTCTCTGAAAACGCATTACTTTAGAGACGCCTATGTCAAGTAGCGTGTGCGGTTCAGGTATGAGCCCAGCAGGCGGCGACACAGGGGGGAGGCCAGACAGGAATCACGCAATGAATATAACTTTAATGAAATGTAAATAGGCCTTGGCAGCAGGCACTAGAAAGAACAGAGGAATTCGATATAGTCCAGGGAGTAGTCTTAACTGGAGAGCCTGAGGATTGTGGGCAATGCAGTCCCAGACTGCAGACAGGGTCCACCAAGAATAAGTCTGGACAGCGGGCAGTGGTACCTTGATCAAAAAGGTCAGAGACGGTGATGAACAACTGTAATCCACAGGTAGGTTTCCAGACACAGGGGATAGTGGGCTACGCGGTTGAGAGTACCCTCTTGAGCAGTGACCTGGAATCTTGACCACAGACCGTGGATACAGCGCAGGTGGAGATCGCTGAGAGTCCCTTGCACAGACGGAGATGTATCCAGGAACAACAGGGTAGACAGATGGGTACTGAATACGCAGGATACACTATACAGCAATAGGATTAACTGGTTCAGGTAGAGCAGGTTTGCACACATCCAAGTGACCTCAGTCAAGGAGCACAATGCAGAACCACTGCTAGCTGGGTCTCTCTGCCTTTTAAGGAGGCTTAATCACGGATGGGCCTCAGCTGGAACTCCAGGGCTGGAAAAGGAAGACCCAGGCTGGATCTCCATGAGCCTGGTCAAGGTGCTGAGCCTGGGCAAAACCTGGAATGGAATCCAATAAAAAGAGATCCAGGGCAAAGTTCTTAGAGCCAGGCTGTGCATTACAGGTACATCAGCAGTCTTTCAAAGGTGGGGCATGACAGCCATAGACTCACACCATGATCCCCCACTATCATTTCCTCCTCTTCCCATTCAGCCCTCCTGCAACCTGTCACTTCACCTACCCTATTCACCCTCACCTAATGAGTCACCCCTCTCCTCTTAGATTGTGAGCTCTCGAGCAGGGTCCACCCTCCTTCTGTTCCATGTGTGTAATGTGTATGTATATTTGTTATTCTGGCTCTCCCATTGTACAGCACTAAGGAATTTGTTGGCGCTTTATAAATATTTGTAACTGTAAGAAACCAGTTTGAGATGATTTGAGCTTTGTGATATGGCGCATTTTTCTGCTGGAAGTAGCCATTAGGGATAAACCGAACACCCCTGCTTATAATAATCTGCAGTAAAGAGTCTCTTTACTTTTCGATTTTTATTAGGATTTTTTAACCATTTTTTATACTCTTTTCAAAATGTTTTTTTCTTTCGAACTCGAACCGAACACGCCAAAAAGTTCGAAGTTTGCGAACTTGCGAACTGCCAAAGTTCGAATTGAACTCCGAACTGAACAGCTCATCCCTAGTAGCCATCACAAGCCCAGTGTGCCAAGAAAGTATCCTCCACACCGTTACACCACCACCACCAGCCTGTACTGTTGATACAAGGCAGTATGGATCCATGCTTTCACATTTACGCCAAATTCTGACCCCACCATCTGAATGTCACAGCTGAAATAAAGACTCATCAGACCAGGCAACGTCTGGGATGGCATAGTACGCCCTGCGGTTGGAAACGGTAACATCACTGCTCTATAACCAGGTTCGAATCCCGGCCAGAGCACCATTTAAGTGTCCTTGGGCAAGACACCTAACAGTACATATTTGTTTACCACACAATATCGTGTTGTGCAGTCCAGTGGTAACATCTCTGCCCTTCAACCGTGGAGAAGCAAGTCAAATCCCATTCAGCACATCCCTCCAATACAACTGTGGAGAAGCAAGTCTCGACTTCACGAGAAGCGGGTTGAACCTAACCACCAGGTTGCTGATCTACTATCAAAGCTGACTCGATCCCACTCAGAAGACGCCACCACCGCAAGACACCTAATGATATGTATGCGTCTACCTCACAAAATACTTGCACTTCTCATAGATTGTAAGTTCCCTTGGGAGCAGGGTCCCCCTGAATCAGGTCATCATCCATGTGTTGTATCCTTGTAACTCCTTGTACACCGATCTTGTAAAGTGCTGCGGAATTTGTTGCGAGATATATATATATATATATATATAAAGAAAAAAAAATATTAAATTATTATTATGCTAGTAAGAGCTCCCTCTAGTGGTATGTTACATACATAACGATCAATACTTTTACTAACAACCTAGTAAAGCAGAAGAATGGGGAGTTTCCAAAGCATTTTGTGTCATACTCAAAAATACTATTCTCTCAGGATTCCATAAAACATATGAGATTCAAATTGGGGATGAACTGGGTTTTTAAGATCAATGCCTACCTTTTGTGTAGCATTTGCTAACATACCTCAATACAGAATGCACCTGTAAACATGTAACCTAGTGACTATATTTCCTACATATTTATTTTCTGTTAATCTGTATATTTGTGTTGTTTTTCAATATCTTGCATTGTATTACTTTGTATTTATGTAACTGTAACACTTCAAAGTTCTTGAACCCAGGACATACTTGAAAACTAGAGAAATCTCAATGTATCCTTCCTGGTAAAATCCTTTATAAATAAATAAATAAATAAATAAAATTTGCTAATCTGCTAAGTGATTTTGTTAATGCTAAACCATTGACTAGCTCTGGAGATAGAAATTATGCAAAATTGACTGAAGATAATCTGTAAATGTGAGAAAGACAAACCGAAATGCATAAGCATGTAGAGAATGAAACAATAAAGTCACATTGTGAAGTACAGTATAATAATAAGTATAACATTGCACAAACAAGCAAACAAAACATGTATAAATGTTTGGATGGATAGGATTTTGTTAGTGTTAATCATTTTATCAATATTGATTAAACCAAAGGTGGTTATAAACGTCAAGAGACGTCTCAAACCTACAAAATCAGGGTTATTCAGAGACAGTAATGTACCAGTTTAGAGATTCACTGTGGTCAAATTTCAAGAGTACTGGTTCCATGAACAATCACTACGAATACCAAAAATGACGGAATGATTGCAAAAACAAACAAAAATGGCTAAAGCCCATTACTTCAATGAAAATCTAAACAATAACATATCAAACTCTAGAAACTTTTGGATAACCATAAGTAACATACAAGCACCCCCAGTCCACTCCCAGCCGGCTGCTGTCAAACTAAACAACCAAACCCTGTAACACCCCCTAGATGTAGCAAATGCCTTTAATGATTATTTTGTTGGATGTGCCACCACTTTGATTGCCAAGCTAGGAAATGACATGAAATCAGAAAGGCCTCATGCAGGTCAGGCCCCTCCAACTGTGCAAAGTCCCTGTATCAGACAGGGATTCAGTTTTAGACCAGTGCCTGTCAGTGTCGTTACTAAACTTCTCCGTAAGCAAAAAATGAAATACCAGTCTGGACCGGATCAAATACCAGCAATGCTGCTGAAAATCAGTGCACCGGAAATTGCAAATCCTGTCGCAACCCTAATCAGTGAATCACTGGTGACTGGATACATACCCGAACTCTGGAAGACTCTGAGAGTGGAACCTATCCATAAAAGTGGTGACAGTACTTTGGTATCCAACTACCGTCCGATATCGTTGCTCCCTGTAATATCAAAAATTTTGGAAGAATGTGTCTACACACAATTATGTGATTATTATCAATATTGGAACTACTTAACCCTGTATCAATCCGGCTTTCGTCCAAATCACTCAACTACAACCGCCCTTTTAAAAGTCTGCAATGATATCCAAGCTGCGATGGAACAAGGAAACCTAACTGGAGCCATCTTCCTTGATTTTGCCAAGGCCTTTGACAGTAGACCATGGCATCTTGTTAGAAAAACTTAAAAACTCTGGCATTGGTGATCGTACACTAACCTGGTTTCAATCATATGTATCCGACCGATCACAATATGTGTCAATTTCTGGCAGCTCCTCCCTCCCACTCCCAGTCACTTGCGGTGTACCCAAGGCTCAATACTAGGCCCCCTGCTGTTCACAATATTCATAAATGATCTGCCCAACATCTGCAAAGCCTCAACTGTACATATGTATGCAGACGACACCGTAATCTATAACCGCAAACCAAATCTCCCGCAGCTGGAGGCCATGCTGCAAGAACAATTCACAGAGGTAGAAAAGTGGATCAAACACAACAAACTTTTTTTAAATACTGACAAAACTGTAACGATGCTATTTAGAACAAAACCTAAACTACGCAAATTGCAAAATCCTCATTTATGTATTGGGACAAAATCAAATGGCACACTGACCATAGTCACTTCTCTCAAATATCTAGGTATGTGGTTGGACCCTAATCTATCCTTTGGCCCCCACATCAAAAAACTCTCATCTAAACTTTACCCCAAACTAGGTGCCCTGTACAGAAACAAATCCTGCCTGAGCCCCGCGGTAAGAAAGCAGATTGTACAACAAATGCTTATGCCGGCTATTGATTACGGAGATGTAGTGTATGCAGCCGCCCCGCAAGCACACCTTCAGAAACTTACTACATTGTATAACTCATTCTGCCGCTTTGCATTACAATGTAACTACATGACCCACCATTGTGACATGTTAAAAGAGCTAAACTGGCCATCGCTGGAGTCTAAACGCGGCCTTCACCTTTCCAGCCTAGTGTTTAAGAGCTTTTCTGGGAAGCTGCCATCCTATCTGAATAGACTGCTTCCCCCAGCAGCTCCCTCATCCTATAACCTCCGATCCAGGACCAGCACCTTACTTGCAATACCACAATACAAAAAGACAGTGGCTCAGTCCTCATTTTCCTACAAAGCACCACAATTATGGAATAACCTCCCAGACACCATCAAATCTTCCCCCAGTCTTCTATATGATGCTAATTATAAGAGGTTATGGTCGCAAATAAAGAAAGACCTGGAATGTTGGGATAGGTACCAAATTTCATGGGTAGGCCGCATTTATAGCGTCAAAATGAATATCTTGCCACGTTTATTGTATTTTTTTCAAGCATTACCTATTGCACTGGACTCTGATGATATACGGGACATACAGAGGGCTATTGACTCCTTTATTTGGCAAGAAAAACGCCATTGAACTGCTCGAGCCACCCTGTACAGGCCGAAGGAGGCGGGGGGCCTGGGACTGCCATGCCTGCTGTCTTATTATTATGCTGCACAACTTGCCCAGGTGGTAGCCTGGCACTCCCCTCAGACCTCCCGTCGATGGGTAGACCTGGAAAGGGGTCTCATGTACCCGGATTGTCCCCAGATGTGGATATGGCTCCCTAGAGCTCACCGCCCTTTCTTGAAAACCACATGTCCGGCCATCATTAATTCTCTCCGACTATGGGACAAATTGGCGACTACATGCGATCTTACATCTTTCCCATCTCCGCTAACACCGATCATGCGGAATCGTGATTTCCTGCCAGGACTCGTATCCTCTTCCTCAGAGGGCTGGATGGGCTGCAACATCTCGAGAATCTGCCATCTATACCCCAAAAGACAACTATTACAACTTACGGACCTACCTCACTCTGGAGTATTACATCCCTTACCTTTACTCCAGATACGAGCATACGCAACTCGCCCTCACATCAAAACTGCGGCACTAACCACACCATCTTCCTTTGAACGACTGTGCCTTCGAGGCTCTTACCCTAGGGGGTTAATCTCTACGATTTATCACCAGCTTACAGTCCTTCTCGACTGGCGAGAACTCCACTACATTCAAGCTTGGGAAAGAGACTTGGGGGAGACTCTGGAGGCCGAAGAATGGGGCGATATTTGGGACGCTATGAGAAATGTCTCGGTATGCACGGTTCATAAGGAACAACTGATCAAAACTATTTTCCGATGGTACACCACTCCTGTCCAAGTTTCGCACATGTCCCCACAGACCCCTGATCTTTGCTGGAGAGGATGTGGACTCCGGGGTACATACGCCCATATGTGGTGGTTTTGTTCTGAGGTCCAACGATTTTGGGACCAAACGCACACTCTACTACAGACAATATTATCGAGAGAAACTCCAATGGATCCATGGGCTTACTTGTTGTCCAGGCCCTTCCCGGATTTGTCGCGACATGAAAACAAATTGTTGGCCAAGATAACCCTTGCAGCCCGCCGCGTTCTCGCGGAACATTGGAACTGCCCGTCGATCCCTCCATTCTCAAAAATTTACCCTAAAGTCAGGGATGCCCAACTGATGGATTAACTCACAGCCACTACACACCACACACTCTCAGCCTATTATAAAACATGGACACCTTGGATAGAACAGATGGGCTCAGTTTGAAACGGATCTCCCTTTTTTTATACAGTTTTGGGGTTTTGGTTGGCTCTTCTAGCCTTGTAGACCGATGATGTTAATATGAAAACTGTTGCAATTATCTCTCTCACTGTACAATCCCTACTTTCTCTTTTCTCCATCTCTCCCTCTTTCTCACCTTTCTTCTCTGGGTTTGGGCAACCCCTCCACTCTCCTTCCCCCTCCTCTATCCCCTATTTTCTAAAATGTTATACCTATATTTGCTTGATTTATGTATGACAATTATTTCTTAATAAAAACTACATTTAAAAAAAGAAAAAAAAAAAACTTCCCCCAGTCTTAAGTCACTCGAGCGCCTTACTAACATACCTCAATACAGAATGCACCTGTAAACATGTAACATAATGACTATTTCCTACATATTTATTTTCTGTTAATCTGTTTATTTGTGTTTTGTTTTGTTTTTTATATCTTGCATTGTATTACTTTGTATTTCTGTAACAACTGTAACATTTCAATGTTCTTGAACCCAGGACATACATGAAAACGAGAGAAATCTCAATGTATCCTTCCTGGTAAAATCCTTTATAAATAAATAAACATCCCAAAAGTACGATGACCTTTCGTTCCCTGCACTTCAGGGCGATTTGGCGCTTCTAGTTTACCGACCCTGCGGTGTATTCCGCAAGCACTGCAGGGTCCCCGTAGTGCAGGGAAAACGTGCGCAAACACGCAGAACACTCGCTGAATACTCACCGAAAACCCGCAGAAACTGCCACTATAAACCCCACTGAACATGCCGGAAAAAAACACACGAGCCGCCAATCATAGTGCAGTGCAGCCGCTGGAAAAACCCGACAAGCAGATGAACGTGGTAAAAAAAAAAGAAAAGAAAAAACAGTACACTTGAAAGTTTCAAAATTGAAAAGCTGTTTACAAAAAAACTACTGAATGAAAATGTCTGGAATTTACACATAAGATTCTATGAATGATAATAAAAAGGACTGTTACAGAAAAAATAAAAACAATATTAAAAAAAAGGAAAAAAAATGTCAAAAATGGCTAAACGATCCTAAAAAATCTAGAAATAAAAAGACTTTTTACGGCAGTATAAAATAATACTGTGAACAGTTTATTAGATATTGAATTAAAACGGGAATATTTTTAACATTGAAGCCTGAATAAACCTGCCAAATGGAACCACCGAACAGCAGGGCATTTCGGCAACTTTTCGCTGCTGTTTTGTGTCTCTGAATAGACGAAGCATTGCTTCTCTATGGGGATTTCACTGCCCTCGAACAGGTCAGGCACGATACGTGCAGGCAATTCACCAGAATTTGGCGAATTGCCTGCTCTCTGAATAGCCGAATGGCCCGAAATGTCCCAGTACGCTGAAATTCAGTGCCCGGTTAAATTTCGGTGACATTTCGGCTACATTTCGGATCTCTCTGAATTATCCCCGATGTCTGAAAAACATCCTCCAAAAAAAAAAAAAAAGTGGTAAGAGGAGATACCAAACATTTTGTTATGTGGCCTCCAGTGGATAAAAACAGGAAATATCAATAGAGTATGTACAGAACAATATGTGACTTTGTTCTTAATTAATCTGATGTTTGGTTGTTTTGATAACCAATTATATGTTATTATTGTTATAGGCTGAAACCTATATGCAAGGAATTTTTTAGGTTTTGGTTTTGCTGCTAAAAATATAGATACTATTTCACTAGTTCACATTGTACCATTAGGTTTATGCACCTTGATGAAGACGGTTTGTTGGGGCATTGTGCTTGTTCTAATAATTTTCGAGCCTCTGGGCTTTTTATCCTTTTATTTTTGTCCATGTTTTCCTTCCTTGGCACCTCGATTGCAGAGACAGTATAGAAACCAGGATTGCAGTCTGGACGGACCACTTCATATAAATAGGATCGGAAACCTGGAGGTGGTGAGTTTCATCACCCCAATATCCTATTGTGTATATAGTCTAGAGCCGACTTCATTAAGGCTCCTTAATAAGTGAGTGTATTTCTAGTACTCGAGTGAGAGGTTTTCAAAAAGGCAATACATACTGCGCAATGTATGTTTTTTATTGTTTCTTATAGGATATTTGAGGATTGAAGTATCGCCTATTGCATTTCAAGAATAAGGACAGGATACAGCATCCTATATTTGCCTCTTTGGTATAGTTTTACTTTGCACTTCGAGTTACGTTGTATAGGACACAATCAGGGTTATTCAAAAAGAATTGAAAAGTCACCGTACGATTGGTGACTTTTCGTTCCCTGCACTTCGGGCCGATTCGGCAATCCTATTTCGCCGACCCTGCAGTGTATTCAGCAGGAACCGAAGGGCCCCCGTAGTGCAGGGAAAACCCACAGCAAACCCGCCGAACACTTGCCCCAATCCTGCCGAACACTCATCGAGCAAACACCGAAACCCGCAGAAAACTGCTGGATTAACCCCGCCGAAAACGCCGAAGAAACCCGACTAGACACCGATCACAGAGCAGAGCAGCCGCCGGAAAAACCCAACACGCAGACGGATGAGGTGGAAAAAAACAAAACAGTGCGCTTGAAAGTTTGAAATTTGAAACGCTGTTTGCAAAAAACTACTGAACGAAAATGCCTGGAATTTACATACAAGATCCAATGAATGATAATAAAAATGGCAGTTACAGTAAAAAGAAATGCCAATTTAAATTTTAAAAAAAACGGGTAAAATTTTTGCCAAATTTTTTTAAAAAATGCCTAAAAGATCCTAAAAAATCTATAAATATAGAGACTTTTTACTGCAGAATATAATATTTAACGGTTTATTAGATATTGAATTAAAACGGGAATATTTTAACAATGAAGCCTATGGGATTCGCCTGAATAAATCTGCCGCATGAAACCACCGAATGGCAGGGCATTTCGGCAACTTTTCCCTGCTGTTTTGTGTTCTCTGAATAGACAAAGCATTGCTTCTCTATGGGGTTTTCACTGCCCTTGAACAGGCACCGTATGTGCAGGCAATTCGCCAAGATTTGGCGAACTGCCTGCTCTCTGAATAGCCGTATGGCCAGGAAAGGTAACCGAACGCTGAATTTCAGTATCCGGTTACCGTTCGGACACAATTCGGATCTCTTTGAATAACCCCCTAAGGTGAAAGTGCCAAATCAAATCTTTTTTCTTTCCTTGGTGATAAGTAATTGGACTATGGGAAATGTACACGACATGCACCTGTTTATGAATCAATACAATCCACCTCTTGACATTCACTAAATATAAACACATTTATAAAATCCCTTGAGTCCCACTGGTAGTCCTTCTTCATCTGTAAATATTTTCACAGAGGAGATGCAGATCTCTATGGACAAATTAAATTCTTCAGCAGTATGAGCATTTGAAAATTATGGAATCACATAATAATTTTCCTGAAGCCATCATGGTCCCATATAGCATTTGGCTTAAAGGGACACTCTACTAAAAAAATCACCCCCCGTTTTTTAATCCTAACCTATCCCTATTCCCTTAATAAATAGTTTTTTTTTGTTTATGTTTTTGTAACTGTAATACTTACCCTAAAATCCTCTTGTTTCCAGCGGTGTTTTTTTTTTTTCATACTCACCTCCCTCCTCTTCCGCTCCCGTCCTTCTTCCATCCGACTTGCCTTCTGGTTTACGTGAGAAGCGCGCATGTGCGCCTCTCACGTAAGCCAGCCAATCGGCAGGCTTCCTCCCGGCTCCCTCTGAGGATTAGTGTTGCGCGCAAGAGGATGCGCGCAACACTAACCCTCAGAGGGAGCCGCCAGCTTCTGCGGTGAGTTGGAGACGTCATCGCGCTGAAAGCGCGATGACGTCTCCTACTTGGCAAAAGTCGGCAGAAGCGGGAAATATGATTCCCGCTCTGCTGACTGACAGCTGGGAGGGCGGAATAAACTGGGGGGACAGAGGGCAGGATACTCCGGGCATCATGACCACCTAAAATAGCTTAGGTGGTCATGTTGCCTAGAGTGTCCCTTTAACCTACCAATATCGAGATATCTCGTGCATCAAAGGCACTGTCTGGTGCCTCGATATCGAGATATCTCAATCTGGTGATCTGCAGTACAAAAGTAAACTAAATTAATTTGCTGCAAACATTTGCTTTTGCGCTGCAGAAGGTGCCCCAAAGTTTTAGCCCTGTGGGCATGATGTAAAATCAGCTGCTCAAAGCTCTGAAATATTGGGCTTTCGGCAGCCGATGCAGGAGACATAGAAGAAACTAGACCAGCCGCTCAAACCTCTGTAACTCAAACTGAAAGTAGATGGTGCCACCTACTGGCCAAAATAGGTTATTTACAGTAAGACATACAATGGGTATAAGCTCAAATATTTCTTACTTTATTATTAATTAAAAATGATTTTACAATAAAACACTAGTTTCTGACAATGGTTTTTTGGAAAATCACTTGGTAGTGAAGGGATTAATCACAAAAAAATGCATTAGGTATTGTGCATGTTGTGTTATTTCCTTCATGTATTTATTATTATATATTTCCAAACGTGAATAAATAAGCAATGTTTATTTGGAGATTGTTGGGGTCACTTGAAATCTGTTATTGGAAAAATTAAGGGTTATATTACATAGTTGGTGCTAACTTAACCAGAGCAGTTGTAAACTTAACAACCCCATAGACGATAATGGCTCTGGGAAGTTTACAACAGCTCTGGTTAAGTTAGCACCAACTTTGTAATACTGCACTAACGGCTACATTACATTCCTCATGCTAAAACGGGGACGCTAGGGAGAAAAAACTGCGCCCGCAGTTTTCTCCCTAGCGCCCCCGTTTTAGCACGGAATTACAATGCAGACGCTTAAAAAACTGCCTGCATTGTTAACGGGTGCTAAGCCCCGGGATGCGCGTGGCAGCGCTAAGCGCCGCCGCGAGCATCCACTCAATGGAGTCCATAGCACTCCACTGAAGCAGACTGTGGCGGTCACACGTCGCCTCGCAAGATCAGGCAGACTTTGTAATCCTAACGCTGATTAACACTTTGCGCTCCCCATGTTAAAGTATCGGGAGCGCAAAAGTACAGTAACCTCGTTCTGTAAATCACAAGGTACCAAACGGTAACGGGTTTTTTCACCCTTTAGCGTTTGGATTGTAATATGCGGTGGCTCACTCAGGTACGCTAACGTTAGCACCAACTATGTAATGTAGCCCAAGAGTATAGTGGTAGACTTTTCACTTGTGTCTTGGGGACACCACCAAAGCTGACGAATGAAAGCACAATAATTAGATTATCAGAGAATATGTTTTTAATAAGAGCAGCTAACAACATGTACTTAATATAATTGTGAATTGTTAAAATTAAATTAGACCCTCAATACATATATACAGTTGTGTTCAAAATTATTCAACCCCCAATGCTGTAAAGGGTTTTAGGGAATTTAGTGTACATTTGTAATTGTATTCAGAATGAAATCCTACAAGGACTTTTTAAAGAACCATATGCAACTAAAATGACATCAATTGGTTTTGTAATACAGTAGTAAATGTTTCTTTTGTGAATTCTTCATTGACACAATTATACAACCCCTTAAAGACTACCACTCTGAAGAACAGAGGTTCATTCAAGTGTTTTCAATCAGGTATTGAAAACACCTGTGGATGTCACGGAGCAGCAATAAAGCATAATAAGCACCAATTAGGCAGCTTTAAAATGACTGTGATACTCAGCTCCTTCTAGACATTTACTGGTGTGGTTACAAACATGGTGAAGTCAAGAGAATGGTCCAGGAAGACAAGAGAAGAGGTGATTACTCTTCACAGGAAGGGCAATGGCTATAAGAAGATTGTAAAGATGTTAAACATACCAAGAGAGACCATAGGAAGCATCATTCGCAAATTCAAGGCAAAGGGCACTGTTGAAACACTACCTGGTCGTGGCAAAAAGAAGATGCTGACTTTGACTGCTGTGCGCTACCTGAAGCGTAGAGTGGAGAAAAGTCCCCGTGTGACTGCTGAGGAACTGAGAAAAGATTTGACAGATGTGGGTACTGAAGTTTCAGCTCAGACAATACGGCGCACACTGCGTAATGAAGGCCTCCATGCCAGAACTCCCAGGCGCACCCCCTTGCTGTCTCCAAAGAATAAGAAGAGTCGACTGCAGTATGCCAAAAGTCATGTGGACAAACCACAGAAGTTTTGGGATAGTGTTCTGTGGACTGATGAAACAAAATTAGAACTGTTTGGGCCCATGGATCAACGCTATGTTTGGAGGAGGAAGAACAAGGCCTATGAAGAAAAGAGCACGTTGCCTACTGTGAAGCATGGCGGGGGGTCAATCATGCTTTGGGGCTGTTTTGCTTCTGCAGGTACAAGGAAGCTTCAGCGTATGCAAGGTACCATGAATTCTCTTCAGTACCAGGAGATATTGTATGACAATGTGATGCAGTCCGTCACAAACCTGAGGCTTGGGAGACGTTGGATCTTTCGACAGGACAATGATCCCAAGCATACCTCCAAGTCCACTAGAGCATGGTTGCAGATTAAAGGCTGGAACATTTTGGAGTGGCCATCGCAGTCACCTGACGTAAATCCGATTGAGAACCTCTGGTGGGACTTAAAGAAAGCAGTTGCAGTGCGCAAGCCTAAGAATGTGACTGAACTGGAGGCTTTTGCCCATGACGAATGGGCGAAGATACCCGTAGATCGCTGCAAGACACTTGTGTCAAGCTATGCTTCACATTTAAAAGCTGTTATAACTGTAAAAAGGATGTTGTACTAAGTACTAAGATTGAATGTCACTTGGGGGTTGAATAAAACTGATAATGATGTGAGCACAGAAAAGACATTTGTGGTTATTTCATTATAAATGTTATGTTATATTTGTCTGACCTACACGTGCTTCTTTGATTTAATTGTAAGCAAGATGACTGAATGATCAAAATCAATGTCAAACTGGCCAAAACACTCAATTTCAGTGGGGGTTGAATAATTTTGAACACAACTGTACTTCAAAAGAAGGAAAAGCTGAAAGTGTCCCTTTTTTTATTACATCTCATAGGAAGAAAAACATATTTATTATTTTCATTTATAAATTGCTTAACCTGCACCATTAAATATTTACCCGTGGGGAATCTTCTGCAGTTTCACTGTTTGTTGTTTTCTGATGTGAGTCAAAGGTGTACAGCCTTCAAACATTTCAATGTCCACATTCAACTGTTTACTCAACCTGTGTGTGCATTGTAATCTTGGGCAACATCTGTAGTCATAGTTTGCTGACCTTCCTCCCTGCAAGAAGCAGCATTTTTAATTTCATTTTTTTTCTGGTTTTCTTAGTTCATTTTATTTGGCGTTCTCACAGATACCCTCCCGAACAGTCTTGTCTAGAACGGAAGGATCACAGTGCGATGAGGTTCCTGGTCATCTTATGTCTTTTCTCTTATTTGACTATAATTTCTGCTGGCCACGAATTAACGAATGGTGACTGCAATGACCACAGTATATTTTCCGCAGTGGACATGGCACTGAAGACCTACAATGCAGAAAAAAAAGATGGAAACCAATTTGTACTCTACAGGATCACAGATGCACAGATAAAAGTAAGTCCTAATTTCTTGGTAGGGAATGAAGAGCACAAGGTAGCATGTTGCATAGAATTATCTAAGCATATATATATAGGTGGTTTGGAATTTGGATTACACAAGTGATATAAGTAACCCTAGTAATTGAGGATGATCGCTCTGGAATCATTCTGAGGTCTTTGAGAACCTTTTACCCCTAAAGCCACCCTAAAGTCTTCCAATAAGATGAAATATTTAGGTGTCATCATTCTAGAATTCTTAAAGTAACTTCATACATGAGAAATAATCACCGAAAATAATCTAATCATTCTGAAATTGTCCGTCAATATGCCAAATTTGTTCTGGTGACTAAGCAAGCATCATGATGTTGATGATGCCTGAATGACTTTAAACTGGTTCAACTGGGTGGAGCAGAGGTAACTTTCCTGCTCTATGACTGTGGAGACACAGGTTTGAATCCCAGCAAGAGCACCTCTCCAGTAAGTGTCCTTGGGCAAGACACCTAACGGTACATACTCGCCACCCAGGACATACTTGAAAACGAGAGAAATCTCAATGTATCCTTCCTGGTAAAATCCTTTCTAAAAAAAAAGAAAAGATCATTTAATGATTTAAAGATGGCCTCCAAAGCTGACGACTACGCTTTACAATCTACTCACTATCAGGGTTATTCAGGGAGAAGTGAATGACTGGAGAAGTGAAAATTCTAGGTCAAAATAGCCAAACCAGAAAGATTCTCCCCTGCATCTCACTTTCCAAATCAGCTATTTTGACCTACAGGTCTATTCAGAGAAAGGTGAAAACCAGGAGAATTGGCAGGAGAAGAGAACAATCTAGACCAAATCGTCGATTTGGAACGTGAGAATTTTTCTGGTTTGGTTATTTTGACCTAGAAATTTTACTTCTCCAGTAATTTTCCTGGTTTTCACCTCTCTCTGAATAACCCCTATAGAATTTTCACTTCTCCAGTCATTCTCCTGGTTTTCACCTCTCTCTGAATAACCCTGTATGTCTGAAATTTCTATAGCTTGTCCTGAGCTCAATTAACTTTTTTCCAATCTACAAACTATACGATGCTTTCAGCAAATTTTTATGAGTACTTTGCTTTAAGTCGCTTCGACGCAAGATTCAATTTCTAATTGTTTTCGTTTGGCATCACCTTCAAATGCTATAGAATAGTTTATAAAATATTATATCACTAAAGAAATCTATACTTATATTCTTAAATATCTGAACAGCACGAAAATGATATTATAACACACCAGTTTGTCAAGTATGGTATCCGAGAAGGTTCCTGTGGAGTAAACAATGGAAACATGTGGCAAGAATGTGACTTCAACTCACCTTACTTTGTAAGTAAATGTTTTGTTTTTAGTTTGTGTAGTCTTATATCCTCATTATATATATGTATAGCAGTTGCTACTTATAACATCAAAGCCGGCAATCATACTGCAGGAAATGTGTTTGTCATGTGATGTTTTAGGTCACCGGATATGAGTCATTCTGTATAAAAATGACTTGAGCCAAATTAGAATTTGGAAAGCACAATCCAGAACCCTGTTGACAAGAAGTGGAACAACTGGACTGACTGATATTTGCAGAACTTGCTCAAGAAGGGATCAGTATTCAGTAGATACACAAACAGGGTTATTCAAAGAGAATCGAAAAGTCACTGCATGTTCGGGCCAATTCGGCAACCCTGCGGTGTATTCAACAAGCACCATAGGGCCGTCGAAGCGCAGGGAAAAGCTGCCGCAAACCCGACGAAAAGTCACCGCAAAAACCCGGCGAATGCATGCCGAAACCCGCAAAAATATCTGGATTAATCCGCCGAAGACGCCGGAAAAACCCAAGCAGGAGCCGATCACACGCAGTGAAGCCTCCGGAAAAAGCCGACACCACAGATGAAGGCAGTGAATAAAGTAGGAAAACAGTTTGCATGAAGGTCTGAAAAGTAAAACGCTGTTTGCAAAGAAACTACTGAGCAAAAATGTCTGAAATTTACATATGAGGTCCAGGGAATGATAATAAAGAGGGCTGTTACAGAAAAAATAAGTAAACTTAAAAAAAAATTGGACTTTTTAAAAAAAAAGAAAAATGCTTAAAATATCCTAAAAAAATCTATAAATAAAGAGACTCTTCACTGCAGAATATTATAATCAAGGGTTTATTAGGTATTGAATTAAAACGGGAATATTTTTAACATTGAAGCCTATGGGATTCTCCTGAATAAACCTGTCGAATGAAACCACCGAATGGCAGGGCAATTCGGGAACTTTTCTCTGCTGGTTTGTGTTCTCTGACTAGCCGAAGCAGTGCTTCTCTATGGGGATTCACTGCCCTCGAACAGGCACCGTATGTGCAGGCAATTCGCCAGGATTTGGCGTATTGCCTGCTTTCTGGATAACCGAATGGCCGAGAAAGGTAACCGAACGCTGACTTTCAGCGTTCGGTTACCTTTTTCCAGCTATTCGGCTCTCTTTGAATAACCCTGAAAAAGTCCTTTTCCAACTGAGCTGGAAAAAATGAACCCCTTATTTGGTAAATGCCACCCAAGCTGTCGACCCTTAGAGGCTCCCTATTACCGGCTCTACTGTGAGCAAGACGTTATGAGCATGACTCAGTTTATAATTGAAGGGACCCCAACACATACCAATATAGGACTCCTAGAGACTTGCACAAGCCCTGTGTGAGATTGCATAAGAGGGATCATGCAGGGTCATTGGAAGTACATTGGAAACTATTTGTTCCCAGTTCTCAATGCTTGCAGCACAAGAGGATATGGTGGATCAGTACTGTCCTCTGCATGTGTGATCAGAGAGTATAGATTTTGTTTTAACTTTTTATATTTTTGTGTTCAGTAATATACAAATAAAAAGCACCTAACACCAGGTTCTTTGCGACTTTTTTTTTTTAAATTCCAGCTAAAGACCAGAATAATAAGCAACCTTGGAATCGCTCATTATACTCACTATTTTATTTATTAATATTTAATGTATTTTCCATAAATTAGCACTTCCTATACAAAAGTAAAAAAAAAAAAATTATCTATTGAAAGGGGTTTGCAAAAAAAATGGACTAATTTGCCTGGAAATAATATCCTATGAATGTCCTATGAATGATAATAAAAACGGTCTGTTATAGAAAGAAAGAAAAAAGCCATTAAAAAAAAAAAAATTGAAAAATTAAAAATAAAAAAAATCGGAATCAAAAACTTTGCCAAAAACAATTTTAAAAAGCTGCCTAAATAATCCAAAAAAGTAAATAAATAAAGAGTGTTTTTGCTCCAAGTGAATTGAACAAATGGTTCAATAAATATTTAAAAAAGAAATGGGGATTTTTTTTTACATTGAAACCTTTGGGATTCACCTGATTTAACCTGTCGAATGAAACCACCAAAAATCAGGGCATTTCATTGACATTTCAATTCTGTTAGGTGTTCTCTGAATAGGTGAACCATTACTTCTTCATGGGGAGTTCACTGCCGCCGAAGATCACCGTATTTCGATGGCAATTCGCCATTGTTTGGCAGTACAAATTCACTGTTTGGTTCAATTTCTTGGCCAGTTCGGGTCTTTGAATAACCCTGTTGGTTCACTGACTCAGACCTTATTGTACTGTGTGGGATGTATTCAATGGACATCTCCAGGGGTAGATTAGAAGTTTTTTAAACTCCCTGTCTTATCTCATTAAGCTGACATCTCTTATCTCGAGCAGTTTAGAAAACAATAGACCCCTGCAGCCTTATCTAAACATTCTCTCCTCCACCACATTAACTGTTAAATACTGTAGATTAGATAAATCACAGAAGTAAAGAAAAACCTTTGCACAGATTTTGGTAAATGTTACCTCAACCAAAATGGGAACGGTAGATAAAAAAAAACTAACTTTATTTATCCTTTTTACATGCAATTACTTCAAAGAAAAAAAACAGCAGCATGTGGTGCATATTATACACAGACCATTCTTAATAGGGCAATTGGTTTAAATTTTTTTATTTCAGACTAGTTTTGAAACACAGACCAGGGGCCAGATCACAACCTAAATGTTAAAAGCAAGGAAAAGCCAATGGAAAACCTGTATGTCAGTTGTTTCCCATTTGCAGCCCACCTTTAACATCTGTATTACAACAGAGTCACTGTCTCAGCAGGTCGAGTCATAGGATGATAACACCATGGCGTCACTCTTGTCTGCTCCAAGAGTCCATATGTCTCCACGGAGATAGGCGCAACCTCACGCCCCTCCAGTCGGGACGGTGGAAGGATTCGCAGAAGAATGCTGGGAACTATAAAACTTCCTTTTTCCTCCATCCCCCCTCCTTATAGAATGTAAGCTCCCTAGGGAGCAAGACCTGCTCTACCTCGAGTCTAACAAACAAGGTTATTCAAAGAGAGCCGATCTGGCCCCGAAATGTAACCGAACATGGATATTCAGTGTACGGTTACCTTTCCTGGCCATTCAGCTATTCAGAGAGCAGGCAATTCGCCAAATTTTGGCGAATTGCCTGCACGTTCAGTGACTGTTCGAGGGCAGTGAAATCCCCATAGAGAAGCAATAGTTCATCTATTCAGAGAACACAAACCAGCAGTGAAAAGTTGCCGAATTGCCCTGCTGTTCAGTGGTTTCATTCGACAGATTTATTCAGGAGAATCCCATAGGCTTTAATGTTAAAAATATTCCCGTTTTAACCCAATATCTATTAAACCGCTTATTATTATATTCTGCTGTAAAGAGCCTCTTTATTTTTAGATTTTTTTAGGATCTTTTAGGCATTTTTTGCGATTTTTTTAATCAACATTTATTCCGTTTTTTTTTTTAAATGTTTTTTTTTTCTGTAACAGACCGTTTTATTATCATTCATAGCATCTTATAAGTAAATTTCAGACATTTTCGTTCTGTAGTCTTTTTTTGCAAACAGCATTTCAATTTTCAATCTTTCAAGCGTACTGTTTTTTTTTCACCTCGTTCATCTGCATGTCGGGTTTTTCCGGCGGCTGCTCTGTGCTGTGATTGGCGGATAGTCGGGTTTCTCCAGCATGTTCGGTGGGGTTAATCCAGATATTTTTGCATTGTTCGGTGTGCATTCGCCTGGGTTTTGTGGTGAGTGTTGGGCAGGTTTGCGGCGACTTTTCCCTGCACTACGACGGCTATGTGGTGCTTGCTGAATACACCGCAGGGTCGCCGAAATGGGATCGCCAAATCGCCCCGAAGTGCAGGGAACAGAAAGTCACCGAACGTACGGTGACTTTTCAATTCTCTCTGAATAACCCTGATAGTGTTATCCTAATTTATTGAAATAACCGACCCGCACTATTAAAATTCATGAAACAATAATATATAAATATGGTGCATTAAATGAAGGAAGTAACACAGCAATGCTAGCTTGCATTCTATACTAAGAGTAGCATAGGATCCACCAAAAATGGGCCATATTGAATCATTTTGGTTTAATGTGTGCTAAATATGACCAAACAGGCCATATCTTTTTAAATTATCTCTTTGGCCTAAATTTTTGGTTGTCATTTTGGTTTTGAAACCTACATCTTGCGTTGATTATTTCCAATCCATCAGATTGTCCTTGTGCACAGACCATAACTGGAAAAACACTTGAACCCCAATTGGTCGCTGTTAAAAGTCTGACTCGAATGGAAAAACGTGCACCAGGCATTAATCCTTAGCGTCTCACCTTTAACATCTGCATTCGAACCAGGACGCATGTCTAGAGACGCTAATGATGGCTGGAGATGTTAAAATTTCTTATGCCTGGTTTTACTGAAAGTGGATGCGTACTCAGCTAATGCTAATTAAACACCTATGTCTTTATTTCATCCCTGATACAAACCTAACCAGAGCCTTAACAACTCCATAGACTTCAAGTGCTTTGGTGATTTTATGCCAGGGTTTACATGTCACCTCACCAGGAGCAGAACACAAGCTTTTAGGGGGAGTTTAATTTCCCTGGTTTGTACCTAGTCGGTAAGTTTATTCAGCACCTTGGAATAGCTCGCTAGTCTTGCATCTCTTAACGACTTAGCAAGTCCCAGGTTAACTATAGGAGAATCCAAGTAAAGCAAGCCGTGAGGCGCTAAGGTCAGAATGTCTTAAATGGCAAGGTTGGAAACAGACGTGAAATAAAAAGCTAATAAAGTCTGCCGTTACGTTGTGCATCTTGTACTCTAAGCATAATGACAACCATGGAATACGGCCCTTGATGTTTCCTGCACAGTATTTGATTGGCTGGTCTCATCACATGCTCTATGCAGCCTTGTTCTTGTCTTTAATAATAGTCCCTCTGCATTTGGAAATTATGAACTATTCTAACCACTCTGTTAAAATCAAAGAGTAAGCCGTTAACAGCCCCACTAGTTATTGTTAATGGGTCCACTGCTATTCGAGTCAAGCCACAAACTCTTTTTGCGGCTTAGCTGTAATTGCTACCTAAGGCTAGGGTCAGACTGAGGCAGTGCGAACGCGCGTGCAGGCGCACTTAATCACGGCCGCACTAGCAGCAAATGACAGCCAATATACGAAGTACGGTCGCACGAAAGTCCGGCTGCGCAACGCAAGTGGAAAATGAACGCATTTTTTCGAGAACGTAAAACCGCTAGTACGGTTGTACAGAGTGCGCTGCGCCCGCTAGCGGCGTGTGTGTGTGATTAGGAGATGTCAGACGCTACTAATGTCTGGCCAACATAACGTCCAGATGCACAAAGTGTTTTATTGATGATCCGTACAAAATCACGAACGCAAATGCGCATCGTATGACCGCTCTCGCGTACTCCGTGAAAAAATGCGTCCATACGTTCGAACGCACTTTTTCACAGACAACGTGAAAATGCGTTCGTCTGACCCTAGCCTAAAGCAGATTTACACTAAAGGTCTTTTGTACAGAATTTTTTTTCATTATTTGTGAAATTAAATGCTCAGTCAATTGTCTTCAATCAATAAAAAAAAGTGGCAAAATGAACCACTATACAAATATGGAACATAAAATATTTTATTGCAACTTTTTCCTCCATTTATTGACAATAGTCGATAGATATACTGTAAATTTTTTTGGTCTCCATTTCGGAGTTTACAATTGAAGTTCTCTTTGCCTATTGAATATAATGGTTTCTCTTACACTTTCCTTAGACACTGGGCCAATGTTCAGCACATGTTCTGTTCAACAAGGAGCTGGAGAGTAGAGAAATTATCTCTCAGAACTGCAGTGATCCAATAGGTACGTATTACAACAAAAAAATAAAAACAATCGGGGGAATGGGATTTTCTTCCAAATTCTTCTGGGCTTATGGCTTCTTAAATAGGCACGTGTCATACAATCTATATGTCACTTAGGACACTCCCCTTAGCAAAACCTGTGCAAAACTGATCATATGCAGTCCAGCGATAGCTTATTAACAGCCTTCCAGGCAGAGCT
Source organism: Leptobrachium leishanense (assembly GCA_009667805.1). Classification (NCBI taxonomy): domain Eukaryota; kingdom Metazoa; phylum Chordata; class Amphibia; order Anura; family Megophryidae; genus Leptobrachium; species Leptobrachium leishanense. The sequence continues at coordinate 135,229,424 of CM019066.1, read as the reverse complement.
TTCCACTTCAGAAGACAGTCACAGTGACCTGGGACTGTCAAGATGAGGGACATTCAGCAGACCATGACCTTTCAAAAACAATCAGACATTGTAACCATAATGTCCCTTTAAGACGATTGTGACCCCTATATTCCTGCTTAAGAGCAGGGATGTGCATGACTTTTTTTTCAATTAGATTTTTTTTTCATTTCGTTTCGGGGTTGTTTTCGGGTGTTTTTTTTTTCGTTTCGATCATTTCGGACAGATTTTCTTTCGTTTCAGATCATTTCGATTCGGTGATTCCAATCGATTCGCACACTGCCGGGCAGTGCCTCTCTGCAGTAGGATTAATGCAGCATATGAATCCGCACACTGCCAGGAACCTCCCAGCAGTTTGTGGATTCATATACTGCATTAATTATAACTCATAATAAACGAAAAACTAACTGATTAAAAAATGAATCGATCTGTATCAATGAATCGATCTCCAGAGAGGTGCTGCCCGGCAGTGTGCGGATTCATATGCTGCATTAATTATGCTGCAGAGAGACACTTCCCAGCAGTGTGTGGATTCATATGCTGCATTGAAACCTATGGGTTAAAAAGCCTTGTTTCTTTAAAAAAGTTAGAAAACCTAAAACTACACACAAAAAAATGTCTAAAAAATTCCTAAAAGAATAAATAAGTAAATAAACTTTCATTCTATTGGTAGTAATCTACTTCCCATTCTTAAATAAGCATTAAAAAACGAAATAACTCATAAAAGAGCAAAAAAACCAACTGATCCGAATCACCCGAAATGATCCAAATCGTCGAAATGATCCGAATCGAAATTTCGGATTGATCCTAAATTTTCAGATGGTCGATATTTCGTTTTCGGAAATGCTCCCGAAATACAAAAATGGTGAATTTCATCCAAATTTTAATTCGGAACGAAACTAATTGCACATCTCTACTTATGAGTCAACCCATTTAAGCTGCCCATTCTAAGGTATGAAGGTAAGGCGCTCGTTGGCACGACGGACATATGGTGGGTATTCCTGCGTGGGGATGGCTACTAATCTGAGCAAACAAATTTGAGGTACATGAATAATGTCTTGATGTAATGTTCCAAAGCCTACCATAGCTTTTTATACTAATTCAGTGTGGTATTAAAGCCTTGTGAAGCAAATAGAAAGGACAACAATGCTTTTTTTCAATACTATTAGCCTATTCTAAATGAACTGTTGGAATTTGCTACTGACACGGCTTCACTCAGCAGCTAATCCATTAGCATTGGCATGTCAATTCAAGCTTGACCAGCAGGTAACATTACATTATTACTTCCTATACTTTGTATTGGAAGCGCGAATGTACTAGGAGACAGTAAATAATGAATGATTCTCAGTCTCTTTTTATTCAAGTGTTAGGGGCACAAAATTACTGACTCCAAAATCACATAACACCTTAAAATAGGCAAAACAATTTAAAATATACCCGAGAACCCTTGATGAAGAGGAGGGCACTATCCAGTGCATCCTTACTCAATAGGACACAGAGATCAAATAATCTTCCTGTGTTGGCACAGATATACTGTGAGATCGCATGTCTACAATTGTACAATTTTTGAGTTACACTACATGGAGTATTATTTAAGTATCAAAAAAAATAAAATAGTCTGGTCGTTAGCATTAGGGATGATGCATAATTGAGTCTTGTTGAGCAATAGGTAAGTAGGTAGGTAATAAGGTATAACAGATTAGCAGTGTTTATATGTTTGGGACTCTCAAACACTAGCTTACTGGTTAAAACAACAGGTTGTAGTGGTGCGCTTACACCATGAGAAAGAAGGATCGCTATACACAGCCCAGGGGTTAAGGTATTCTCCCCAATACCTCAAGGTCAAAGTAAAATACACAAAAGATTGGGCAGCGCTCCTCCATGTGTAAAACAATACAGGGAACAAACAAACCAATAGGGGAAGGAGGAAAGAGGAAAATTTCCTTACAGCAAAGAAGTATATCTCCTTCTTTAGAGTCTCCTCAAACTTCTTTCAATAAGGAAATGCGTGTGTTTATCTTGCATATACCTCAAAAGAAGGGGAAAAGGTTACATAGCGTAATATGCTGTATTAATGGCTTAAAAATTGTCTTAAACCGCCAAGTGAACACTCACAGTTTGTGAGAGCTTCCAGCTCTCATATGATCGCCTTTCAAATGTTAAATAGGCCACCTTGATTGCCCGTATCTCCAGGTAGATGATTTTCCTGGTACTTGTCGTCTCCCAAGTTGTTGAGTGCTTTGGGGCAACTCAAGAAATAAGCAAGAACTTTTTCTTTTTTTAGTGTCAAAAAGAAGGGCTTTTAATGCTCATATATAAAAAGGCGGATAAAAACAATAAAGCAAACAGCTATACGCATTTCGCACCTTCCCGGCGCTTCATCAGTAGCAAGGAAAATGAAAGTAAAAATAGGAATTATCGTCCCGGTGCACTACCGTCCTTTTATGTTAAATGAGGGGAACCACCTGACTCGATGTGTCCCGGCGCGATAATCTCGGTGCAGTCCAATGACGTCTGTCGCAGTCCAATGACGTCCGTCGCAACAGTCTCCATGGGTCCCCATACAAACAAGATGATAACTCATTTGCATGAGGTAGTCCCTGTTCGCTGTAAAATCCCGGACGCTAAAGAGAAAATTGTGTGTGCACTTCGTTGATTTAAGTCTCCGGTTGACAAACAATGCTCGGTGGTTATTACCCCAAAGGAATGGATACATATACCGGAACAGCACATAGAGAAAGCGAAAACATCGATTACAGACGATTCCAAAGATGGAAAATCTACATATTCATAAAAAGTCCATATGATTCAATTAAAAATAACTTCAGTCTAATTTATAAAAAATGACATAACTCAAAATCAGTATTCGATCCATAAGGAATAAATCCATTTCAGATCAAAGAAGGCTTTTATAGGTGTGGATCCTGTAACGCATGTATAAATCTCAATTTAAGAAAACAAGCCATCACTGACTTCCCTCATGAGACTAATTATAAATTGAAAGGAATCACTACTTGTCAATCAAAGAATGTGATTTATGCTTTAATCTGTCCATGCAATAGAATGTACATTGGAAGGACCATTAGACCCCTCCACACTGGAATTATGGAACATATAAGAAATATAAGAAATCAATTTGAACATCATACTGTCTCCGCACATTTCAGAGACCATCATGATGGAACACCTGTTGGCTTACTTTTTTTCCCCACTTAAAAAAATTAAGAAAAACTGGCGTGGAGAGGACTTTATTAAAAAAATAAATCAAGAAGAAATGAGGTTGATTTTTTATTTTAATACACTTATTCCTTATGGATTGAATACTGATTTTGAGTTATGTCATTTTTTATAAATTAGACTGAGAAGTTGTTTTTAATTGAATCATATGGACTTTTTATGAATATGTAGATTTTCCATGTTTGGAATCGTCTGTAATCAATGTTTTTGCTTTCTCTATGTGCTGTTCCGGTATATGTATCCATTCCTTTGGGGTAATAACCACCGAGCATTGTTTGTCAGCCGGAGACTTAAATCAACGAAGTGCACACACAATTTTCTCTTTAGCGTCCGGGATTTTACAGCGAACAGGGACTACCTCATGCAAATGAGTTATCATCTTGTTTGTATGGGGACCCATGGAGACTGTTGCGACGGACATCATTGGACTGCGACGGACGTCATTGGACTGCACCGAGATTATCGCGCCGGGACACATCGAGTCAGGTGGTTCCCCTCATTTAACATAAAAGGACGGTAGTGCACCGGGACGGTAATTCCTATTTTTATTTTAATTTTCCTTGCTACTGATGAAGCGCCGGGAGGTGCGAAACGCGTACAGCTGTTTGCTTTATTGTTTTTATCCGCCTTTTTATATATGAGCATTAAAAGCCCTTCTTTTTGACACTAAAAAAAGAAAAAGTTCTTGCTTATTTCTTGGGTTGCCCCAAAGCACTCAACAACTTGGGAGACGACAAGTACCAGGAAAATCATCTACCTGGAGATACGGGCAATCAAGGTGGCCTATTTAACACTTGAAAGGCGATCATATGAGAGCTGGAAGCTCTCACAAACTGTGAGTGTTCACTTGGCGGTTTAAGACAATTTTTAAGCTTTTAATACAGCATATTACGCTATGTAACCTTTTCCCCTTCTTTTGAGGTATATGCAAGATAAACACACGCATTTCCTTATTGAAAGAAGTTTGAGGAGACTCTAAAGAAGGAGATATACTTCTTTGCTGTAAGGAAATTTTCCTCTTTCCTCCTTCCCCTATTGGTTTGTTTGTTCCCTGTATTGTTTTACACACGGAGGAGCGCTGCCCAATCTTTTGTGTATTTTACTAGCTTACTGGTAATAGTGGCCTCAAATGTCTCCACAATCATGTGACCCATTTGAGCAGTAGGCTTTCTGGGTGAACTTGTAACTAGTGCACCGTTTTTTTTTCGATTCGATTCGATTTTTAGGATTTTCAAACTTTTCGATTCGGCTCGATTCGACCGATTTCTGTTTCGATTCGGTTCGGCTCGACTCGTTTTTCGTGTACATTTTTTTTTCGGAATATCGACCAATTTTCGTATTTTCGTGTCACTTTGCTCGTTTTTGTATCGACTTTTCGTGATTTCGGGACTTTTCGTTTTTCCGACCGTCTGTTCTCCTCGACCATTTTTCGTATTTTCGTGTCACTTTGCTCATTTTTTTGTATCGACTTTTCGTAATTTCGGAAATTTTCATTTTTTCGGAACGTCTGTTCTCCTCGTTTCAAAGCTGTCTAACTCTATTCGTTTTGATGTAAACTACTATGGTTTACTTTTTTATACTTTATATATTTTTTATAATAAATTTTTGGTTTGTTTTTCGGATCCGATAATTCATTCTGTCGATACGATAATTCTGGCGATTCTATCGTGTTTTTTTTTAAATTAAATAAAGATCCTTTTTTTCTTATGAATATACATTTCACAACTTTATTTAATCACATTAAAAAATGGTATGAAAGCCAAGGAACAAAAAAAATGAACAAAACGATTTAAAAAACGCTAAACTGACCCGAATGGTCTGATTTTAAAAATAAAAACCAGAACAAAAAGGTTTTAAAACGGAAAAATAGTTGATCAAGATGATATGAAATGGAAAAAAAAAAGATTTAAAGCAGACAAAAAAAAAATTAACCCTTTCGCTGCTGAGTGATTTCACGGCTTCCCTTCACGCCTGTGTGCGGTGCTGCGGTCTGCTGCTGAGCTAATTTTTAACAGTTTCGCTCCTCTTGTTTAAACGCGTTTTTTTGAAGCCTTATTTTATAATATGACCCAGACTATATCGTTCTTTCCGGCAGACTCGGCATATGATTCATAATATATCATTATCATATGTATGCGTCATGTCCTGTCTGTATATTATAACAAAAAATGCAATAAAATTTGAATTTTCAATGTTTGTTTTACAAGGTGTAAAGTATTTTTTTCACATTTTAACATGCGAGTGTTTGCGGTTATATTTTATGAGTTGCGTTTGTTAAAAAAAAATTTGAAAAGGGGACTTGTTATATTTTTTTGGGTGAAAATTACACTATTTTTAACAAACGCACCACATACAAAAATCCTTAGTGCAGCATCATTGTTCACATTATAATTGAAATGGGAACAATATTGCTGCATTAACAAAACAAAACAAAAAACCTGTTTATAAAAAACTAAAATATAATTTTTTATTTTTTTTAACATTGTCATGTTTGGTATTGTTGGAAAGGCCATGCTCTGATCGATCCAAAGATACCAAACATTAACCAACTGATAGCTGCCGCGGATCGGGAGATAGGGGTTCCAATGAACCCCCTATCTCCACCATTGGTCGCAGTTAGGGGTTAACTCCAGAACTGATGTCATTGTGACGAGGTCTTGGGACTGTCGGCAGCTGCCGTTCCCCCACGCTGTTGTCTTCCTGCAAAGACGTGACCATGTTGGCAGGCAGCACCTTAGCGGGCAGCGGTGGGAGAGAGTGAGCTCATAGCTGGGAGGAGGTCAGGGCTCGAGTCGAGCGGGAACGCGCGGGAACGGCGTTCCCGCATTTCTCCCACAGCGGGAACGCTGCGGGAATGCAGCGTTCCTGCTGTGGCCCGAGCCCGAAAGGCTGGAGCAGGCGGCCGCTGCACATTGCCGGCGGCCGCGTGCTTCCTGTTAGAACGGCCCGCTGACAGGAAGTGGAGCCACTCGCCTGGCTGTTTCATCGATCCCAGGCGAGCGGCTGCACTTCCTGTCAGCGGCCGTTCTAACAGGAAGCACTTGGCCGCCGGTCGCAGAGAGGTGAGCTGGGGGCACTATCCATGAGACCTGGGGCATTATCCATGAGAGCTGGGGCATTATCCATGAGACCTGGGGCATTATCCATGAAAGCTGGGGCATATATCCATGAGAGCTGGGGCATTATCCATGAGACCTGGGGGCATATATCCATGAGATCTGGGGCATTATCCATGAGACCTGGGGGCAATATCCATGAGACCTGGGGCATTATCCATGAGACCTGGGGGCAATATCCATGAGACCTGGGGGCATTATCCATGAGACCTGGGGGCATTATCCATGAGACCTGGGGGCAATATCCATGAGACCTGGGGGCATTATCCATGAGACCTGGGGCAGTATCCATGAGACCTGGGGCAGTATCCATGAGACCTGGGGCATTATCCATGAGACCTGGGGGCAATATCCATGAGACCTGGGGGCATTATCCATGAGACCTGGGGGCAATATCCATGAGACCTGGGGGCATTATCCATGAGACCTGGGGGCAATATCCATGAGACCTGGGGGCAATATCATGAGACCTGGGGGCATTATCCATGAGACCTGGGGCATTATCCATGAGAGCTGGGGGCATTATCCATGAGAGCTGGGGGCATTATCCATGAGACCTGGGGGCATTATCCATGAGACCTGGGGGCATTATCCATGAGACCTGGGGCAATTATATCCATGTGAACTGGGAAAATATATCCATATAACCAGTGCCGTGTATATTATTCTGGGGGTCCAGTGCTGTGTATATAATTCTGGGGGGTCTGTGCCTGGATATATATATATAAATTATATATAAACGCGTTAGTCCAGTTGCCAAAATCGCGAGTATACCTGTACATAGTGATACCTTTCACTGATCAGTATAGTTTCCAGTTTACACTCTTGAAAGCTTGTCTTTTAAATGTAAAGTTAACCCAATAAAAATGGTATCACGGCTCGTCAGGCTATACTCGTGATTATATATATTTTTTCTTCAGGTAATAGGGGTTGTGGAATTCGTGGGTGAGTTCCCTCACTTTTTTTCCCAGGACTTGACCCCTGGAGGAGGTGTTGCATGAAGCTGCAAACAGGGACAAATAAACTAGACCTGAGCCGCACTGAGGATCTTTGGGTTGTGTCGGAGAAGACTTCACGCAGTGCTGCAATCAATATTTTTTGATAAATTCTTGGTTATACAATGAATGTGACTGTGGACAAAAATCCGTGTTGTTGTGACATCGCCTAAGCTTAACAAAACCATGCCACGTCGGTAATCAAATCTCAAGGCATTACAACAAGGTTGTGTTAGTGTGTGACATTTTTTGGCCAGGCAGGAAGTGTAGAATGTGCACAGTCACATTCATGGCCACAAATATGTTGACAAATTTATGACAAAGGGTCCATAGAAATGTCAATAAATTTATGTACATATAATTTTAACAGTGTGGAAACCAAGCAATACATATTAACTTATTAAGTAAGGAAAAGCAACGCACACAAACAGGAAAATATAGAAAATTTATTTACAACATAGGGAAGGGAACATGCCAAGGATGTCAAACTGCCCAACAGTTACTGGCATTTGAGGAGATGTTGGAGGTGGTCCGCATCTTTGATTACAAAGATTATGACTGCCGTAAGGGCCCTTACGTCAGGATGTATAACACCCGCAAGGATCGTATCCTTGACAAGCTACGCACCACCATCCTGGAGCTGTTCGGGAAGGACCGGACGAAGGACCATCTCCGAAAACGCTGGTCCGACCTCAAGGCATGCGAGCAGGAGCAGCTGAGGCACATTCCGGTTACATTCGGGAGGAGGCTGCCACTGGTCTCACTGCCGCTCCAGGATGTCCGCGGCATTGCTTATGTGCTCCCGCAGTTCCTGGAGCAGTTCCTGTATGGCGTCGATGGAGGTAACTGCCAGGCGAAGCTCGCCGATCGCCTCCCGATTTATCCTGACACTGGACGTGTCCTGTCTGGCTTCTCCTTCTATATATCCAATAAATGAAAGAAGGAAAATACAGTAAGTAAAGCAGGTTTCTATTTTTGACTGAAAGTCTTGAAAAAATAAACAGTAGTATATACCAGTGCTGGCGGCCTCCTCCTGCTCCTCCTCTTCCTCCTCCTGCTCCTCTTGTGCTATACATAAAAAAATTTAATTAAAATACAGTAAACAAAAAATGTTTCTGTTTTTGACCAAAAGTCGTTGCAAAATAAAACAGTATATACCAGCGCTGGTGGTCGCCCGTGGCTCCTCCTCCACTGGGGCACTGGTGCCCGCCGGGGCAGATGCTGCCTTCTTCCTGTCTTCTGCCAAATCCAAAAAATAACACGTAAATAATGCAGACTGGAAAAAATGGTATATCTATACAATATATTGCCGAAAGTATTGCGCCACCCCTCCACTACCCCACTACCAGCTTGACCCACCACTACTCCCATCTCATAGTTCTAAAGTCACAAAATATTTATTTATTTCCTCTGCACATAGACATATATTACCGTTCAATTATATATTTTTTTCAGAAGTAAACATTACGTTTATTCAATAAAACTATTATTTGTGTTGTGTGCGTACAAAACGCATTGTGTGACTGCTTTTAGTTATTTTATAGAAGGCCTCAGCCTCAGTTTCACTTTCAGTTTCTGCTAATAAAACTGTGGATATTGAAGAAACAACAGAAATCCACCATTTTGTTTTGAAATTTGCATCTAAAGCGTTCAATGACACTGCTGTAGCAAACTGAATTGCTGCGCTGCAACAATTCAGCAGCTGCTGAGGACGTATTGAAGGCGACTCATGGATGCACTTTCAGAAGAACTACATGTCCCATCCTACCACAGAGACGCAGAGATTTTTGTTGATGCGCAGGTGGGAGCCAATATTGGGCAAGCTGCGGGTCTTCTCGTATGCATCACTCAATCACAACAACCCCCCCAGCACACTACAGACTATACACACAGTGCCAAAAGAAATCCAGCATTGTAACTTCATCTACATACATCAAATGTCACAATTTTCACGCATACGTAAAATCACAAAAAGGAAGAGCTATGGCAAAAATGCATGTATGACGAGTCGTGAAAACGCAAAGCTATACACAATCACATTGCATGAAAAAAGGACTAGATAAATCAACGTATTTCTGCGCACATTAGCACATGCAAGCACATTATTATTATTATACAGGATTTATATAGCGCCAACAGTTTGCGCAGCGCTTTACAATATAACATGACACTTACGTTCGGCTATGACACACCGGATGTGCCTCAGCTGCTCCTGCTCGCGCGTTTTCAGATCGGACCAGCGTTTGCGGAGCTGGTCCTTCGTCCGGTCCTTCCCAAACAGCTCCAGGATGGTGGTTCGGAGTTTGTCAAGGATACGATTCTTTCGCGAATTATTCTTTCTGCCGTAAGGTCCCTTACAGCAATCATAATCTTTAAGATCGAAGATGCGGACCAGCTCCAACATCTCCTCAAACGCCATGTTACTGGCCCGCTTCTTCCTGGGTGTCTCTGGGGTGGAAGCAGATGAGAAGGTGTCCGAATGGGACTCTCGGTCTCTTCCTTCAGCCATTTTAAAGAATTTTTATATTTTTTGTCAATTGTCTACAAAAATGGCTCAATAAAGTTACGACATCCGCGCGCGCATTGCCGACCCGCGAACGAATCGGATCCGACCAGATTACGAATTTTCGTATCGACCGAATTATCGGATCATTGGAAACAAAAAAAACAAGTGATATAACCTGTAATAGAGTTAAATATACGATGTCCAGAATTACCGAAATGGAACCGAAATCACGAATGGAACCGAAATCATGAATAGACCGAAAATAAATTTCGATTTGACACATTTTAAGTCCATTCGAAAATTCCGAAAATATTTTGTTTCGGCTCGGAAAACTTTTCGGATCTGCCGTTTTCGGATCTAAAAATTTTCGGAAATTCGGCCGCATCCGAAAACACGAATCGGGAAATTTCGTGAAAATTCCGAAATTCCGAAACCCGAAACGCACATCCCTACTTGTAACCAAATTAAAATTTGCTGAGAAAAATATTACCAAATCTTTAATAAATTGATGTTGATTGATTGATATTAAAGAGTGTTGATATTTAAACCCGGGAAACTCATTTCAGTGGAAGCGCCAGTCGAAGTTATCAAGCAGCCCATCCTTGGACAGTATCAACCTTTGGACACCAACAATGAAGAGCTTTTGATTATTGTAAGATCTGCAGTTGAGAAGATGAACAATGCGGGAAACCATCCCTTTCTTTTTGCTCTTGATTTTATTCAAACGGCTGAACGCCAGGTATGTCTTTATCATAAACAAAATCAAGTCAGACAAGGTAAATTTCAAAAGAAAGAGCAATGCAAACATTTTACTGTTATACAGATATACAGTGCATGATGCTGCAATATATTTGTAACCTTAGCTGGATTTTTCTTATATTCTGCATAGCAATTAGTAACCTATTGAAACTGAACCTGATTTGTTATATTTTTCTATGACCCCATAGTTAAATTATATTCACAAATTCTTAGATATGTATTATTTAAGGTGTTGCTAAGAAACACACGACTAACATATTGCTTTCCTCAAGACAATAGAATATTAATTATCTGCTAGATATGTGCAAAAAAAGTAACAAATTGCAATTTACTTGAATTTTCTGTAATTTGTTGATTTGGAAACATTTTGAATTACAAATCCCAAGATCTAAAATAATAGTGAAAATGTATGTGTTGGTTAAAATGAAGGGTGTGATGACCTGTCTCTGGCCCTCCGCCTTGCCTCTATCCTATGCCGGCAGGTGGGGGTAAATTACAGTGTGGGAGGGGCAGATCTCCACAAGGTGGGGGCATTTAAATGAAGGGGAAACCTGTCAATGGTCCCTCCTGTTAACCCACCCATGCCAGTGTGTTGGGAAGGTTTAAATGACAAACTAGTAATATTATAAAAATAAATATTAACTATAATATTAAAATAATTAATATTAATTAAAATATACACATTTCCACCTTTCCTACCTACCTTTTATGGAGGGAGGGGGCTACATCCCTGGTGGTCCAGTGGGAAAGTCAGCAGATCCTTGTATTGTATCTGTGGTGGGCTGAGATTAAACTTTCATTTATTTTTGTTCCAGGTGGTCGCTGGGTGGAATTATAAAACTACATATCAAGTCAAGCAAACAAATTGCTCCAAAAGTGCCTTTAGTACTGTTACCTCAAAGGACTGCCAAATCGATAAAAATGCGGTAAATGACATGATTTATATGCTATTGAAACATAGCACAAAATTATACGCAATATACACAAACACATAAAAAGGCACACACACACACAGACATACCCCCCAGACCCCAAGACAGAGGTCTAATGCCCCCAGGCTCCAAGACAAAAGTCGCCATGCCCCCAAATATTGTCCCCATAACCACCAGGTCCCAAAGCAGGTTCTCCATGCCACCCAGGCCCATGGCAGGATGGCTATGGTGCCAAGGCTTAAACACAAAGGTTTAGGAATTCAGTGTGTTTCGAGGAGTTTCAGCAAAATTCATCTTTTCCTTTGTTGCCAAAAATTACACAGCCCTGTTCTCACACAAATACTTTTGTGTATTAGGCAACACATTTACAGCAGAGGCAATTCCTGCACATTCTCTGTACCCTTAAATATGAAACAATCTACATATGACCTGAGTTTTATTAACACTGAGTTGGAACAGTCCGATTAAACACAGATGAGATATGCAAACACACCTTCAGAAACTTACCACATTGTATAACTCATGCTGCCGCTTTGTGCTACAATGTAACTACATGACCCACCATTGTGACATGTTAAAAGAACTAAACTGCCCGTTGCTGGAATCTAAACTTACCCTTCACCTTTCCAACCTGGCGTTTAAGTGCTTTTCTAGGAAGCTACCACCCTACCTGAATAGTCTGCTTCCTCCAGCAGTTCCCTCATCCTATAACCTCCGATCCAGGACCAGCACCTTACTTGTAATACCACAATACAAAAAGAAAGTGGCTCGATGCTCATTTTTCCTACAGAGCACCACAATTATGGAATAACCTCCCAGACGCCATCAAATCTTCCCCCAGTCTAAAGTCACTCAAGAGCTCCCTATTAACATACCTCAATACGGAATGCACCTGTAAACATGTAACATAATGACTATTTCCTACATATTTATTTTCTGTTAATCTGTATATTTGTGTTGTTTTTTAATATCTTGCATTGTATTACTTTGTATTTCTGTAACAAGTGTAACATTTTAATGTTCTTGAACCCAGGACGTACTTGAAAACGAGAGAAATCTCACTGTATCCTTCCTGGTAAAATACTTTAGAAAGAAAGAAAGAAATCTTTACTTGTGTCTTGTAAGGTTAGAGTTAATTATGAGGGTTATTCAGAGAAAGGTGAAACTCAGGAGAACTGGCAGGAGAAGAGAACCTTCTAGACCAAATAGCCGATTTGGAAAGTGAGATAAATGGGAGAATTTTTCTGGTTTGACTATTTTGACTTAGAATTTTCTCTTCTCCAGTCATTCTCCTGAGTTTCACCTTTCTATGAATATACCCTTATGTTTTTAAAGACTGTTAATAGTCTTCAAAATTATTGGGTTTAGAAATTAGCGCTCCACATTTAGAAAGGAGCAGTATTTTTTCTTATCAAGACACAGACACATTAACTACAATGGGTTTTGCTTTTTCTTCAGAATAAAGGGAACTGCTTTGTGCGAGTGTTTATGTTGCCTACTGAAGAAATCAAAGATATGTTTATAGAATGTACAACAGACACTGGTAAGCGTTTAGTGTTTTTTTTCTTCTTATATCGAGATAATTACTGTATGTATATGGGTTTAGAACTTCCAGTGTCCACTCAACACGAATATGCCAATGTGTATGATAATAAGGAAATTAAAGATAAACTGCCCTATTACAATCTTAATGCAAGTGTTAGAACTCAGATATGAGCATTAATGCTAGGTTAAGTAACTTTATCTCATGCCCCCCACATTACATTTCGAACAGTAACGGGTTAAAAAATCCATTACCGCATCAGTGATTGTAACAGTTTGTGCGAGTTTACTGTATTTTGCGCTCCCTATCCCTATACTTAAAATGGGGAGTGCAATCAGTAAATTAGCGTGAGGATTACAAAGTCCTAACGCTATTTATCACACCGATGTGGTAACTAAAAAGTTAGCACCAGCTTCAAGCTGTGGTTAACTGATTCCGCTTCTGTAGAATCAGTGAGCACCAGCTCAAAAACCCCAAAAGTCAGATACTCACCTCTCAACCCCCGTTTGCGAACAGTGACCCAATCCACCACTTCTGGCTACCGGGAGTAGAATGAGACTGGGGACAAAGAGCCCCAGTCTCCCTCCTCAAATCCCTCTGCGGCCCTGCACGATCTCACAAGTGCGAGATTGCGTAGGGCACGCAGCTTGGCAACACAACCCTCCATGGAGTCCTATGGACTCCAGGAGGTGATACTCGCGGCAGCTCTTCTGCACCGCCCGAGTATCAGAGAGGGTTGCGTTGCGTTACGGGGCTGACTGCTGAATTATCGCCTGCCCCTTAATATGATGCTAAAATGGGACACAAAGAGTAAACCTATAGGCACAGGTTTTCCCCCATTAGCATCCTCATTTTAGCGCATAGAATGTATTATGGACCAAAATTGTTGGAAACTTAAGCAACTTGCTTTTAGACTCTTGGGGAGATCGAGATATTAGTATGGTTCATGGTCAAATGATTGAGGATCTAAGATCAAGCAGTGAGTTTCCAAGAGGAATTCAAGTCTTGAAAGACTCAATGTTCATGAAGTTCTGCGACTTTAGTATAATTGGTGATTGTATTTCATGACAAGTTTAGCTTCTTGTTATTATACTGACAAGAAAGGTTGAAAATCATTAACAGGGTTATTCAGAGAAATGTTGGTGACATTTTGGGGCTCTCCTGTTCCCCGTTGTCAAATTCACTGACACTGCGGTGAATTCAGCATTTACTGCAGAGTTCCCAAAAGTGCGGCGAATCGACCTGCCGAACGACGCCATAAATCCACCAAACACCGCTGATCAATCTGCCGAACGCAGCCACAAACCGCAAAACGCTGCGAAACGACCACTAAAAACAGCTACTGCAAGAAAATGCCTGGAAATAATATATGAGGTCCTATGAATAATAAAAAAAGGTCTGTTACAGAAAAAAAAGAGACCTTTTAAAAAATATATTTCGTCAAATAAATCTCGAAAATTGAAAAGATTAAAAGATTGAATAAATATTTAATAAAAACAGGGAATTTCTTTTTACATTGAAACCTATGGGATTCACCTGATTAAACCTGCTGAATGAAAGCACATAATATCAGGGCATATCACTGACAATTCTCTGCTGTTCGGTGTTCTCTGAGTGCAGTAGATTAACCATTGCTTCTCTATGGGGACTTCACTGCCACCGAAGATCACCTTATTTTGCTGGTAATACGCCAAAATTTGGCGATTGGCCAACTTTTTAAATAGCCAAATGGCTCCGAAATTGCACTGTACGGGGAAATTCACTGTACGGTGCAATTTCGTGGCCAGTTTGGCTCGCTTTGAATAACCCTGTAAATATTTGATATGGTTTTCTGTCCGAATCAACATTTCTGCCTTATTTGCTTCAGATTTGTAGAATTCCAAACATATATATAAAATTTAAACAAAAGAAAAAGACGATCGAGTCAGCGCTTCCTTCAAAGAGTGTCTTCTTCTTTTCTGTATACCTTTTAAAATAAACAAACGCTGCCATAGCGTAGTAAACTTTCTATACAGCTGGAAGTAGTGAAGAAAAGTAACACTCACATTTAATGTATCTCAATCAGACACTAGATGCTCCAAACAGCCGGCAGAATTGGATGGGAATGCCGGATTTCCCCCAGGATTCGTAGTCTTGTTGTTCCAATAATTCCTCAGTAGGTGTCAGAAGCGAGGTTACTCGCGAAACACGTTTAGGTGTTATACCTACGTTCCTGTTTTATTTATTTTAATAAATTTTGCTTTTTAAATCAACATTTGGCGTCCAGCAATTATTGGAACAACAAGACTACGAATCCTGGGGGAAATTCGGCATTCCCATCCAATTCTGCCGGCTGTTTGGAGCATCTAGTGTCTGATTGAGACACATTAAAATGTGAGTGTTACTTTTCTTCACTACTTCCAGCTGTATAGAAAGTTTACTACGCTATGGCAGCGTTTCTGTTTATTTTAAAAGGTATACAGAAAAGAAGAAGACACTCTTTGAAGGAAGCGCTGACTCGATCGTCTTTTTCTTTTGTTTGATTTATTATCCTCTGGTGGGTTTGGATATACCACCTATCGAAAGAGACAGCAGCTGATTCAAACCAAGAACTGTTTTTATTCTCATACAAAAAGAGTTTTGTGGAACATTTCACATCTATCTCCTGTAGGTGGCGCCATTGATACAGGTTTCTTTTCCTATTTATATATAAAATTTAAACATATGGGGTCATTCAGAAAGATATTTTAGTGCTTTCTGGTTCAGCGCACTTCGGCGATTCCATTTCGCCGACCCTGCAGTGAATTCACTACTCATTGCAGGGTGCCCAAAGTGCGCTGAACATGAAGCCGCGAAAGACCACCGAACTGACCAACGAACGCCACCAAACTGCAGAAATGAAAAAAGACAGAACTCTGCTATTCTTTAATAGATGTTTAAACCAGTAAAAATGCATTAAAATGTGTCTAAGTAATAAAAAAGACGTATAAAAAATAATAAAAAGGTCTGTTACAGATTCAAAAAACACAGCTTTTTAAAAAAATTGGGAATCATAAATTTCGCCTAAAAATTATAAAAAATACATTAACCCTTTCGCTGCTGAGGCGTTTCACGCCTCTGTGCTGAGGTCATATTTACCGGTTTTGCTCATCATGTTTAAACGTGTTTTGAAGGCTTATTTTAGTATATGACCCAGACATATTATATATCGTTCTTTCCGTCAGACTCGGCAGATTAATAATATGTCATTATTATATGTATACGTCTTGACCTGTCTTTATATTATAACAAAAAATGCAATAAAATATGAATTTTCAATAATTTACAACGTGTAAAGTGTATTTTTTTCACATTTTAACATGCGAGCAATTGCAGTTATACTTTGTATGGGGTTCGCTTGTTAAAAAAATTAGAGATGGGGTCTCGTTACATTTTTTTTGGGGGAAATTACGCGATTTTTAACAAACGCACCGCATACAAAAATCGTTAGTGCAGCATCATTGTTCACATTATAATTGAAATGGGAACAATATTGCTGCATTAACAAACAAAAAAAATTGTTTATTTTTTTTTTATAATTTTTTTTAAATATTTTTATTTTTTTATTTTTAATTAATTTTTTTTAAAAAAACGTTTTCACAGTGGTGTTTGGTATCGTTGGAACGGCCATGCTCTGGCCGATCCAACAGTACCAAACATTAACCCCTAGCTGCCACGGATCGGGAGATAGGGGATTCCAATGAATCCCCTATCTCCACCGTTGGTGGCAGCTAGGGGTTAACTCCAGGACTGGCGTCATCGTGCATAGCCCGATGATGCCAGTCCTCAGAGGGAGTTCCCGGAGGCTTGGCCAACATCCAAGATGTCGGCCAGCTCCGGGAAAGGATCACGAACCGGCGCTTTTCAGCGCCGATTCGGGATCCGGCTCCCCAGGGGTTAATGAGAGCCACTGTTTGGAAGGGCAGGCTGTGCCCTTCCAAGCGGTGCCTGTCTTAACCCCCTGCTCCCCGGTGATCGGGAGGGAGAGAGGTCCGAAGGACCTCACCCCTCCCTTTCAGGCGCCTCCTCCGCACATGCGGGGGGGCGCCTGAATTAGATGTCATCGCGTAGCCGCGATGACATCTAATGTCCCCGCCGGGCTCCCGAGTGCTGGGCTGATATCCAAGATGTCAGCCCGCACCGGGGGGGCGCAGCAATCCGCCGGAATCCGCCGGATTGCTGCCTCCTGTGCTCGGACGCGCTGAGTGCGTCCGTAGCACAGGAGAACCACTTGGCTGGACGCGCTGAGCGCGTCCATAGCAGCCAAGTGGTTAAGGTGTTCCAATAAATAAATAAAAAGATGGTTCGCTGAAAATGAATAGAGTAAACGGTTGAATAAAAAAAAAATTAAGAATGATAATATTTTTTAACATTGAATCCTATGGAATTCGCCTGTTTGAATCTGTTGAACTGAAGTATTCACATGAAATCAGAGCATTTCACTGACATTTTAGTGCAGTTCGTCATTCTCTGAATAGATTAACCATTACTTCCCAATGGGACAATTTCACTGATGCCGAAGATCGCTGATTTGTGCCAAACTGCACCATATTTCGCTGTCAATTCACCTGTATTTGGCAAATTGACAGCTTTCTGAGTAGACGAACTACCAAGAAATTGCACCATACAGTGAAATTCACCGTTTGGTGCAATTCGGTGGCAAGTTCGTCGCTTATTGAATAACTCCTATTGTGTGATAGCAGTGCAAATTATACAGACAGGGTTATTCAGAGAGCGTGAAAAGCAGGAGAATAACTGGAGAATGAAAAATTCTAGGTCAAAATAGCCAAACCAGAAACATTCTCCTTTTCATATCACTTTCCAAATCGGCTATTTTGACCTAGAATTTTTCATTCTCCAATCATTCTCCAGTCATTCTCCTGCTTTTCACGCTCTCTGAATAACCCTGATAGTATTTTAAATGTAGTCTCATGGAAATGACTAAATCAACTGTACCTTGCTCTTTTAGGATATTGTCTTAACTGTCCTCATGCTGTAGAGCCTAGTGACCCATTTCTGCAGAACCTTTTGAAAGAAGCCATCAATGAATATAATTCCATTAGTAACTACACAAACTTGGGTCAAATTTTGAAAGTCATGGATGCAAAGAAGGTGGGTAACTATTTATACCCTATTCCCTATTGAACAAAACAATTCTAATTCTATTTCACGAGTCAGATTTCTCAGTGCAGTCTAACTCCTAATTGGATCCTGGATATATATTATCAGTTTTTGAGATGTTATACACAAGAATCATTGAAATCAAGCCAAATTATTTAAATAACCAAAAATAAAACAATTAGGTTCTGCATTTACAATAAAAAAGCAAAACCTTCACACTGTAAATTTAATTCTCGCAAGACCATACATTAACATTTACAAGTATACAACTTAGGTTTTTACTCTTACAGTAAAAACCTGCAAGACCAAACAATAAACGTTGCAGTTCTATTTTAAACCCGCAACTCCCTGCTTCAATATTTCACTGATATATTTACAACTCGCAAGTCCATACTGTAATATTTCCACTCGTACAGTAAAAGTGTGCAAGTCTGGTTTTTATATCAAGAGTCACATTTCCGAGATTTAAAATAAAACTCAATTTATGGATGTAACAGTAATTGGGGGGTGGGTGCCCCGGCTTGAGGACAAGACCTGAAGCTGTTACAGCGTCCTTCCCTTCTCCCAAGTCAAAGAGATTTGCATCAGCTTTCCTTTCTCCACAAGCCTCAGCCAGAACTTCAGGGAGTACTGTATAACTCCCGGTAGCTCTGCCCAAACACCAGACACAATTTAGTGCAGGGAAGATTAATGTTTAATTTGGAATGGGGACCAATTTATCTAGGAAACAAGGGGTGGAAATATGAAACAATCAACACACTGTTCACACGGGGAGGGGGTGAGAATCACCTCAAGAGATACAGAAACCTGATCAGTATACAATAGACCAGGGGTGGGCAATTACGGCCCTCCAGATGTTTTGAAACTATTTCCCGTGATGCTCGGCTGCTCATTAGGTTTGTAGAGCCTCAAGGGAAATGTAGTGTGATAATGGCACTGAATGCAAGGTTCGTTTGTCCCTCTTTCTTTTATTCCATCATAAACAGCAGCAGGGTACACTAGCAAATCAAATAAACAAAAACATCACATAAACGCCTACTCCATCTATGGAGCCTAACTAAACATAGGATACACTCTCTAGATATATTGGGCAGCTAGGCCGCTTGCCAACAAATGAACAGGGTATCAAAAAGTACTTCCCTTCAGGTGCAGGAGTTCCTCTCCTTGATGCAGCCAGCACACAGACTGTTCATACAACAGCTCTCTCTCTCTCTCTCTCTCTCCTATATGGGCAGGGCAGTCTTAATTAGGCACTGTGTCAGAATTAACTCTTTAGTGGGCAAATAGCATTCTCCAGACGCCTAATATGCCTGTGGTCTACAACCCTGCCCCTCACACTGTCACAGTAGTTTCAAAACATCTGGAGGGCCCTAATTGCCCACCCCTGCAATAGACAGGATTAGCACTGTATCAACAACAAATCAACAGAAAATCAAACAGACAGGGATAGACAGTTCTAAATAGGATTACTTAAATGTATTGATGTCTTAAGAGTTTGTTTAACAACGTTCACCCTTATAGGGCCACTGTCAGAGTTGACTTTGCCACATTGGTCTGTGGTCCCTTGGCAGGAAGTCAGCATTTACACTTCTCCAATGAGCACCAGGGCCATATATAATGTGGGCAAGTCTGAGACAAGTGAGGGCACAAAGGTGGAGGGAGCTTCAGTTACAATGAGATTTACAGTAAAAAATGTGCACGTGAAGACTTTACAGTAGGATGCGCATGGTTTACAGTAAAACGCACTTTTGCAGGACTTCATATTACAACACGTAAGTCTGGAGATTAGTTTAAAACATGTCACATGCAATCTTTGTAAAACAAGAGCTGGGCCAACACAATAAACGGAGCAAGAGACGATGTATGATTCAAATTGTTATGGGGAATCGAGATGCCGGTAAAAACTCATCTGAATGTTCTGAACTGAAAAATGGCTGAAAATCTGCCAAAAAATGTGCTTAAGTAGGTTACACACATGGTAGAGAATCAATAAATGCAACAACGTCCATGCTTCCTGAAATGTGCTCAGGAAAACATAGTAAAGTAGACTTTTTTTGCAGTACGCATATACAGGGATGTCCTGAAGGCAAATTGTCTTGGGGAAGGAGTAATACTATTAGCTTTTTACAGCAAAACCATGGCTCAAATTTAGAGTTAAAGGCTCTCTTTCAAACCCTAGGTAGATGAATATTTATATTATATGTGAGTGTCCCTTTTCACCATTGCTCTTCTCATTATTCCTTGAATCACTTCTGGAGTCTATGTACAAAAATTAGAACACCCTTAGTATCAAAAGACACTGATTACCACCATAATACTTCAGTTCGCCCTGATGATTAAATATTTGTGGTTACTCTCCAGTCTGTCTTTGTTTTCAGCCGATACTGACCAAAGGGAAATCCTTCCCTAAAGGGCCACTACCACCAAAAAATGAAATGTCCTTATTGTGTATATTTTATGTTGTTGATATCTTACATGTGCTTTGTTTTTCTCTTGTTTCTTTAGTTAATAAAATATTTTACTCTATATGTGTCACTGGGTGCATCCATTTTGTGATCCTTTGTGTTGTAAACTGCCCCCCCAACAATGGGCTATTTCCCCTAGTTAATGCTAACGTAATCATTTAGCACCCCATAAAACTCCCCCCCCCATTAAATGCCATAAACCCCTCTCACACCGTGAGAATGGTGGCACGATCCACCGCTTCTTCTGACTGTGAACAGAATGAGCGGCGCTGTGTGACATCACAAGAGCAAGATCACGCAGAGCTCGCACCCCAGAAGCGCAACCCTCCATGGAGTCCTATGGACTCTATGAGGTGAAACTCACTGTTGCACAGAAGCAGTACTGTGAGTATCCCAGCAGTTAACACTGTTCCGGGGAAAAGTGCTGAGGTATGCCCCAGAATATCGCGTTAATACGGAGACGCTATGGGGAAATCTGCAGGTGCAGATTTTCCTAGCTAACGTCCCCATGTTAGTGCGAAGAAGAGAATAGGGCCCAGTATCTTTACATCACTTGCTCCTCACTGTGAGGCATTGAATGGGTAGATCACAATGTGGGATGTTTCAAAAGGACATCACCAGGGAGTAGATTAGATGTTTTTTAATCTCCCTGTTTTATCTCATTTAGCTGCTGTCTCATATCCCAGATAGCCTAGAAAACACAATAGACCTCCTGCTACCTTATCTAAATAATCCTTCCTCCACCTCATTAACTGTTAACTATTGTAGATTATATAAACCACAGCCACAAAGTAAAGCTTTTGTACAGATTTTGGAAAATGTTGCCCCATGGGAAAAATCTACAAAATGGAAACAGGAGATAAAAAACCCTAACTTTCGATTTAATTTTTACATGCAATTACTTTAAACAAAGATAAAAAAAACAGCAGCATGTGTTTTGTAATATGGTTCTATTTGTAATGCATAATTAATCTAGTTACAGCTTATGTAAGTGGTAGTGTCCCTTTAAAATTACTGACTTATTGCCCAAAGCTGGACATGGATCTGGTACAAACAGATGCAAACCTACATTACTAATTAGCCCAATTTACCGGTGTAGAGGACTGAATGACGGAAAACTCTGAAAAACTATGGAATGACATGGAGAGGAGTCTTAGCATTGGGTGTATATGTGGCATTATAGATTTAGCGAGTTCTGTTCCTAACTTTGCTGATAAATCTAATAAAACACTGAATTATGAGGAATGACCAAATAAAACAAAGGTTTAATAATCAAGGCCTACAGTGGTGCATCTGTATTCAACGTTAGAATAAATATGCACTTCAATGTTTTTATTAATTAATCCTAGTAAAGGTAGACTTTCTTTCGTAGGATACAACTGGACTAGTCTATGAAGTTAAATTTACTTTTCAAGAGACCAATTGTTCAAAGATTGAATATAGTTTCCTGGAAGAACACTGCCAAGGCATTTCATCTTCAGTAAGTTAATTGGAAAACTGTAAAGTTAACTAAAAATATAACATAATGTAGATCAATGTTGTGTAAGGTTCGGCACTAAAGCCAAGGGGTCAAAGTTGAGTTGTTCATGATTCCGTTAAATTCTGAGCATGTTTATGAAACTGTATTAATATAGTGGATTAAATAATATTACTATTTACACATACGGTATTGCTAACTTATTTATAGACTTCAAGTCATCATAATCAAAGACCTATAGAACTATATTTAGCTGAGCATACAGTATTCAATTTATTCAAAAGCCCTTCCGCATTTCTCCACAGAACATCATATCACATGAGTGATGTGACTGAAGGTGTGTACACCATTATTTTTGTCTTAAAGGAATAAACTAAGCTAAAATGGAAGGAAGTAACTGGAACCTCATAGCTTTAGCAGATTGTGGCTAAAAACACACTTTATTCCCTGCAGCACAGTCTCCCCTGTCCTATTCAAAACTGACAATCTGCTGCAGGAAGAAGTAGACACTGTCACTGCCAATGGCTCAGCTGATCAGCCAACCGTCCAGTTCCTTCTAAAATCAAATGCATTGAGAAGCACTAGTGTCCAATACAATGCACTGTAAAACTGCAGTCAGTAACCAGGATTTTTACAAACCATAAACTTAACATTGGCATGTAATTTACAGACAGAGTGCCCGCAGATTTACAAAACTTGCAGTTGCTCAGCCTTTGCTTGATGAATACATCAAACTGCCATGTGATAGTTTATTCCACATTATGTAAATTCAGAGCATGGGGTTCAGGGTTATATATTACTAGGTACGAGGAACTGACAGCATCAGATCATTGAAAGAGCGAAGTGGTCGGGATGGGATATACAGTACCTGCTAATATGGGAGGATATGTAGCCAGGGGCACAGTTATGGAGAACTTTGTATGTGAGTGCCAGTATTTTAAAATTGATTCTAGAAGGTAAAAGGGAGCCAATGTAGAGACTGACAGAGGGGTGAGGTGTGAGAGGTGCAGGAGGTGAGGTGTACGAGTCTGGCACAGGCGTTCATTACAGACTGCAGAAGGATAATCTGGGATCTCTTAAAGCCAGCGAGAAGGAGGTTGCAGTAGTCAAGGTGGGAGATAATAAGAGTTTGTACGAGCATTTTAGTAGAGTCTGGATTAAGAAACGGACAGATGCGTGCAATGTTTTTAGGTGGAAGTCGCAAGCTTTGGTTAGAGACTGTATGTAAGGAGTAAAGGATAGATTGGAGTCCAAGAGGACCCCGAGGCAACAAACCAGAGAGGTAGAAGTAATGATGGCACCATTCACCTGAAGGGAAATGGGCGCAGGAATTGAGGTCTTAGAGGGAAGGAAGATAAGAAGTTCAGTTTTTGAGAGGTTGAGCTTGAGGAAACGGGATGTCATCCAGCTGGAGACAGCTGAGAGGTAGGCTGTAATATGGTCAAACATCGGAGGAGAGAGATCGGGAGAGGAAAGGTAGATTTGGGTGTCGTCAGTATAGAGATGATAATTGAAACCATAGGAAGAGGTGAGGTTGGCCAGAAAGGCGGTATAGATCGAGAAGAGTAGGGGACCCAGAACAGAGCCTTGAGGTACCCCAACTGAAAGAGGAACAGGTGGTGAAGAGGCATCAGCAAAGGAGACCGTGAAGGAGCGAACAGAGAGATAGGAAGAGAACGAGGAAAGAGTGGCATCACTGAGGCCAAGCTGACGCAGCGTGAGGAGCAAAAGAGGGTTGTCAACAGTGGTGACTGCAGCAGAAAGGTCAAGAAGATTAAGGAGGGAGAAGTGACCTTTGGTTTTAGTGGCAGCCAAATCATTGGTCACCATGGTCAGAGCAGTCTCATTAGAGTGCTGGGTGCGGAAGCCGGACTGGTGTGGATCGAGTAATGGTTACTCTATTCAGAGAATGCAAACTGCAGTCAAATGTTGGCGAAATTGCCCTAATTTTCAGTGGTTCAGTTCAACAGGTTTAAACAGGCGAATCCCATAGGTTTCAATGTAAAAAAAATTACCGTTGTTATTTTTTTATCCAACCATTTATTCTATTCATTTGCATCAAAAAATCTATTTATTTATTTAGAATTTTGTAGGCATTTTTCTGTATTTTGTAGGTGAAATTTTTGATTCCCATTTTTTTAATGGCTTTTTTGTAAAATTCTGTAACAGACCATTTTATTATTTTTTTATAGAACTGTATTATTTCCATGCACTTTCATGCATTTTTATTGTTATAAACAATAAAAATAATCTTAAGGGCCATGGTAACTAAAGTTTTCTTATAATAGTTTTTATATGATCATAAAAGCATTGCAAGGAATTTTGCTTTTTTTTAAAAAAAATAAAGACTTTTTGTGCCAATGTTGTCTTCTCTTATATTCTAGCCACAACTTACTTGTGAAGTATCTATCAATGTAACAGGCAAAAATATCCAAACCAAAACTAAATGCGAGAAGGTAAGATAAATATATATTCATATTTTACTCTCGATATGGAATTAGGAAACATTAATAGATCTGGGTAATAAATACTGAAACATAAAAATATCCCTGGCAGTCTATTAACCCTTTCGCTGCTGAGGCTTTTCCCGCCCCTGTGCTGAGGTCATTTTTACCGGTTTTGCTCATCATGTTTAAACGTGTTTTGAAGGCTTATTTTAGTATATGACCCAGACATATTATATATTGTTCTTTCCGTCAGACTCGGTAGATTCATAATATGTCATTATTATATGTATACGTTATGTCATGTCTGTATATTATAACAAAAAATGCAATAAAATATGTATTTTCAATAATTTACAATGTGTAAAGTGTTTTTTTTCACATTTTAACATGCGACCAATTGCGGTTATATTTTGTATGGGGTGCGCTTGTTAAAAAAATTAGAGATGGGGTCTCGTTACATTTTTTTTTGGGGAAAATTACACTATTTTTAACAAACGCACCGCATACAAAAATCGTTAGTGCAGCATCATTGTTCACATTATAATTGAAATGGGAACAATATTGCTGCTTTAACAAACCAAAAAAAAGAAAAAAAAAGTGTTTTTTTTTTTTATAATTAATTTTTTTAATTTTTTTTTTATTTTATTTTTTTTGACAAACTTTTTCACTTTCATGTTTGGTATCGTTGGAACGGCCATGCTCTGGCCGATCCAACCATACCAAACATTAACCCCTAACTGCCACGGATCGGGAGATAGGGAGTTCATTGGAACTCCCTATCTCCACAGTTGGTGGCAGTTAGGGGTTAAGTCCAGGACTGGCGTCATCGTGCTACGCACGATGACGCCAGTCCTCAGGGGGAGTTCCCGGAGGCTTGGCCAATGGGAGGACGCGCTCAGCGCGTCCTCCGCACAGCAGCGGGAATGCTGAGGACGCGCTCAGCGCGTCCTCAGCATTGAAGTGGTTAAGCAATTCTTAACCATTTTATGGTATATATAATATGGTAACTAACTATTTCATAGTTGGTGCTAATGTTGTGACTCGATATCTATTCATTAGCGGTAGGAGAAGTTTACCTTCTGTCATCGATATTCCAATCCTGACGCTACACTTGGATGAGAATGTTTTGCGCTTTGCAGCTTGTGCGAGCTTACTGTACTTAAACGTCTCCTATACTTAACATGGCAAGTGCAAAAAAATTTTTGCATCTCGACAAGTGACGTATTACAAAGTGCTAGTTCAAATTACTGTTGGGACGCGCAAAAATTACAGTCCTTAAAAGGTGGTGTTAAGTGATTCTACAAATGCAAAAACCATTTAACAACCCCCTAATCCCCCCCATTAATTCCCATACTCCCCTCTCATCTGGCCGCGAGCAGAGTGAGACTGGGAACAAATTGTGCAGAGATCGCGCAGGGCTTGTGGCCCGGAAGTGCAACCCTCCAGAGTCCTATGGACTCCAGGAGGTGATACTCACGGTGGTGCGGAAGCGCTATCACGAGTATCACTGCGGTTAGCACTGTGTTCCGGGGAAAGGTGCTTAGCTAGCGCCTGCCCCAGAATACTATGTTAACATGGGGGACGCTATGGTAAAATCTGAAAGCGCAGATTTTCCCTGTTAGTGTCCCCATATGGCTGGTGGTCCACTGGCACCGTGTTTGTGCGATGGTGCGATCATCTGATATTGTCTGAAGTCATCCGACCGACCCTATAACATGCAGGGGAATCAGCCCTCTTCCACTGCATCAGAACACCGACGGACAATTTCAGACGATTTTATGCGTTTGCAACAGATGTGCAATCTTCACGATTTTCACGGGACTTGGTCAGATAAAATCGGATGATCTGGTACAAGTTTACATGAAAAAGATGATTTGTATGGCTATGGGTTAAACTTCAGTGCTTCGGGGAAACCTGTAAAAGATACATTGCATAGTAAACCAGTGTGTGCAGTGGAAATGTGAAAAAATTGATTGTATAGGAAATCCGCCGTTCGCAATGTCCATAGGATTCAATGGAAAAAATATTATTGTTTTTATTTATTATTTATTGAACCATTTATTATTTTAATCTGCAGCAAAAAGCTTTTTTATTTATTGATATTTTAGGTATTTTTCGGTATTTTTTTTTTTTTTTTTTTTTGTAGACAAGATTTTCTTCGCTCACGTCGTTTTTTCTTTATTTTTTCCAATGAGCCGGCTCAGCATTACTGCCCCTCGTGCTGAAACACATACATCACCAGGGAGAGGGAGGGAGGCTAATCACCCGCTGCAGCCTGACAAATTGTTTGTTTCTTTTTATTTTCCGTCACGAGCCGGCCGCACTGGATGGGGGCTGTCTTTGAGGCTCAAAGATAGTTTATTTCTTTTTTTGTGTTCTTTTTCACCTGGCGGCCAGTCTATTGGCCGATCTGGGTCATCCACAGATGCTTCCAGTGGACGACCCTGAACGGCCGATGGCGGTGTCCATAATCGGGTGACCAAATCGGTCGCCTGATTACAGTGCCAGTGGACGGCCAGTCTATTAGTGCTAACCACGGAATAGGACCCTATAAATATATTCCACATTACACACAAGTAAAAGACAAAGGGCCCTATTACATTCTCTGCTTTTTGCGCACGAAAATTCTTTATCGCGCAAAAATTAACGTGGTATTCCGTTCAGAGCGCATTTTTTGTTCCTTCAAGATTTTTCTGGCGCAAATCCGACGCGCAAAGCCGTTCGCAAATGAACGTTGCATGCAGGAATCGGTGGGCAGACTGTTTTGTCACGGGATTTGACACGGGATTCAGCCAACATCAATCACCCATTTCCAATAAAATATTTACAAACAAAAAAAATGAAAAAAAAAAATTAACACCCACCAGCCAAAAAAAGAAAAAATTAACAATGACACAATTTATAAATTTTAATGTTTGGGTATGTGTAGAATATGTAACTGTACTGTGCTGTATTTTGTTTTTCCTGCTGGTGTATTTCGTTTAGCCCAGAACTATCACATTTACAGTTGTCACCTGCTTTTCAAAGACGTTACGAAAATGCGCGCAAACTTTCGTTGCGCGAAGATTGGAATACCATCCGCGTATCAGCGCACTAACGCATTGGCGTTCACAATGTTAAGTATGGGATGCGCGCACAAACTTGCGCTCGCGCAGGGTCACTTGCGTTGGACGTTAACGCGCATCGTTTGCACAAACGTCGTAATACGACGTTCTGCGCAAATGGTTTTGTCCTCGCGCAAATGCGCATTTGTATGTAATAGAGCCCAAAAATGTAACGCGAGGAATGTAATAGATCCCAAAAATGGGTACGTATGACCTTTGGAAAATATTTTTAGACTAACTCATAAATTTAGATATATCACTGCATCCCTCGGTACTTTTAATTAAAATAATCAAAAGAAAACCATAGATGTAACAAAATTGTATGTAGTGAGTAGAAAGAAAAGCTTAGAAGGAGAGGCATATACTGTACCTCTTGCAGAGAGTATTATAAAATATGCTTTTGGCAAAAAGTTTTTGTGAATTATGGCAAACTAGAAATTTAGTCAACTCCTACAAAGTGGTACTTTTATATATCTGTAATATCAAAATACCTGTCTTCTAATGGTTCGAAAGATCTTTGAAGCTGTTCCAGAATAAAAAATGTGCAACAAATAAATATATAAGGGAAATAAAGTGAGTAGGCTGTAGGTTATGCCAGATCAGTTTAAACACAGGAGAGCAGTGGGATAGACAGCCTCAGTGTGGGGTAATTACTCTCACACTGATGTGGTTCTAGAACCTCAGCACACAGAAAGCAAGTGCACGGTACAGACAATTGCATTCCCATACCTTGTTTTGTTTTGATTGCTTAGTGGTAGATAGCTTAGTTGAAGATGAGCAGCTACACTACCCTGGGAAAGGATGATCTACTCTGTCTGTGTGATGCACGAGGACTGCGGTATGACAGAGAGTGGAGATGCCAATAAGGAGGAGCTGGCATAGTTCCTATGCCAGTATGATGTGGACCATACCAAGGACCTGGAGATGGAGGGCATGGAAAGAATTATGGACTGTGCAGATACCCCCTGCCCATCTGACTAGGAAGGAAGCAGAGATTCATGGAGCACCAGTAATGTCTCATATTAGTGGAGAGACTCTCTCTGTGAGCAGAGATTATCCAGAGGATCTGCTGATGTTATGGGCCAAAGCAATTGTGGAGCCCACAGCCACAAATCAAGAGTGAGTGGACAGTTACTTTCGTTGCTGGACAGGGAAGACCGTTTGTCCAGCCCTAGGTCCCCTGCAGCTGGAAATGTGGTGGGATAACAGACCTTGGGGTTGGGCAGACATGTTCCCAAAATTCCAGGAGAGTGCAGACATTGACAGTTTTTTACAGAGTTTTGAGCGAATCTGTTTGGCCAATGATATTCCCCGTGAAGAATGGACTTGGTATCTTCCAGGTCAGCTGTCTGGAAAGGCCCTGGATGGGATATGCTGAATTCCCCACAGACAATGTAAAGGACTATGCTTTGACAAAGGACGCACTGCTAAGACTGTATGCTATTACCCCAGAAACCCACCGTGTGCAATTTCGGAGCAAGCAACTCAAACCAGATGAGAACATCATTGGTTTTTACCATCGCTTGAGGTACCAAGCATCACGCTGGATGGAGGGCTGCAAAGCTCGTACCTATGAGGACTGTTTAAATCTGGTGGTGCTGGAGCAACTGCTGCAACAGTGTCCCCCAGATGCTTGAGAATGAGCACTAGACCAAAAAGCCTGTACCCCAGAGGAAGCAGCTTGGATTGCGGATGACTACCTAGCACACCGTCCTCACCTCCGCAAGAGTGTACGTCCAAGTGTATCGGACCAAGCCTCAAAACCCAGTCCGGTAACAAAGGCCCCTGCTATGCCTGCAGTCCAGCCAAGGGTTAGCTTACCCAAGCATGAGGCTGACGTATGTCATGAGAGAAGGTGCTACCAGTGTCGAGGCACTGGACACTTTAAGGTCCAGTGTCCCTATAAGCCCCAGGATCCTCCAGCCAGTGGCTGACCCATGGCCTGCATTTATAGCCCAGAAGTTAAGGAGAGGCATGGTGATGACCCTGCTGTGCTTGCAGACACCAGCCTGACAAAGGAGACTGTTTACACTGATCAAGAAATAGGACACTCTGTAGCTCTGGTGTGGCAAGCCTGCCATGACAATCGTAGAGATCACTTGAGGCCTGTGGTTGTGGGAGCCACAGCTGCAGAGGAATTTATGGACTCAGGAGCGACAACCACCCTGGTGCGCCTAGGACTTGTTACAAAGGATATTGTTCTGCCTGGCCATCATATGGATATTATTGTAGCCGGGGGAGAGTTACAATCCACATGGCTCGAGTGTGTCATGCCACATCTCAGCACTATCCCCTGACGTTCCTGGCAGCACACTATGTTCTGTTCCACCCCTGAACCTGCATTCAGTAATAAACATCTAGCAGTGAAACAGTCAACACCAAACACGTGATACACAAAATAAAGGGTTCCGCCCCAGTCTGGTCATTGCTGGTTCATTTCAGCTTGTGAGTGTAGAGAAAGAAGTCCTGTATCTTTGCTGCTCTGCAATCCAAAGGTGTTCCTGTTTACATTGCTTCCTGGTTCCTGCAATTATAACCACACTTGCTACATCCCACAGAATACTACATGATCAGTTTCCAAATACCTTCATCCTCCTCCACCCCTACCAACCTGTTTATCCGTGCAGACCACTGCATCCTGGGTTCATATCCCCCTCATCTCGGTGCCACCCCGGTACCTGCGCATGGCAGAGTGTTCCTGGACTAGGGGGCTGGATGTGGGCACCGAGAAGGGGGGGTTATGGATGGACTCCCTGCTGATGTTCTGTTGGGAAATGGTTTGGGGCAGATGACATGCCGGTATGTCAGCCCAGTTACATACCAGTACTTGACATACCAGTTGCTCCCCCTGATGTTGACACTGTTAAGTTAGCAGAAACCCAAAGACAAGAGTGTCAGGAGGCTCAGAGTACTCACCTGACCTTGGAGGGTGTGAGGCAAGTGCTGAACATCCACCCTCTGAGTCTGGTAAGGACCGCTACCTCTGGGGAAAAGGCCTACTGTATAGGGAGATGGCCCCAACCAGCAGTGACCAACCCTGGACTACAACCAGACCGCTTGTGATACCACAAGCATATCGTGAGCAACTAGTTTATTTGGCCCATGATATTCCCTTGGCTGGCCATCAGGGAGTAACCCGAACCCGCCAGCGGTTGACCCAGAACCTCTACTGGCCGGGGGGTGTCCAGAGCCGTGAGCGATTACTTTTTTGATACATGCCAGAGAGTGGGCAAGCCCAATGACCATCCCCCTTCTCCTTTGCAACCCATGCCTATCATTGGGGAACCATTCCAGAGGGTAGCGGTAGATATAGTAGGACCACTTGCTACCCCTAGCCTTACTGGGAAAAGGTTTATCTTTACAGTTATGTACTTCAGCACTCGTTATCCAGAAGCCGTGGTGCTGTCTTCTATAGAGGCAGGGAAGGTAGCCGACGCCCTGCTACAGATTTTCTCACAAGTGGGATTTCCATCTAAAATTCTCACTGGCCAAGGATCCCAGTTCATGTCCAAACTACTGCAATGAGGGTGCTTCGCACCACTCCTTACCACCCACAAGCTAATGTCCTGGGTGAGCTGTTCAATGGCACCCTTAATGCTCAAAACCTTGGTGGAGTCTGGAGATACAGACTGGGAGTGGTACTTGCCCCACTTGCTCTTTGCTTACCAGGAGGTCCCACAGGAGTCTACTGGGTTCTTTCCGTTTGAACAACTTTATGATCGAAAAGTCAGGGGGCCCTTCAGGTTATTCCGTGAGAATTGGGAAGGGAAATTCACTACGTCAGACACATCTGTGGTTGAGTATGTATTGAAACTAAGGGACAGACTAGAAAGTCTCACAGCCCCTGGGCATCATCTGTTGTTTTAGTTCCCAAGAACTAAATTTTTTGTGGACTACCGTAAGGAGAATGAGTTTATCGTCCCAGATGCTTACACTCTGCCACATATGGATGACCTGTTTGATCAGCTTGCAGGAGCAAGGTACCGGACCATCATGGACCTTAGCCAAGGTTACTGGCAGATACCTTTGTCTCCTGAAGCTCAAAAACAGCCTTCATTACCCCATTTGGTTTGTACGAGTTCTTAGTCATGCCGTTTGGGATGAAAAATACTACAGAGACTTGTCAATAGACTATTGGATGGATTACAGGGCAACGCCAGAACCTACTTAGATGACATTGCCATATTTAGTAAGACCTGGGAGGACCACTTGACCCACACGGAGAAAGTAACTGTGAAAAATGTGACGTGAAAGACAATTGAAAACAGCAGATGGAAACTAAGCAATAAGGACAGGATATAAAGAAGAACACAATGGCGGAAGAATTTATTTTAAAAGCCAAATCGCTGAACACAGCGCCGACCAGCTGCCGAAAAAGCAGACAACCAGGGTAAAAAAAACAAAAATTTAAAGTGTCAAAATTGAAACGCTGTTTGCAAAAAAACTACTGGCCGAAAATGTCTGGAATTAACATATAAGGTCCTATGAATGATAATAAAAAGGTCAGTTATAGAAAGAAGAAAAACGCCATTTGAAAAAAATTGCCAAAAAATCCAGAAAAATGCCTAAAAGATCCGAAAAAATAAATAAAGAGGCTTTTTTTCTACAAATTAAGAATAAACTATGGGATTCACCCGATTAAACCTGCCGAATGAAACCACCGAACATCAGGGCATTTCACTGACAATTCACTGCTGTTCGGTGTTCTCTGAATAAGTTAACCATTGATTCTATATGGGGACTTTCACTGCTGCTGAACAGCACCGCATTTCGCTGGGAATTCGCCAATTTCTTTTTAAAGTATTTTACCAGGAAGGATTGTCACGACCAAGTTCTACCTAACCCAATCGTGGCGTGCGAAGGGAAAGCGTACAAGGGGTTACAGCTCCATGCCTCTGGACTCACTAACTTTACCCGCTCTCAGGGCCCCAAGTTATGCCAACCTAACCCCCTTAAGGCTAGGGTCAGACGAGCGCAGTGCGAACGCGCGTGCAGGCGCACTTAATCACGGCCGTAGTAGCAGCAAGTGCCGGGCAATGACTGCCAATATACGAAGTACGGTCGCACAAAAGTCCGGCTGCGCAACGCAAGTGGAAAACGAACGCATTTTGTCGAGAACGTAAAACCGCTAGTACGGTTGTACAGAGTGCGCTGCGTCCGCTAGCGGCGTGTGTGCGTGAATTGGAGATGTCAGACACTGCTAATGTCCGGCCAACATAACGTCCAGATACACAAAGTGTTTTATTGATGATCCGTACAAAATCACGGATGCAAATGCGCATCGTATGACCGCTATCGCGTACTCCGTGAAAAAATGCGTCCATTCGTTCGAACGCACTTTTTCACAGACAACGCGAAAATGCGTTCGTCTGACCCTAGCCTTAACCGTGCACACCCTTATGAGTATATGCTGCCACCACGAAAGTAATTAGGGAACTTTCGAAACCCCACTAGCTGTATACCACCCCCCAATCCAGGAGCCCAACCATACACAGCATATATATATATATATTAGCTGTGTATGTGTATATATATATATATATATATATAAAACACAACGAGAGGAGAGCACACCAGACAATACAAAAGAAACCACAACAGCAGCTAAATATGTTTAAACAGAGTTTTCCAGATTTAACCCTTTCAGTACTTAGAAACATTTCTTAAACCCCTTTAAACATTGCAGTTCTTAACCCTTGCATACATATAATACTGAACTATGTTGCACAATGGTGGAAGTTTAGTTTGCAATAGATGGCCATGGATTGCGTAAGCCTGCCA
Source organism: Leptobrachium leishanense (assembly GCA_009667805.1). Classification (NCBI taxonomy): domain Eukaryota; kingdom Metazoa; phylum Chordata; class Amphibia; order Anura; family Megophryidae; genus Leptobrachium; species Leptobrachium leishanense. Next base: position 135,195,905 of record CM019066.1, on the reverse strand, counting down.
ACAGCGACAATGTATTCCACCCCTGGCAGGTCCTATCATACTAACATCTGCAATGTTTGAAGGGGTTTAAGAAATGTTTCTAAGCACTGAAAGGGTTAAATCTGAAAAACTCTGTTTAAACGTATTTAGCTGCTGTTGTGGTTTCTTTTGTATTGTCTGGTGTGCTCTCCTCTCGTTGTGTTTTATATTATGTTGTCTTGAGATGCACCCGCACTGAAAGCGTAGTTCAGGTTGAGTGCTGCCCCTCTCGTGTATTTTGTATATTATAGGGCTGACACCCCTTTTGGGCAAGCACCCCTCCCTGTCACAGGTGCTCCACCCGCAGGTTCTATTTAAACCTTGATCTGCAGGGAGCTTCAGAAAGGACTGAGTCCACAGTAAGTTTATCCCATAAAAGCAGTCATTAGGTTAGTATGATAGGACCTGCCAGGGGTGGAACACATTGTCGCTGTTGGCAGGCTTACGCAATCCATGGCCATCTATTGCAAACTAAACTTCCACCATTGTGCAACAGAGCTCAGTATTATATGTATGCAAGGATTAAGAACTGCAGTGTTTGAAGGGGAAATGTTTCTAAGCACTGAAAGGGTTAAATCTGAAAAACTCTGTTTAACCCTTTCGCTGCTGAGGCGTTTCACACCTCTGTGCTGAGGTCATTTTTACCAGTTTTGCTCATCATGTTTAAATGCGTTTTGAAGGCTTATTTTAGTATATGACCCAGACATATTATATATCGTTCTTTCCGGCAGACTCGACAGATTCATAATATGTCATTATTATATGTATACGTTATGTCCTGTCTGTATATTATAACAAAAAATGCAATAAAATATGAATTTTCAATAATTTATTATGTGTAAAGTGTTTTTTTTTCATATTTTAACATGCGAGCAATTGCAGTTATATTTTGTATGGGGTGCGCTTGTTAAAAAAATTAGAGATGGGGTCTCGTTACATTTTTTTTTGGGGAAAATTACACTATTTTTAACAAACGCACCGCATACAAAAATCGTTAGTGCAGCATCATTGTTCACATTATAATTGAAATGGGAACAATATTGCTGCATTAACAAAAAAAAAAAAAAAACTTGTTTTTTTAATATTTTTTCATTTTTATTTTTAATTTTTATTTTTTTTAAAAAACTTTTTTCACAGTGGTGTTTGGTATTGTTGGAACGGCCATGCTCTGGCCGATCCAACAGTACCAAACATTAACCCCTAGCTGCCACGGATCGGGAGATAGGGGGTTCCAATGAATCCCCTATCTCCACGGTTGGTGGCAGCTAGGGGTTAACTCCAGGACTGGCGTCATCGTGCATAGCACGATGACGCCAGTCCTCAGGGGGAGTTCCCGGAGGCTTGGCTGACATCCAAGATGTCGGCCAGCTCCGGGAAAGGATCACGAACCGGCGCTTTTCAGCGCCGATTCGTGATCCGGCTCCCCAGGGGTTAATGACAGCCACCGTTTGGAAGGGCAGGCTGTGCCCTTCCAAGTGGTGTCTGTTTTAACTCGCTACTCCCCGGCGATCGGGAGGGAGAGAGGTCCGAAGGACCCCCCTCCCTTTCAGGCGCCTCCTCCGCACATGCGGGGGGGGCGCCTGCATTAGATGTCATCGCGTCGCCGCGATGACATCTAATGTCCCCGCCGGGCTCCCGGATTGACGGGCTGACATCCAAGATGTCAGCCCGCACCGGGGGGGCGCAGCAATCCGCCGGAATCCGGCGGATTGCTGCCTCCTGTGCTAGGACGCGCTGAGCGCGTCCGTAGCACAGGAGAACCACTTGGCTGGACGCGCTGAGCGCGTCCATAGCAGCCAAGTGGTTAAACGTATTTAGCTGCTGTTGTGGTTTCTTTTGAATTGTCTGGTGTGCTCTCCTCTCGTTGTGTTTTATATTATGTTGTCTTGAGATGCACCCGCACTGAAAGCGTAGTTCAGGTTGAGTGCTGCCCCTCTCGTGTATTATATATATATATATATATATACACCAAATGTTAAATGCTACAGTAATGATAAACCAAGCGATTCTATTTGCGAAGCATGAATTATCTAGATCAAGACAGTACTGGGTTTTAAAGTTTTAATAGAAAATGATAAAAATACAAACTTTACACAGTGCCAGTATCACATAAAAACAAGACATACAAAATACACGAAAACATGCAAATACAGTTCTTGAAATAAAATGGGACTTACATAGAAAACCTAACTTGATTAGGCAATTTCCATAGATATTTCAGATTTCAATTCTCCCAGAAGATTCTTTGGATGTTACTCACTCCAAATCTTTGCTGAAATACACTTTATGTATTTTGTATATTGGATGAGCATTCTATACAAAGCAGCTTTCCCCTCGCCCTCCTTGGATCATGTTTCCATTCGGCCCTCCACCCAAGAGAGCAGATCAGATAAGAAGAGCGTAAATACCAGTGGCCTTGCTTTGCAAACTCCGTTGCAAAGACAAGAGGAAAATCCCCCCACCAATTCTGCATTTAAAATCTTACACACTGCTTGGAGAAAATGATGCTTGTTTGTGACATGGATACATTGAGATTTCTCTAGTTTTTAAGTATATCCTGGGTGGCGATTATGTAACGTTAGGTGTCTTGCTCAAGGACATCTTCTGGAGAGGTGCTCTTGCCAGGATTCGAACCGGTGTCTCCAAGGTCTCCACAGTCATAGAGCAGTGAGGTTACCGCTACTCCACCCAGCCGGTATGGTAAAATTTGGCGAACTGCCTGCTCTGTGAATAGCTGAGTGGCCCCAAAATTGAACCGTAAAAACTCTGGTATTGGTGATCACACGCTAACCTGGTTTCAACCATATGTATCTGATCGGTCGCAATATGTGTCCATTTCTGGCAGCTCCTCCCTCCCCCTCCCAGTCACTTGCAGTGTACCCCAAGGCTCGATACTCAGCCCCCTGCTATTTACAATATTCATAAATGATCTGCCTAACATCTGCAAACCCTCAACTGTACACATGTACACAGACAACACCGTAATCTATACCAGCAAACCAACTCTCCCACAACTGGAGGTCGTGCTGCAAGAACAATTCACAGAGGTAGAAAAGTGGATCAAACACAACAAACTTTTTTTAAATACTGACAACTGACGGTAATGATGCTCTTTGGAACAGCACCTAAACTACACAAATTGCAAAATCCCCATCTATGTGTGGGGACAAAATCAAATGGCACGCTGACCACAGTCACTTCTCTCAAATATCTAGGTATGTGGTTAGACCCAAATCTATCCTTTGGTCCCCAGATCGAAAAACTCTCATCTAAAATTTACCCCAAACTAGGTGACCTGTACAGAAACAAATCCTGCCTGAACCCCACGGTAAGAAAGCAAATTGTACAACAAATGCTTATGCCAGCTATTGATTACGGAGATGTAGTGTATGCAGCAGCCCCGCAAACACACCTTCAGAAACTTACCACATTGTATAACTCATGCTGCTGCTTTGCGCTACAATGTAACTACATGACCCACCATTGTGACATGTTAAAAGAGCGAAACTGGCCGTCGCTGGAGTCTAAACGTACCCTTCACCTTTCCAGCCTGGTGTTTAAGAGCTTTTCTGGGAAGCTGCCACCCTACCTGAATAGACTGCTTCCTCCAGCAGTTCCCTCAACCTATAACCTCCGATCCAGGACCAGCACCTTACTTGCAATACCACAATACAAAAAGACAGTGGCTCAGTCCTCATTTTTCTACAGAGCACCGCAGTTATGGAATAACCTCCCAGACGCCATCAAATCTTCCCCCAGTCTAAAGTCACTCAAGAGCTCCCTATTAACATACCTCCATACAGAATGCACCTGTAAACATGTAACATAATGACTATTTCCTACATATTTATTTTCGGTTAATCTGTATATTTGTGGTTTTTTTTGTTATTTTTATATTCTTGCATTGTATTACTTTGTATTTCTGTAACAACTGTAACATTTTAATGTTCTTGAACCCAGGACGTACTTGAAACCGAGAGAAATCTCAATGTATCCTTCCTGGTAAAATCCTTTATAAATAAATAAATAAATAAAATCCTCTGTTCGGTGCAATTTCGGGGCCAGTTTGGCTGTCTCTGAATAACCCTGTAAGTTAATATTTTTTCAAGAAGATATACCTGGCAGTGAAAGGGTTAAGTATAATATATATCATATGTAACTACATTTAAAAACGATAATTACAGAAGAGTGAAAATATGGAATAGCTTTCTTAAAGGAGAAGAGATTATGTGGCTATAATCACGAGTTTAACAAAATGAATATATGACATAGGCATAAAATACAGCAAGTTCACGGTCATTTGAATTAACTCCTTCGCTGCGGATGACGTGTGGGACACGTCCTCATAGATGCCCGCTATATGCGGAGGACGTGCCCCACACGCATCCGCTTTGCGGGAGCCGCGGCAGAGATACTTACCTCTCTGCCCAGGGTCCCGCGGCGGTCTGACCTCGGCGTCCTCAGACGCCGAAGTTAAACCCCTCCTGACGTAAAAGACATCATCGCGCCATGCGCGATGATGTCATTTCCAGGTGATCCCCCCGGCAATGCCAGGAGATAGCCTGGAAGGTAGGGGGGGATCCGTTTGGATCCCTCTCCCTCCCGATCGGGAAGGAGCAGCTCCAAAAGTCAAGCACCGCTTAAAAGGGGAGGGTCTCCCTTTTAAGCGGTGTCTGGCTTTAACCCCTCAAGCAGCAGGTCTCACTTCAGCGCCTTGCGGCGCCGAAGTGCGGACTAGCTCCGGTGGGGGCCGCCATCTTGGATGGCGGCTCCACCCCCGGGTCCCCCCTCGCTGCCCGACATCATCACGCATAGCGTGATGACGTCAGATAGCTGGGGAACTCCTAGCTGCCCGGGGATTTCCCAAGGAAATCCCCTGGTGGAGATAGGGGGTTCCTTTGAACCCCGATATCTCCAGAACCATGGCAGGTAGGGGGTCATGGTGGATGTCATTCAAAAGGCCTGAGCATGGCCAACATGATATCCAACATGACCAGGTATAACGTAAAAAGAAAAAGAAAATAAATAAATTAAATAAATTTTTAAAAAAATATGTTTTTTTGTGTGTGTTGTTTTTATTAATGCAGCAATATTGTTAACATTTCAATTATAATGTGAACAATGATGCTGCACTAGTGATTTTTTTTCTATGGGGTGCGTTTGCCAAAAATCACGTAATTCCCCCCCCCAAAAAATTTAACAAGTCCAATTTCTAATTTTTGTACAAGCGCACCCCATAGAAAGTATAACCGAAGACGCTCATGTGATAAAATGTGAAAAAAAAAACACTTTACACGCCGCAGATGATTAAAAAATTCTAATTTTATTGCATTTTTTGTCATAATATACAGGCAGGACATGACGTATACATATAAAAATGATATATTATGAATCTGCCGAGTCTGCCGGAAAGAACGATATATAATATGTCTGTGTCATATAATAAAATGTGGCTGCAAATCGCATTTAAAAATGATGAGGGAAAGCGGTAAAAATGAGCTCAGCACACAGGGGTGAAATGCCTTAGCAGTGAAGGGGTTAAAATTGATATTAATGTGTGAGTCTAAATGTACCTTTGCATATAGCAAGACCAAACATACAATAAAATCACTATTGTTACAGGTTTTGGAATATGTGTTTTGTGCATATAAGTACAAAGTAAATGAATTTGCATTTGTTCTTCCCACAGCAGTCAGTCACGCGTATTATGAAAGGTCTTTCACCTCTGCGTATCCGGGAGTTTGGACCAGCTACAGTTTCAATTCGTTCAAAACGAGCACCGAACAAACATAAAGAACATCATAAAGAAAATCATGAAAAAAAGAACAAAGAAGATAAAGAGAAGAAAAAACATCACCATAAGGATGAGTCCTCTAAAGAAAATATAAGAAAGAAAGGTGAAGTGACAGTGAAGCCTTTGGTGCCAGGAAAACCCATTCCAGAGAGAACTACTAAACAGACAAGTGTCCTCTCCACAACCCATCACCCTCTCATACCTGATACCACAATTAAACCTTTGAGGCCTGAAGCACACACACGTGACACACCTACTCAACAAAATATTGTCCCTACAACCGACCATGTTGCAACTTCCGCTAATTTGGACCAAAACAGACCATTATTACCAGATTCCACTGACTCTCCTCTGTTTTCACTTTTACCTGCACTGCCTGATGCTCATGATGATAACTTTTTTAATATTCATGGTGAGACTTTTTTAGACCTACCTGAGCCAAAATGTCCAGGAAAGGAGTGGCAACCAATAAGGTCACTCCCTACATTGAATCCACTTACACCTACAATAGGTACAGGTTCAGTTGTACAAATTCCTAATTCTGACCCAGCGCAGCCTTTTACTGATGAAGACCTGTTTGACATTCTAGATTTCTCTAGCTAAACATGTTTTAAAAATAATATTCACGCGTAACATCTCTGTCTGAATTAACCCTTTCACTAATTTGGCATTGTAAAACAATCATATACAAAAACTAGCATGTAAAACCCCTTATGCATACAATTTTAATGAAATATGAGTCGTCGTCCGTCCCCCCCCCGGACAGACACAAAATTCTCTGTGAAATCTCACTCCTGTATTACTGTGTAGAAGTGACAAAGTGCAGGCCCCACCCTCACTGTAACAAAAAAGGTACACAAAATGTACTTATGCATTACAACAGTTAGAGAGGGAGTTTAATACAGAGAAAGCTCTGAGGTCAATCACTACTGCACAGAGAGACGATTCAGGGAGGTATAATTGCTGAAAATCCCTGCACAGTGCAGATACAAGATGTTACAGTAATTTCCATATGCAGGCATTATGACAACAAACACATTATTTTTATATTCTGTTGGTATTTTTTGGAGGCTGCATTGCTAATCATCATATTATAATCGCTATAAAATCCCAGACTTCGGATATCTGACCATTTTAATTAACAATATCACATTTTCTGTATTTGACACAAAGGCCATTCCTGCCTGTATGCCAATAATACAGACCCAGTTTGAAATTGTGAAAGATAAGGGACACCATCTTACGCTTAGAACCTTTCATCCTAGCAATATTACTGTAAAGGATAAATTGATCCAAGAAATATGAAAATTTGCAAATTTACATTATTTTCATGTTTTATCTATGTCAGAATAGCAATCTCTGTGCAAAATTGACTTTTATCCTGCATGTTAACTATGCATTCCATGTTTCAAATAAATGTTATGATAAAAAAATTTGAACAAAAAGTACTTGGTAGTGAAGAGGTTAAAATATAGGAAATACAAATACCAATATGTCGAGACACTTTCCAAAATTTGCAGAGATCTAAGGAAAGCAGCTATACTGAATTTGAAGAAATGCTGCAATAAAAAGTTTCTAAAGTATTTGTGTTTTTTTAGTTTGGCTAACATGTATAATATATTATAAACATTCATGTTTTGTTTAGAATGATCATTTCCCTTTCTGCAGGATTATACATCAGTTGGTAAAAAAAATAATTATTCAATAAAGCAACACTTCAATTTCTCAATTGTTCCAATACCATTTACCCTCTTGGTCCAAAACCACTTACCCTCAGAGATCATGGGCTCTATACCATAGTTGGTGCTAATGTAGCATCCGCATCTCGATATGTAATTGTTAGCGCTAGCATTAGTAAGTTTAACCCTTTCGCTGCTGAGCCTTTTCCTGCCCCTGTGCTGAGCTCATTTTTACCGGTTTTGCTCATCATGTTTAACTGCGTTTTGAAGCCTTATTTTAATATATGACCCAGACATATTATATATCGTTCTTTCCGGCAGACTGTGCAGATTCATAATATGCCATTATTATATGTATACGTTATGTCATGTCTGTATATTATAACAAAAAATGCAATAAAATTAGAATTTTCAATAATTTACAATGTGTAAAGTGTTTTTTTTCACATTTTAAAATGCGATCGTTTGCGGTTATATTTTCTATGGGGTGCGCTTGTTAAAAAAATTAGAAATGAGGAATCGTTACTTTTTTTGGGGAAAATTACGTGTTTTTTAGCAAACGCCCCCCATAGAAAAAATCGTTAGTGCAGCATCATTGTTCACATTATAATTGAAATGGGAACAATATTGTTGCACTAATAAATCTAAAAAAAAACAAAAAACATTTTTTTTTTTATTTATTTATTTATTTTTTTAATTTTATTTATTTTTTAATTTTTTTTTTACTTTTTACATGGTCATGTTTGGTATCATTGGAAAGGCCGCGCTCTGGCCGTTCCAATGATAGTAAACATTAACCCCTAGCTGTAACGGATCGGGAGATAGGGGGTTCATTGGAACCCCCTATCTCCACTATAGGTGGCAGCAAGGGGTTAATATGAAAACTGGCGCCATCGCGCTCTGCGCGATGACGCCAGTCATTAGGGGGATATCCCGGAAGCTTGGCCGACATCCAAGATGTCGGCCAGCTCCGGGAGGGGACAGCAATACGGCGCATGTTGGCGCCATATCGCGATCCAGCCCCCTAAGGGTTAAAGACAGCCGCCGCTTGGAAGGGCAGGCTGTGCCCTTCCAGGCGGTGTCTGTCTTTAATCTCTGGCCCGCACGGATGGGGAGGGGGAGAGGTCCGAAGGACCTCCCCCCCTCCCCTTCAGGCACCTTCCCTGCAATGGCGGGGGGGTGCCTGAAATAGACGTCATCGCACATGCGCGATGACGCCTATCGTGCCCGCCTGGGTCCCGGAGGTTGGGCTGACATCGATGATGTCAGCCCACACCGGGGGGCCGAGCGATCAGCCGGAATACCGGCTGATCGCGGGCTGCAAAGGGAGGACGCGCTCAGCGCGTCCTCCGCAGCCAAGTAGCAATGCGGTTGGACGCGCCGAGCGCGTCCACCGCATTGAAAGGGTTAAAGTCTGGCATCAATATTTCGGACTTGACGCTACAGTCGTGTGAAAAATTTCTGCGCAAATCAGCAGTTCACCAGTTTTTGCTGACATCCAATAACTGCTTCAGCAACTCCAATTTTCACAAACTACAGTGACCGTTCTCTAAATAGGGAATTCACCATATTTCCAGCAAAATGGATTCCCCTGAAATGTGGCGAAAAGCAAATGATTGAAAGGTGAATAGACCCTTTAGTTACTAACTTACATAATAACTCCTAAAATGCCATTAAAGCAGGGATATACAACAAAAATAATAAACAGTGTGGCATGCAGCCTACCCATTAACCCCTAAAATGCCGTTAAATCAAGGGAAAACATGAAATGCATGCACTGTGAGGCATGTAGCCTGCCCATTAACACCTAAAATGTTAGTAATCAAGGAATAAATAAAATGAAGCCTTCCTATCAAACCTTAATATACAACTAAACCAAGGGAAAAATGAAAGAAATACACATTATGATATACAGTCTGACCGTAACCCCTTCACTGATGAGCCATTGCACCCTGTGAAAAAGAAAGAAAGTTGTGGTTTTATTTTATTGTTTATGATTTTTTTGACACTGAATATGGTCATTTTGGGCATCACTGGAAACGTCAGATTCTGCCCTTTCCAAAAACACATTGATCGACCATGTACGACACACAGGGGCAGAGATACTGTGGTCCAAATAAAGCTGGGATGCTGGCTGTCGAATGGCAGGGGAGAAAACAGGGGGCAAGGAATAACCTGGGGGGGCAATTACCCCACTTAGTCCCCCTGTATTGGCGCCTATGGTTAGCGTTAATGCTAGAATAAGTGACTTTAACGCATACCTCCAATATTACATTCCTAATGCTAAACCCATTAAAAATCTAATAGCGCATTGGTGACTGTGCTAGATTGCGTGAGCTTAATGTACTTTGCGCATCCTATATTTAACATGGGGAGTGCAGTCAGTAATTAGCGTTAAGTAAGGTATTACAAAGTCCTAGCGCTAATTACCGCACCGATGGGCTAAACAAAATTTTAGCTACTTGTAAAAGCTGGTGCTAACTGACTCCACTTTTCAAGAATCATTTGCACCCCCTAACCCCCCCCAATAAATCCAATTCTCACCTCTCATCCCACAAAGATAATGGTGGCCCGATCTGCTGCTTCTCCTGGCCGCAAGCAGAGTGAGATGGGGACAAATGATTCCCAGTCTCCCTCCGCGATCACTCCGCAGTGCTGTGCAAGAGCAAGATCGCACAGGGCTTGCAGCCCAGCAGCGCAACCCTCCATAGATTCCTATGGATTCCAGGATGCGATACTCGTGGCGACATAGAAGCACTACTGTGAGTATTACTGAGGGTAGAGCTGCGTTCCGGGGCGAGGTGCCGAGATAAACCTGCCCGGAATCTAACGCTAAAATGTGGACGCACCAGGAAAGCCTCCAGGAGCAGGTTTACCTGTTAGCATTCCCATTTTAGCGATAACTTCATCATCAAGCCCGTAGAGTACAGATATTGGCATTATAATGCCATATAGCTCCCATTGAAACATTTTTTTTGTAGTTTTTAGGAACTAACATTCATAAAAATGCAGATACCTACCAAGGGGCTCACCTACTACCAGGCCCGTCTTTAGCGCAGGGCAAAAGGGGCAGCTGCCCCGGGCCCAGTCAGTGTTATGGGGCCCAAAGCAGCTGCTCCTGAGACGTTGAGCCGGCAAAAATCGTGGTGTCACAGGCTGCCTCCCCTCCGTGGTGATGGTGACAAGTGACCACAGCGAGGAGGTGAGGCCTCGCAAGAGAGGTGAGGCATCTTGGGAGCTGCGTTTGGCTCCTCCCCCCTCCTCCTCACCATGCAGTTCCCCCGCACAGAGAAAGGATTCAGGAAGCAATCAGTGCTACAGCTCAGCCCTGCTCTGCTCAGCCCTGTCCTGCTCTGCCAGCCTGAGAGAGACAGCCTACAGCATGCAGTAAGAAGCAGGGCTCTGCTTACAAGACCCCCTGCTCCCCCACCCCTTCAGCTTGGCTACTATGTCACATGTTCATTTGTATAGTGTGTGTGTGTGTGTAAATTATGTGCAGGTGTGTAAATTATGTGCATTTGTGTGTGTGTGTGTGTGTGTAAATTATGTGCATTTGTGTGTGTGTGTGTGTGTGTAAATTATGTGCATTTGTGTGTGTGGTGTGTGTGTGTGTGTGTGTAAATTATGTGCATTTGTGTGTGTGTGTGTGTGTGTGTGTGTAAATTATGTGCATGGGTGTGCAGAGTATGTATGTATGTGTGTGTAGATTATGTATATGTGTGTGTGTGTATTATGTATATATGCGTGTGTGTGTGGATTATGTATATATGTGTATGCATGTGTGTGTAGATTATGTATGTGTGTGTGTGTATTATGTTTATATGTGTATGCATGTGTGTGTAGATTATGTATGTTACATACATAGTTACATAGTTATATAGGCTGAAAAAAGACATGTGTCCATCGGGTTCAGCCTCTCCCACATAACCTACTGCTGTTGATCCAAAAGAAGGCAAAAAACCCAGTCTGAAATATGCAACATACTGGGAAAAAATTCCTTCTCGACCCCAGAATGTCGTCAGATTTCTCCTTGGATCAAGAAGCTTTTACTCACATATTAAGTATTATAACTCTTAATATTCTGTGTCTGCAGGAAGTCATCCAGTCGTTTTTTAAAAGTCTGTACAGACTCTGACCCAACCACCTCAACAGGCAGAGAATTCCACAGCTTTATTGTTCTCACCGTAAAATAACCCTTCCTATGCTTTAAGCTAAATTTTCTTTCTTCCAGTCTAAATGGATGACCCCTTGTCCTATGTATAGACCTGTTAATGAATAGGTTATCAGACAATGGTTGATAATGGCCCCGTATATATTTATATAAGGTTATCAGATCCCCTCTAAGGCGCCGTTTCTCTAAACTAAACAGATTTAAGCTTGTTAGCCTTTCCTCATAACTTAACCCTTCCATTCCCCTTATTAATTTAGTTGCCCGTCTCTGCACTTTTTCTAGCGCTATAATATCTTTTTTTAAGACAGGTGCCCAAAATTGCACGGCATATTCAAGGTGCGACCTGACCATTGCTTTATACAAAGGCAAAATTATGTTTTCATCCCGTGAGTGAACTCCCCTTTTAATGCATGCCAATACTTTGCTTGCCTTGGCGGCTGCTGTTTGACATTGCACATTGTTACTTAGTTTGAAGTCTATGATTATTCCCAAATCCTTCTCCTGCTTGGATTTCCCTAACTCCGTACCATTTAGGGTATAAATTACTTGTGTGTTCTTCACTCCAAAGTGCATAACTTTACATTTATCTAGATTAAATTTCATCTGCCATTTAAGTGCCCAGTCCCCCAATCTATCTAAAATCCCCCGGCAGCGAAGTAACATCCTGCTCACATTGTATTACTTTTCCTAGTTTTGTGTCATCTGCAAACACTGATACATGACTTTCAATGCCTATCTCAAGGTCATTTATAAATAAATTGAATAGTATTGGTCCTATAACAGACCCCTGAGGGACACCGCTTACCACTGGTGTCCATCTTGAAAATGTACCATTTATGACCACTCTCTGTACCCTATCTTTTAGCCAGTTTTCTATCCAAGAACAAGTATTTTCATCTAGACCAATTTTTCTTAATTTAAATAGTAACCTTTTGTGTGGAACTGTGTCGAAAGCTTTGGCAAAATCTAAGTAAATCACATCCACTGCGACCCCCTGATCTATACTTCTACTTACTTCCTCATAGAACGTAATTAGGTTAGTCTGACATGATCTGTGTTTCATGAAACCATGCTGATTTTTGCCAATTACATTATACCTCCCAATAAATTCCTGAATATTATCCCTTAGTAACCCCTCAAATACTTTCCCAGCCACAGATGTTAAGCTCACAGGTCTATAATTCCCAGGCACAAATTTTAAACCTTTCTTAAATATAGGGACCACGTCAGCTTTTCTCCAATCCTCTGGTACGATTCCTGAAAGAAAAGAATCTTGAAAGATTAAGAACAGAGGTTTACATATTTCAACACATAGCTCTCTCAGTACTCGCGGGTGAATTCCATCTGGCCCTGGGGCTTTATTCACATTCACATTGTTTAATTTCTGCAAAACCTTGTCCTGAGTCAACCAGTCACTTTGTATTAGTAAGTTTTTATTAATGAATTTCATGTCTCCTGTTATAGGTTTCTCTTTGATAAACACTGAAGAAAAATAATCATTTAAAATTTCTGCCTTATCCTGATCTTCAGTTAACAATAGCCCTGACTCAGATTTTAGTGAACCTACATTTTCACTCTTGAGTTTTTTAGAATTTATGTACCTAAAGAATCTTTTAGGGTTGGTCTTGCTCTCTTTGGCTATTTCTTTTTCATTTTCCTAGTTTAGCCCATCTAATCGCATTTTTACATGTGTGTGTAGATTATGTATATATGTGTGTGTAGATTATGTGTGTATGTATGTGTGTGTGTGTAGATTATGTACTGTATATGTGTGTGTGTAGATTATGTATATGTGTGTGTATGTATGTGTGTGTAGATTATGTATATGTATGTGTATGTATGTGTGAGTAGATTACTGTATGTGTGTGTGTGTGTAGATTATGTATATATTATGGTGTGTGTGATGTGTAAATTATGTGCATATATGATGTGTAGATTATGGGTGCATATATGGTGTGTGATGTAAATATCAAGTGTATATATGATGTGTATTATGTGTAAGTGTATATAATGTGGAAATATGTATATGATGCAAGTGTGTATATGATGTATATATTATGTGTACATCTACAGTATATAGAATGTGTATATTGGATGTGCAAGTGTACAAAGGATGTACTGTATATACAATAGTACGTATAAGTGTACACACAGAGATATTGTGTTATTGTGTTTTTCTTACAGTACAGTACAATATAGGATGTGTAATTGTAAAAAAATTTATAAAACAAATAGGCTTGTCATAAAATTTAATCTATGTGTGGTGTTTCGGGTTTTATTTTAGGATGGGGTGGAGAGTAAAATTCCAATGGGGGGGGGGCCAAGAAAATGTTTGCCCAGGGTCCGGGCAATATTAAAGACAGCCCTGCCTACTACCCTGTATCACTAAGTGCCATTATCGTGGGACACACATACCTAAAATATTTTGGAATTTTAATACTTCGCCCACTATCACAGCTTTATCATAAAAAAAAAAAACTTTCAGTCATCTAAAAATATTTCAAGAACCATCCTCTTGGAAAAATTACCATTCTCTCAACTGTCTCAATGCAATGCAATGCATTATTGAGACGAAACATGTAGGATCGCATTTCTTCATTTTATTATTGTTACCATTAAAGCGATTATTTAATACGTATACATTGAAGCCTGATTCTTCATGCAGATAACGATCCAGGTGGCAAATTGATCTCTGGTGAATGTACTGTAATTGAAGGATCCCAGGACAAGCAGAGTACCAGCAAAGTGGTAACAATTGATGTGCTTTTATCAATAATCTATGCTGTGAGTGCAGGGTCGGCGCAAGCATTTTTGTTTACTAAGGCAAAGGTGCGTTTTGGTGCCCCCCCCCCATCCATGCCATGTCATGCCAATCAGCATAGAGATACATAATAATCTCTATTGGGAGAGTATGGTGTCTTCACGCAGTGAGTAAAGGACGTTTAACTTTGGGCTTTCAAGGACAACCTCTAGTGGTGTTCTGAGTCATTGATTGGGTGACAGCCACTAGTGCTGTCTTTATGCACATATTTAAACAGCCCTTTCCTCTGGAAAAAAAGTATTTACATTTATCAGATGTAGAAACAAGATATTTTCAGCATAACCACTCTAGTACGCTATAGTGGTTCTGGAATTTAGAGTGTTCATTTAACCTGTTTTTCATTTATAGAAAAAACCTAGGGCCACATTACATTCTTAAAGCTAAAATCCTCGTGCAAAGTGAAAATCTTTGCACTAAGCGTTAAAGTTTTGCGCCGTTGGAATTACAATCTTCGCGCGTGTTTTCATCCGCCGATCAATAACGCGCGAAAAAAAACGATTTTTTTTAGGCTCGTTTCGTTTCGGCTCGTTTTTCATATAGACTTTTTTTCCCGTGATTTCAGACATTTTCGTGTTATCCGATAGGCTCATTTTTTGTATCGACTTTTTTTTCGTGATATCGGAAATTTTCGTGTTTTTCGGAACGTCTGTTCTCCTCGTTTCAAAGTGTTGATTCCTTTTGACTGAAAGTTTCTAATGGTTTTTCGTATCCGATATTTCTGTTGATATGATAATTCTGTCGATACGGTAATTTTGCCGATTCTATCGTTTTTTTATTAAATAAAGATTCTTTTTTTCTTATGTATATGCATTGCACAACTTTATTTAATCATATTAAAATAGTATGAAAGGAACAAAAATGAACAAAACGATTTAAAAAACCCAAAACTGACCCAAATGGTCTGACTTTAAAAATAAAAACCAGAATAAAAGGTTTTAAAACAGAAAAAAAGCTGAACAAAATTAACAGAGACGAAAAAACCCCGCTGAAAAAATAAAATTATTTAAAATGAAAAAAAAATAATAAAAAAAAAATGAATGTAGCATATGAATCCGCACACTGCTGGGAAGCGCCTCCCTGCGGTATAATTAAGGCAGCATATGAATGCACTGCACGGAACAAATGCCTCTCTGCGTGGTATAATTAATGCAGCATATGAATACACACACTGCGGGGAACAAGCGCCTCTCTGCGGTATAATTAATGCAGCATATGAATACACACACTGCGGGGAAGCGCCTCTCTGCGGTATAGGGTGGTGGATACATGGGGTGGTGGATACATGGAACAGTCTTCCAGTTGAAGTGGTAGAGGCCAAAACAGTAATTGAATTTAAGCAAGCATGGGATAGGCATAAGGCTATCCTAAACAAAAGATAAATCCAGGTAAAGTATCCATGTAATTGGGCAGACTAGATGGGCCGAAAGGTTCTTATCTGCCGACATTTTCTATGTTTCTATGTTTCTAATTAATGTATACGTCTGTGTTATATGTATATGTATCCTGTCTGTATATTATAACTTAAAATGCAATAAAATTTGAATTTTCAATAATTTACAAGGTGTAAAGTGGGTTTTTTTCACATTTTAACATGCAAGCGTTTATGGTTATATTTTGTATGAGTTGCGCTTGTTAAAAAAATTAGAGATGAGGGACTTGTTACATACATTTGTTTGGGGGAAAATTACCCGATTCTTAACAAACGCAACCCATACAAAAATCGTTAGTGCAGCAAAACTGTTCACATTATAACTGAAATGGGAACAATATTGCCGCATTAGCAAAACAATTTTTTTTTTAAATTATTTATTAATATTTTTGTATTTAATTTTTTATTTTTAAATTTTTTCTTAACTTTTTACATGGTCATGTTTGGTATGCTTGGAAAGGCCATGCTCTGGCAAATCCAACGATACATTAACCCCTAGCTGCCATGGATCGGGAGATAGAGGGTTCATTGGGACCCCCTATTTCCACCATTGGTGGCAACTAGGGATTAACTCCAGAACTAACTCTATCCGATGTCCCGATGTAAAACATCGGGACTTTGGATAGACTTCGAATATTATTTTTTTTCACTTCGGATAGTTGAATTCTATCCAAAGTCCCGATGTTTCACATCGGAACTTTGGATAGAGAAGTCTGTCGGTTAAAAACTTAAGCATACTGGTCCTGGTGCTATCCAGTGTGCTGATCCTTAAAACTCAGTATGCTTAGGTGTTAAAGGGACGGAAGACTTACTCTGAATATCCAGAGTAAGTCTTCCGTCCGTTAAAAACTTAAGCATACTGAGTTTTAAGGATCAGCCTGTATTTTATTTACTTTTTACCTTTTAATTTGTAATAAATCTTTTTACAAACTCTTGGATCACTGATTCTATCCACCCAGCGGGAACTCTGCACAAGAGGTGGGACCATCCTCAAATGGTCCAAAGCCCCAATACTGAGCCACTCATTGGGAGGCTCATAAATTTGTGAGTAGACTGTACCTTATATACATTGCCATCTTCTCCTTTGTTGGTACTGTGCCATGTGCTGTCTTCTTGTCCTTTAACTGAGGTTTTGAAGCATCAACACTGATCCTGACGATTAAGACCCCGATTGATGGGAGAAGTCCCCCATAGAGGCTTAGAGGCGTTTACCAAGAGCCTATAGGCTCTATGTCTGTGAGTGACACTCTATTAGATTTAACACCAAATTTACACATTACTGTGCTACGCAATCTGTGATTCTTCTCTTTTAGTGAAGAGACTTTGAACCATTGAACAAGTGTGATATCATTTTTGCCAAAGAATCCACATCAATTTCATCTTTGCGCTCCCTTACGAATAAGTTTGTATTTTTTTCTCATACAAAATATAACCGTAAACAATTGCATGTTAAAATGTGAAAACAAAACACTTTACACCTTGTAAATTATTGAAAATTCAAATTTTATTGCATTTTAAGTTATAATATACAGACAGGATACATATACATATAACACAGACGTATACATTAATTATACCGCAGAGAGTCGCTTCCCTGCAGTGTGTGGATTCATATGCTGCATTAATTATACCGCAGAGAGGCGCTTGTTCCCCTGCAGTGTGTGTATTCATATGCTGCATTAATTGTAGCGTGCAGAGAGGCGCTTGTTCCCCGCAGTGTGTGTATTCATAAGCTGCATTAATTATACCGCGCAGAGAGGCGCTTGTTCCCCGCAGTGTGCGGATTCATATGCTGCATTAATTATACCACGCAGAGAGGTGCTTCCCTGCAGTGTGTGGACTCATATGCTTCATTTTATTTGTTGGTTTTTTTTCTCGTTTCTGATAACTTTGTTCAGCTTTTTTTCTGTTTTAAAACCTTTTGCTCTGTTATTTTCTTTAAAGTCAGACCACTTGGGTCAGTATTTTATTTTTTGCGTTTTTTAAATCGTTTTGTTCATTTTTGCTCCTTTCGTACCATTTTAATATGATTAAATAAAGTTGTGCAATGCATATTCATTTGAAAAAAGGATCTTTATTTAACCCCTTAAGGGCCGCTGACGTACCCTGTACGTCTTGTCCTCGGGTCTCCCTTAGACACGCGGACGTACAGGGTACGTCAGCGGCGCCTAATCCCCCTCCCGCCCGATACTCACCTCCCTCGCCGGATGCCACGGCGATCTGGCAGGGAGGAAGCCTGCCCATGTGATTTACATGGGCAGGCGAGGCTGATGACATCGCCACGCTGCGTGGTGACGTCATCAGCAGGCGTCCCCATGCATTTCAATGGAGGGGAGGGGGGGGCTCCTTCGGAGCCCTCTATCTCCCCAACCATTGAAGCTAGAGAGATGCCGTTTGCACCGCTGGAGAGGGGAGAGGAGCCTCCCCTTTCCAGCGGTGTATGGCATTAACCGTTTTGCCGCCGGATCACGTTGCGGCGCCAATTGGCGCCAAAACGCAATTCAAACCTGGAGGGGGGCTGACATCTTGGATGTCAGCCAAGCCTCCAGGTCCCCCCCCACCCACTGACAACCTCACCATATGAGGTAGAGATAAGGGGATCCTAAGGATCCCTTTATCTCCCGATCCATGGCAGCTAGATGGTCATATTTGTCATCATTTGATTATGGCCTTTCAAATGATACCAAACATGACCAGGTTTGGTTTTAAAAAAAAAATTTAAAAAAAATTAAATAAAAAAAAAATAATAAAAAAATTAAATAAAATAAAAAAATTGTTTTTTTTAAAAGTTTTTTTTGTCTGGGGGGGGTTTAATTAAATAGAACCTAGGCTGTCATCTAAAAATAATTAGCACAAAATGGTCAGAATGAGCGCAGCGCACATAGGTGAACTGTCTCAGCAGTGAAGGGGTTAAAAAGCAAACGCATGTAAAAATTGGGTATTTCTAGTCTCGGGACAAAATTTTGAACCTATTTAGCCGGGGTCGTTTTGGGTGGTTGTAGATTTTGGGGATTAAATTACAAAAAAGTGTGTTTTTACCATTTTTTTTCCTCATATTTCATATTTTTTTTATAGTAAATTATTCGATATGATGGAAATAATGGTATTTCTAGAAAGTCCATTTAATGGCGGGAAAAAGGGTGTATAATATGTGTGGGTTGAATAAACGAGTAAGAGGAAAATTTGACCTAAAAACTAACAGCGCAGAAACGTAAAAACAGCAGCGGTCACTAAAAGACGGATTTGTGTAAAACCGCCCGGTCACTAAGGGGTTAATAAAAAAAGAAAGAATCGGCAGATTTACCGTATCGACAGAATTACCGTATCGACAGAATTATCATATCGACAGAATTATCGTATCGACAGGATTATAGTATCGACATAAATATCGAATCATTGGACACGATACAGAATTACGGAATCAGCAATGGAACCAAAAAATACGATGTCTGAAATGACCGAAATGGAACCGAAATCACGAATGTAACGAAAATGACTTGCGATTTTACAAATTTCGCGTCCATACAAAAACACAAAAATCTTTTAGTTACGGATCGAAAATCTTTTCGTATCAGACATTTTCGGATCCGATCCGATTTGGAAATTCCGCCGAATCTGAAGCCACGAATCGGACCGATTCATGAAAAATATGAATCGGTCCCAATCGAAACGCACATCCCTAATATATGCTGCAACAATAATACATGGCATGCACACACAACTTCATCCATTGTATTGGTTTGGTATGAGTTGAATGGGCCACTGTGATTTGGTGCATTCCTTTTTATGGGCTTGGATATTTGGGGTTAGCCATTAGCACCAGCTTTTAGGAGTTGCTAAAATTATGCACGATAAGGCCATGCGGTAATTACCGCGAATAGATTGTAATACCTTACTTGTCCCAGCACACATTCGCATTTGCGCTCACAATGTTAAGTATAGGACGCGCGAAGTACAGTAAGCTCGTGCATGGTTCGCGCAGGTTCACACGCGGTAGACGATTGTACGCGGTTGTTGCGCTTAGTATCTAATTCGGAATTCGGTGCAAATGGTTTTACCCCTTGAAAATTACTTATTCCGGCGCAAACGTTTGCGTTAAGAATGTAATGTGACGCCTATGGTTTTGTAAAGTGCATTTTATTAACATTTGTTCAACACAATAAGATAGAAAACTATAAAATAAAACATTTAACAACAACAAATAAAAGTACACGAAAAAGTGCAAATATGATCACCTAGCATAGGCTAAGAAGTCACATTGTTACTGTTCAAACATCAAGTGAATCTTAGAACGATCAATATTCATAGTTAAACAATAAAAACACTATAGAAATGTTGCTACACTAAAAAACCTAGCCTTTCTTACTTTTGCATTCACAAAATTGTGAAGCAAATTATGAAAGTCGATATTTTGTGCAATGCGGTTTTCAGTAGAAATCATTGCAAGACCCACCAATCTCTCTTGTGACAATCAGGATCGAAGATAATTTTTTATTAATTTCAGCTTTGAAAAGCTTTGCTCACCAGAGGCAACAGATATTGGGCGCAAAGTCATTCTTAGCTGCAAATGCCAGAATTTGAATAGGTGTCATTCATTGTAGGTTTTAATATAGGAGCCAATATTGCAAGTTCTTCACACAGTTGAGCTCCATCCAGATCAGAATCTTCTGAGTTTTTATTGGTCAAAATGCCCTGCAAATCTAGACAGTACTTCAGAGTTTCCTATGGTACAGCTTTAAGCTTCATATCATACAGAAACTGGTGCCAATTGTGACGTTTTATCTGCTCAAATCTCTCAAGAGAATTAATGCAAACATCCAAAATACTGTAAAACAGTCAACCTTAACAGGGTAATTCAAAGAGATCCGAATGGCTGGAGAAAGGTAACCGAACGCTGAAAATCAGCGTTCGGTTACCTGTCTTGGCCATTCGGCTATCCAGTGAGCAGGCAATTCGCCAAATCCTGGCGAATTGCCTGCACATACGGTGCCTGTTCGAGGGCAGTGAAATCCCCATAAAAAAGCACTGCTTCGGCTATTCAGAAAACGAAAACCAGCAGTGAAAGATTCCCAAAATGCCCTGCCATTCGGTGGTTTAATTCGGCAGGTTTATTCAGGAGAATCAAATAGGCTTCAATGTTAAAAATATTCCCGTTTTAATTCAGTATCTAATAAACCGTTCATTATAAAATTCTGCAGTAAAGAGTCTCTTTATTTATAGATTTATTAGGATATTTTAAGCCTTTTTCTGGATTTTTATTTCTTTTTAAAAAATCCGATTTTTTTTATGTTTACTTATTTTTTTGTAACAGCCCTTTTTATTATCATTCATTGGACCTCATATGTAAATTTTAGACATTTTCTCTCAGTAGTTTCTTTGCAAACAGCGTTTCACTTTTCAAACATTCAAGCAAATTGTTTTCTTAATTTATTCACTGCCTTCGTCTGCGGTGTCAGCTTTTTCCAGCGGCTGCGCTGCGTGTGATCGGCTCCTGCTCGGGTTTTTCTGTAGTTTTCGGCGGGTTAATCCAGATGTTTTTGTGGGTTTTCAGCGTGCATTCCCTGGGTTTTGCGGTTAGTTTTCATCGGGGTTTGCGGCAGCCTTTCCCTGCAATTCGGGGACTCTGTGGTGCTTACTGAATACACCGCTGGGTCGCCGAAATGGGATTGGCAAAACGAACCAAATTGAAGAGAACGAAAAGTCACCGAACGTGCGGTGACTTTTCGATTCTCTTTGAATTACCCTGTAAATTTTTTGGCAGGATTATCAATTAGCTCATCTGCAACTTCATAGAAAAACATCCTCTTCTGCTTTATTTGCTGAACTAAAGGGGGAAACACGGGATCAATTGCCATTTCTAATGCTAGTTCTTTTGCTTCTTGAAGCAAGTCCTCGAATCCATTATCTGAATATTAATTTTTCAAAAAACTAGTCGGGGACTCCAAAACTTCAATCACATCTGGAAGACACCTAGATTTGCTTTGAAGAAGCGCGCTAACAAAGTTGATCCTGCTTAGGATATACCACAAAACAATGAAACACAAAAATTTTGAATTATTTATTTCTTTTGTAAGGGCATTCAACATCTGATTGTGCCATTGCTGTATGTGAGACATTGATTGAAATTTTGCATAAAGTGTCAAAAATGTCTCCAACCTGGAGCCTAACTAGACGAACAGCATATATTCTTGAAGACCATCTAGTATCAGACAAAGGTTTTACACTTAGCCCAACGAAGTGTGTATCCTGATAAAAAAATAAACATATATTTTCTGCACAATAGAAAAGAATGTTGCTGCATCCCTGCATGACATGGCTGCATCAGTTACAACTAGATTCAATGTGTGAGCACTGCAGGGAACATAAAAGACACCTGAGTTTAAGTCTAGGGTCCATTTTTGAACTCCTTGGTGTTTACCTTTCATATTGGAGCCATTCTCATATCCCTGTCCTCTCATATCACCAAGTGGAATTTTAAGTTTTTCAAGTTCATTCAAAATTGTTTCAGTAAGACCTTCTCCACTTGAGCTTTGGATCTGGATAAATCTCTGAAATCTTCTTTCTATACTGACCTCTGTTTCAACAGTAGGAGACTCCCCTTCCTTGATGGACACAAATCTGATTATTATAGCCATTTGTTCATTGTGACTAATGTCCATGGTGTTGTGAAGTAACGTTGGCGGGTGAGCTTACTCTTTTAATGGCCATTAACAGAAACCAAAGCCTCTAATTGTGTTTTGCTTCACACGGTATAATGAGAATAACCGCAGATGTCATTTTTCTCCTTTCCAATAATACCTTGTATGTCCCTCTAGCCATTAGGGATCCAGAGATACAGTGGTCTCAATAATTGAAAATTGTAAAAAAAATAAAAATTACAGAGCTAGGTGCCCTCTAGTGGCAGGAGCCTGTGGGCACACTGCCTACTTATTAATGCGGCCCTCATTGCCTGTGCTATAATAACAGGACAGGTTTCCAGAAAATACTCGTTGCCTAAACGCTTCCCAGCATGGCTGCTCTTTGCTACAGATCAGAAGGCTGTATTCTTCCTGGTGACTAGTACAGCTTTCCTACAGCGTGCACTGCAGCAGGAAAGAGGAGATAGACATAAGAACCACTCCCAACCTGGAAAACTCAGACAGGATTGAGTTAGGCTTGGACTGCCTTCTTTGGGTTCCGATCAGCACTGTATAGCTAGTACAGGGTTGATGTCTTAATGCCTATCAATGTTTTGAGAGGCATCAGATTGTCTTGACTCAGCTGAGCTTTCAGAACAGTGACAGCATCTGCTTCTTCCTGAAGTAGTGTCAGTCCAAGATGAGTGCAGCACTGGCACTGTAAAAGATGCAAGTTTATAAGGACAGTTTAAGTAAAAAATGTTGGGAAGAGTTGACCAAGGTGTGGGTCAGTTGGGGATAATAATTAACACCTCTGGTTCTCATCACCCTGTTTTTAGCTTACAGTAACTCTTTCAACTATAATGTGACCAAAAGGTACACATACAGATCGAGGTCAGGGATGTAGCAGAACATAAACATTATTTATATTGCTCATCATTATCAAAAATTGGTTAACTTGATCCTTATAAGTCCCATCAGGTGCCCAAGATGGAGTTGACTCGATCTGGATGTATTCTGAAGATATTCAAATGAATTTCATTTATTGCAAATTATATTCATTTTTATATGGACTCCAGAATATGGCTCTAAAGTTACACTACATCGGACATGGCAATCACTGTACAGTAATTCACAGAACGCTCACTGAAATCCAGATTCTGTAGAGTCTGTTGGAGACCAGCAGCAGTACCAGTATTCAACAGCAGAGGGTCCTTACTGTCAAATAGTGCATGCAGTCTCTACTTGCACTGTAATAACTTTAATGCATTTAGAATATGTGTGTAAGGTTGTGTGTATTTACTGTATATGTATGTGTGTAGGCTTGTGTTTGTGGTGCTGATAGAGTTAAGGAGTAACATAAAGTAGTTTTCCATAAAACCATTTGGTCCTGCCTGCCAAAGGAAAACCATATTCCAGGGAAGGGGTTAAGAGCTAATATTCTTTAAAAAAATAAGTAACAACCTCTGTATAAATTCCTGGGAAAATGAGTATTTGCTCAATAGCCACTTAAATTAGTGTTACCTCTGTTATCAAAATGTACCCACACAAAGTCCTTGTACTTTGCAGTCCTGTTCATAAGGGCAGCATCTGCTGTTTGTTTGAAAAAAACATTCAGCAAATACATGAATTGAAAACTGGTAAATTCCCAGTTTGGCAGTTAATGAACTGCACAAATGCAATTCAAATAAAAATCTTTTTTTATTCCACTTTTTAAATAATATACCAGAAAACGTTAGATTGGGGTGAATGTTCAGGCAAAATTCTATCATAACACTAAAAATACAACAGACAAACAAAAATAGAGCCACGGAATCAACAATAACTAAGTCACACCTAATATTCATATGATTAACCCCTTAAGGACGGGAGTAATTTTACAACTTCGGCACTGTTTCGGAAGTAGAAGTTTGCTGAGCTCATTTTGACCATTTTTAAGTCACGTATTATTATACGACCCAGACATATTATATATCGTTCTTTCCGGCAGACTCGGCAGATTAATAATATATCATTATTATATGTATATGTCATGCCCTGCCAAAATGCTATAACAAAAAATGTAAAAAAATGTGAATAAATGTGAATTTTCAATAAAATTTCAATCTTCCACAGTGTGTAAAGTGTCTTTTTTTAAATTTTATTATCCGAGGCTCTGCGGTCATATTCTATTGGGTAGATTTGTTAAAAAAATTAGAACGGGGAACCCATTTTTGTTTTGGGGAGAAATTGCGTGATTTTAGCTAAACCCCCCAAAAAAAAATCATTAGTGAAGCATCATTGTTCACATTATAATTGAAATGTGAACAATAGTGCTGCATTAAAAAAAACAAATTTTTTTTTATTATTATATTTATTATTTTTTTATTATTTAATTTATTATTTTTTTATTATTTTTATTTTTACTTTTTTTACACTTTTATTTTACTTTTACCATGGTCATGTTTGATATCATTGGAAAGGCCATGCTCTGGCCTTTCCAGCAATATCAGCCATGACCCCCTAGCTGCCACCGATCAGGAGATAAAGGGGTTCAAAGAACCCCCCTATCTCCTGCAAGGGATTTCCATAGGAAATCCCTTTGCAGCTAGGGGGTTCCCAGTTAACTGACATCATCGCGCATGGCGCGATGAGTCAGTTGACCGGGGGTGACCCAGAGGTGGGGGCTGCCATCCAAGATGGCGTCCCCCACCGGAAATAGGCGCGATAGGGCACAAATTAGTGCCCGGTCGCGACCTGGCAACAAAGGGGTTAACCCCCCATACATCGCTGGAAAGGTCAGGCTGTGACCCTTCCAGCGATGCTGGCCACAGCCGCTGGGGACCAGGCGATCGGGAGATAGAGGGATCCGAAGGATCCCTCCCCTCCCCTCCAGGCGCTTCCCCTGCTCCGGCGGGGGGGGGACGCCTGAAACTGACGTCATCGCGCCACCGGCGCGATGACGTCACAACGCCGGAGGAGGGATCACACTGATCTGACTCCGCGGGAGTCAGATTAGCGTGGGAGCGACCGGAGGAGGTGAGTATTTAGCGAGGGGGGCTGTAAACGCCGAGGACGTACATTTACGTCCTGCGGCATCAAAGCCCGCCTAATGCAGGACGTAAATGTACGTCCTGCGGCGTTAAGGGGTTAAGCTAAGGTCAAACGAACGCATTATTCGCAGCGACCGTCAAAAAGTGTGTCCGAACGCATTGATGTATTTTTTCATGGAATGCGCGAAAATGGTCAGACGACGCGTATTTTTGTGCGTGATTTTTTTTACGGATCGTCAATAAAACTCTTTTTGCGTCTGGACGTTATGTAGGCTGGACATTAGCAGCGTCTGACATTTCCTAATCACGCACACACACCGCTATGCCGCCGCAGCGCACTCTGTACGTCAGTACTAGCGGTTCTGCGTTCTCGAAAAAATTCGTTCATTTTCCACTTGCGTTGCGCGGCCGGACTTTCGTGCGGCCGTACTTCGTATATTGGCCGTCATTGCCCGTCATTTGCTGCTACTGCGGCGGTGATTAAGTGCGCCTAAACGAACGTTAAAAATGTGTTAATCTGCAGATCTAGGGGTAGAGCATTAGCTAGTGATATACGGTGTGGGTCTTTCTATGAAAAGGGCTAAACTCACTAAAACTTGCAAAAAATAAAGCCCATTTCTGACAAGCAGATTGTTTGCAGGCTGAAAAAAGGTGAACTTTAGTGAGATTCATCTTTTCCAGTTAGAGACATGAAGTTCTACCCCTTATAGGCCCTATTCCAACCAAGCCAGTGCAATGCTTTAACAAACGTGTCCGTTATACTTAATAGCTCAACTCGTTAACTTACTGTAGAATTTCCAT
Organism: Leptobrachium leishanense; assembly: GCA_009667805.1. NCBI lineage: Eukaryota > Metazoa > Chordata > Amphibia > Anura > Megophryidae > Leptobrachium > Leptobrachium leishanense. Next base: position 135,169,543 of record CM019066.1, on the reverse strand, counting down.
GCATTTTCATGCAGTTGGGTTCTTTTTAAACGCCTTTCAAAAAGTTGCAGGGGTTCCTTGTTTTTTTTTTTACCCCTGTAAGATGGCTGGTTGGCAATCTGTTCGGTGGGTCATCGGCTTTTTCGGATCAATTCAGCGGTCTGTTTGGTGGATCGTCGGATGCATTCAATGTTTTTTTCGAAATGATTTGGCGGTTTTCCGATTCTATTTGGTGGTTTTGCTGGGTCGATTCGCTGCACTTCAGGGACCCTGTGGTGAATGCTGAATTCACCGCAGGGTTGGTGAATTTAACTCGCTGTAGCGCGGCGAACGGGAGAGTACCGACATGTTTGTGACATTTCGGTATTCTCTGAATAACCCTGAATATGCAAAAATTCATGCAGACCTTAATTTTGACTTCTGTAGATTAATCATTTGAAGTTTTCTTGCAGATTGTAATCATTTGAAATTGCTTTTTCAAAGCAATTAAATTGAGGCTCTGGTTAGTTTGGGTTCAAGACTTTGGGCTTATACCATGCTGTGGAAGTTCTAATTCTGAGATAAATTATGCCAATTTGATCTTATATAGTTAGACATTAATTCAGAAAATAAAAAGGGCCACAAAAAGAAATAAATGGAGGACTCAAATGTGTAGGAGAACCTTGATATAGAAATGTACTATTCCAGGAACTAGAAGAACTATATTTTTTATTACCTTATATAGTAGTATGTTTTGAGTACTTCAGTGAAATAGAGCATATCTTGAAGAAATAATCAAAAAAAATGTATAGTGATGGAAAACTTAGTGGTTACGTCTTTGATACAGACCAGCAACTGCAGCACATTTGACATTGAACACAATATTTAATGCATTATGTGTATCATGCATTTAATAAATACGTAATCATAACTAAACATCATGCATGAATATACATAAAAATACTTTGAATACAAACTGAGGGAACATGGGCAGTACTCTATGGCCAGGCACCCATCTCTTCGCACCGCCACCCCATGGTTAGAGGATAGGGGAAGAGAGAGACACATTTGGCAGTGGTAGCTGCCCTCTTAGTTGATTGAGTAAACTTTCTTTCCCTCCTCAATGAGTAAAGACTTGGACGTTAGAGGGAGAGATCAGTCTACCTGCTTCTTGGTCAGTACATCCCCATTCCACTGCCTAGTGGAGGATGTTAGGAACACTTTAACTTCAAAAACACTTCTGAAAAGTGAAGGGCTTATAACAAACCTTTTGATATTGTGAGGAGGAATACAATACATGATGTAGCTGCATTTAAGTTGGTGCCCCTACATGAGGACACTACAACCATGGACTGAAGGTCAGGACAAGGAAAACATTGAAAGATCTGGTATGTGGTGGACAGCAGTTCCCCTATAAAAAAAGCCGATATTAATTCATTGTTATCTAAAAATGAAAAACATTTTATAGAAAGTGAGAAGTTAAAAAACATTGCAAAAATTAGTTTGCGCTTTGGAAATTGAGCAATTTCTCTAATCAGTCCATTGACCCAGCCCCCTCTACAGACAGCAGAATATTGTTTTGTGATGTTTGTTCGACCATAGAGTCTAGTCTTGATGTTATCCTGATCAGAGTCTACTTTTTCAGAAGATCACGGTTACCATGATATTCCTAGGAAACCTGCTTCTCTTCACAAATTTGCTTATAGTTTCTGCTAATCAGGCTTTGATCCTCGATGCAGACTGCGATGACAGCAATATAACTCAAGCAGCAGACATAGCACTGAAGAGTTATAATGCAGCTAAAAGAGAGGGAAATCAATATATACTCCATAGGATCACAAAGGCTGGGATACGGGTAAGATTATATGTTTGCATTTTTTTTTAATAGGTGTTACTTGTACTTCATTTTATTTGAGTTTAGTGTTTTGTTTTTAGTAAAAATTGTTCTTTACTTGAATGTGCAACTCATTTAGTTTGATCAATATGTTTAAACAGTAAACTACTTAAATACTTTTTCTATAAACTTTTTCCTACAACAGCTGTTGCACAAAGAAAAGAAAATGCTAAATAATTAAGTTTTTATCTTTTTTTGGAAGATCTTAAGATAAAAGAGTTTGGTAATCTCAGCCAGAGGAATGCTCTACGATTCTTAGCATTAAAGTATATCAAATACTTCTGACAATGTGTTAATATTTTGGGGATTTCTTTTTCAAACACACACAACAATTGCATATAAATTGTGGACTGAATGTTTAAATGTATTATTACTACAGATCTGGGTCAATCTACTAAGTACAGTCATGCTTCCCATTTAGGAAAACACTAATTCAAGGGGGGGGGGATTTAAAAAGACCTTGCATACCAATCTTTCCACATTTTGATCTTCTCTCCATTTTTGCTCTTCCCTGGATTCTATCCTGTATTCAACTATTGGGACTTGTAGACTTGAAAACTAGACATGTGCACAGCACAAAATTTCGTTTTGAACTAATGGATTAGTCCTAAAATACAATTTATTTAGTTGCTAAAGAAATTCGTTTTCAGTTCTTTAGTATGAAAACTAATTTCATTCATCCGAAAACCGAAAAATACAATTACTATTGTAGTGGCACCTCAGAGGGCTGAGGTCGCTGCTTGTTACAGTATCACTCACTCTCACCACAAATTGTCAGGCAAAGCTGTTACAGTAACTGACTGCTGCTCATCACAGCGCTCAGAGTTTCAGTAAAACTAGTAAATAATATTTTTATATATAAGAGGCTATAACAATATTATTTCCTTGTTTTACTGAAACTCTGAGCACTGTGATGAGCAGCAGTTACTGTAACAGGTGAACCTGATACATTGTACTGAGAGATAATGTAACAAGCAGCCGATCTCAGCGCTCACAGACACTGGATTTAAAGGGCTAAAAAAATGCTCCTCTCTGTATATTGTATAGAACATCCTCCTGCATTAATTAATTGATTAGAACATCCTCCAGCATTAATCATTGCTGGTCTCCTTCACTCAATGTAATATTACAAAAAGGACTGAAACTAAAATGTAGTGCATTTTATTTTAGTTTCTTTCGTTTTTTGTACTGAGCAGTTTCGTATCTCTTGAGTCATACTAAAACTAAATTATCCCAAAATTCTGACTAAATCGTTTTAGTACTAAAACGAATGCACATGTCTATTGAAAACTACTGTGGGTTTGAAGTCTTTTAAGCTAGGTCATTTCTGATATGAATGTAGGGAAGGGATGTAGCTGCATGAAGTGTTGTGTGGATATGTTTGGATTCTGGAGTTGGGGTAGAGCAAACCGTGTGTGCAGGTAGATTTCTGTGTCAGCATAGGCCACTAGAGTTTACAATTCATTATGAGTTTTGATAAAAGTACATAACAAAATAAGCAAGGTATATAGGTATGAATGCATGTCACAACGAAAAAAGGAAAGACGACAGTACAGCGTATCAAAAATAAAAGCAATGCCTTTCCAATAGAGAATTAAAAAAAGATATGCAGATAATGACAGCAGAGTGCTCATAAATATGTCAATTGTATAAGAGCAGAATCAAAAAGATTTGTACAGGGGTAATATGTCACCCACAGAGTCAGTCTTTGAAGAAAGAGAAGCATCCAGGAGCCATCCATGTTAAGGGATATAATTTGGCATCAAAACAGACAAGGCACAGGGATTATACGGGAATAGTCATGGAAAGGTTTGAAACAGAACAAGTGGAATAAAAGAAAAGGAATGTTTGGGGAGTATAAACAACATCAGCCAGTGTCCCAACACACAGATGGATATAGAGGAAGTGCCGCAGGCTCATCCTAACCACAAGCAGGGCCTCATTGATGCTTGCGGTCAGGTTGCCAGATGCCAGATTTGCTGCCCACTTTCCGTATACAGTCAGGTCCAGAAATATTGGGACATCGACACAATTCTAACATCTTTGGCTCTATACACCACCACAATGGAGTTGGAATGAAACAAACACAATGTGCTTTAACTGCAGACTGTCAGCTTTAATTTGAGGGTATGTACATCCAACTCAGGTGAACGGTGTAGGACTTACAGCAGTTTGCAGATGTGCCTCCCACTTGTTAAGGGACCAAAGGTAATGGGACAGAATAATAATCATAAATCAAACTTTCCCTTCTTAATACTTGGTTGCAAATCCTTTGCAGTCAATCACAGCCTGAAGTCTGGAACGCATAGACATCACCAGACGCTGGGTTTCATCCCTGGTGATGCTCTGCCAGGCCTCTACTGCAACTGTCTTCAGCTCCTGCTTGTTCTTGGGGCATTTTCCCTTCAGTTTTGTCTTCAGCAAGTGAAATGCATGCTCAATGGGATTCAGGTCAGGTGATTGACTTGGACATTGCATAACATTCCACTTCTGTCCCTTCAAAAACTCTTTGGTTGCTTTTGCAGTATGCTTTGGGTCATTGTCCATCTGCACTGTGAAGCGCCGTCCAATGAGTTCTGCAGCATTTGGCTGAATGTGAGCAGATAATATTGCCCAAAATATTCAGAATTCATCCTGCTGCTTTTGTCAGCAGTCACATCATCAATAAATACAAGAGAACCAGTTCCATTGGCAGCCATACATGCCCACGCCATGACACTACCACCACCATGCTTAACTGATGAGGTGGTATGCTTAGGATCATGAGCAGTTCCTTTCCTTCTCCATACTCTTCTCTTCCCATCACTCTGGTACAAGTTGATCTTGTCCATAGGATATCGTCATCAGTCCATAGGATCTTGTTCCAGAACTGTGAAGGCTTTGTTAGGTGTTGTTTGGCAAACTCTAATCTGGCCTTCCTGTTTTTGAGGCTCACCATCTTGTGGTAAACCCTCTGTATTCACTCTGGTGAAGTCTTCTCTTGATTGTTGACTTTGACACACATACACCTACCTCCTGGAGAGTGTTCTTGATCTGGCCAACTGTTGTGAAGGGTGTTTTCTTCACCAGGGAAAGAATTCTTCGGTCATCCACCACAGTTGTTTTTCGTGGTCTCCCGGTCTTTTGGTGTTGCTGAGCTCACCGGTGCATTCCTTCTTTTTGAGAATGTTTCAAATAGTTGTTTTGGCCACGCCTAATGTTCTTGCTATCTCTCTGATGGGTTTGTTTTGTTTCTTCAGCCTAATGATGGCTTGCTTCACTGATAGTGACAGCTCTTTGGATCTCATCTTGAGAGTTGACAGCAACAGATTCCAAATGCAAATAGCACACTTGAAATGAACTCTGGGCCTTTTATCTGCACATTGTAATTGGGGTAATGAGGGAATATCACACACCTGTCCATGGAACAGCTGAGAAGCCAATTGTCCCATTACCTTTGGTCCCTTGACAAGTGGGAGGCACATCTGCAAACTGCTGTAAGTCCTACACCGTTCACCTGAGTTGGATGTACATAACCTCAAATTAAAACTGACAGTCTGCAGTTAAAGCACATTGTGTTTGTTTCATTCCAACTCCATTGTGGTGGTCCTGAGCTTAATGCCAGGCACCGTTTGGAAGGGCACAGCCTGCCCTTCCAAATGGTACCTGACATTAACCCCATGGGGGCCGGATCACGAATCGGCGCCGAAAAGCGCCGGTTCGTGATCCTTTCCCGGAGCTGGCCGACATCTTGGATGTCGGCCAAGCCTCCGGGAACTCCCCCTGAGGACTGGCGTCATCGTGCATAGCACGATGACGCTAGTCCTGGAGTTAACCCCTAGCTGCTACCAATGGTGGAGATAGGGGGTTCCAATGAACCCCCTATCTCCTGATCTGTGGCAGCTAGGGGTTAATGTTTGATATCGTTGGATCGGCCAGAGCATGGCCTTTCCAACGATATCAAACATGACCGTGAAAAAAGTTTTTTTTAAAAAAAATAAAATTAAAAATAAAAAAAATAATAAAAAAAAAATAATAAAAAAATAAACAAGTTTTTTATTTTTTATTTGTTTTGTTAATGCAGCAATATTGTTCCCATTTAATTTATAATGTGAACAATGATGCTGCACTAACAATTTTTGTATGGGGTGCGTTTGATAAAAATAGCAAAATTTTCCCCCCAAAAAAATGTAACGAGACCCCATTTCTAATTTTTTTAACAAGCGCACCCCATACAAAATATAACCGCAAACGATCGCATGTTAAAATGTGAAAAAAAACACTTTACACGTTGTAAATTTTTGAAACTTCAAATTTTATTGCATATTTTGTTATAATATACAGACAGGACATAACGTATACATATAATAATGACATATTATGAATCTTCCGAGTCTGCCGGAAAGAACAATATATAATATGTCTGGGTCATATAATAAAATAAGGCTTCAAAACGCGGTTAAACATGATGAGCGAAACCGGTAAAAATGACCTCAGCACACAGGCGGGAAATGCCTCAGCAGCGAAAGGGTTAAGGGAGGGACCCAAAATCTCACCTTAGATAGAAAGCACACCTTTCTCCCAAGTCTAGTAACATAACCATGATAGCCAGGCATCGCACCAATAAATCTCCACTCCAACGGTCGCCATTTTCCTTCGTATTCTCAGGCGAAAAACACTGCAGTGAATGTATACTGGGATTTTATATAGTTTTTGTCAGGAATTGTAATGCTGACAAGATGGTGGATATATACAACCTGCCACCAAACTGCTCCAGAACACGTGGCAAGGGTCCAAAATCAGCAGAGACACTCTCATCCAAGGACACTGGGAAGTAGTTGCTGCGCAGGAGATACAGTAAGTGGAGTAAGAATTCTCAGAAATTCAACCCAAAATATCATCTAATTTTGCTGGCAGCACAGAGCTCTGCAGATACACGTCTGCGTCTGCGCACCTCGGCATCCAGTCACACCTCCTTCCCCTTCCCATGGCCACAGTTATTTGGGTATTTGTTTGAACTCATAGGTGTATCTACAAGCCACAAACGTCAGATTCAATATTTTTATCTCCAGAAAGCCCATGGATGCATAATTGTGGTCAGTCTTCAAATCATGGGCAACAATGAGCAAAATGTTAATTCCAGTAGGTTAATTCAAGATGGGGACCCACATGACGGAATGGCACGCTTATCTGTCTTTTATTGCATCATACAAGGCCCCATTTTGAGTGACGCCTTAAGAGCCATGTATTCAAATTGGTATTAGGCCTATTCTGCCTAATTACACAGCTATCTCTATAAATGAACACTAAACAACCCCCAAAAATGGACATATCTGTCATCTTGTGCACTACCTGAAAGCTCTCACACGATCTCAAGAACATCATCGTCTATCAATGCAATATAGGAGCAAGCTGAAGGGTGAACAAAAATAACACCCAGTATCGGCAGCGTAAACAGATTGATGCTTCATAGCAGTTGCGTCAGCTGAGTCATGCACATATTGATGCCCATTAGACATTTTGCTGAGAGCGACACATGTAATGACACCCTTGGCAGGACCCACACAGGGGCAGACTGACCCATCGGGACCGCGGGTCAGTAGGGGCCCGGACTTGGGATGTGCTGGCTGGCTCTACGGGCCCCGCGGCGCTGGTTTCTTGTACCACTCAGCTCCGGTAAAAGCTGTTAAACCTGTGCAGCCAGACGGCAGGGTCAGGATGAGCCGGCTCAGCCCAGCGCCGGCGCACTGCATGAACGGCACGCAGTGGCTCTCAGCCTGCCTCCAGCTCCCACCCACATGCCGAATGCAGCGTGCCTCCCACATGGCACGCTGCATTGGCGCCGGCCCTCCGGGTCACGTGATGCGTAGCTCACATTGATGCAGTGTCAGGAGAGCAAAGGCAAAGGGCGCAAATCTGCGATCGGCGGACAGAGGCCGTGAGGTTTTTTTTGGGGGAGTGGTGGAATAAAGTGAGGGGGATAAAGTGAGGAGGGGGAGTCCGGGGAATAAAGTGCAGAGGGGGGGAATAAAGTGAGGAGGGGGGTCCGGGGAATAAAGTGCAGAGGGGGGAATAAAGTGAGGAGGGGGGAATTGAAAGGTATTTTAATATGATAGGTAGTTTTTGAATTTTTGCATTAGTGTGAAATCCCCCCCTCCTTTTTCCTGCACGGTGTCTGTTCAATTTCGTTTCCTCTCGAGGCTAGTCAGCGGGGTGATGGAAATAGATATCCTGTGTTAACTTAGAATGCCCGCGAAATCTTTGTTACATGATGTAGAAATGTATCTGCTCTGATTGGTCATTGTATCACATTCCTATGTTGGGAGTGAAAACTGCAGGAAGTTTTTATATATAACGAACATTTCTATTGGATGTTGAAACAATAAGCAAACCTGACAGACCACGGACTGATCAGATGATAATCTGCCATATCTCGGTGTGGTTGAGTCTATCGTCTCCTCTGATCAGAGTCGCGCAGCGCCTTACTTCGATTTTGATATATAAGAAGAAACTTGAAAAAGGTTTATGGTAATTATAAGGGAAATCCAGAATTTAACAGTTGGTGTCAAAAGTGGAATTTAATAATTCAATTGATTTATTTCATGTTAAACAATTGCCTATATAGATAAAAGAATCTTTGCTTCCATGGGGAGGCTGCCTGTGAGAGCCACTGTGTTGTTGTAGGACGCTCTGTTTGTTTTTCTTTGTTTATTGTTTGTTTATCTTAACTCGCCTGATAGAGAACTGTTAATGAGGTGACTCACTCGTTATGTTGATGTACCCTGATGAAGTTCTGGTGCTGAGTATTCGTTATGTCACTCACCCGGGAAACTGAAAGATGTTTCTAGCGTTGAGAAAATGTGTTTGTCTTTGTGTCCATAGTGTAGCTCCTTTGTGTTCTGGAGTTCTGGCTCGTAGCATTTCAATTGATTAGGTCCGGTTTCTTCTTATATAGCAGGATAGAAAACAAAATAGCGTTGCTTCCATTGAGAGCAATTTTTCTTTTGCATTCTTGCCATTTTTTCCAATTTTTTTGTTTTTGTTATTTGTTCTATATTTTTTGCATTGCGGTATGTTTGCAAATCCTTTAAAAGTAGCGCGAAAACTTTTTCTTTCAGATTTAAAATTTTTGTATTTTATTTTTTCCTTTTTGTTTCTTGCCATTGATTACGTCTGTTTATTTAAATAATTGTCTTTACTAACTATTAATGTATGTGTTTATCTTTGATGTTTTGTATTTCGTAGTTTTGATATTATGTTTTTTATATGTAATTTAGGTATAGGGACTGCTTCTCTTAAAACAGGTTGCTTTGTTTCAGTCTTTACTGCCTTGCCTCGTGTACAAAAAAAAAAAGCACAGGAAATGGAGACAATAGGGCTTTACTTTTACAGTGACTTTCAAAAGCGCCTGCTAACTTTTTTTCTCTTTCTCATACATTCATTTTTTCTCTCTTTGTTCTTTTTTTATTTAAAAAAAACTCTTTATTTGTAATGTATAATGTTATTATGTGTTTGTATAAGGATTTTTTTTTGTTTGAATGCTAGTAGTCTTTTAGCAGTGCAAGTTGGATAATGGAATATGTAGTTATTTTTGTTGTTCTGTGAGTATCTATTTGGGATAATTGAACAGTATATACAAATGACATGTGTCTAATGCCTTGAATGACTGTAGTAGCAGTTGAATTCTGGAGCTGTTAGTGCTTTATAAAACTGTAACTGTTGTGGAATTGGGCGCGGTTTGAGTGCTTCGGCGTGCGTACAGATGTGGAACAAAAGAAAGTAATTATGGGAGCTGGATTTACTGTAAATGGATTATAAATTGATGTATGATATATATAAAAAAAATTAGTGTATCAAGGTGATGGGCTCAAAGTTATACATTTTCCCAAGAGAGGCGTGGTCGGTTATTTTCCTCTGGTCTTTGTTTGAGTCCGGCACTAAGGGATTGACCACACCTTAATATAGGTTATATGTTTTGCCAAAATGGCTGACTGAGATCATTTACAGTTTTTGTAACTTGTATAATGGAATATATATATGTAGGTTCATGTTTAGTTGTTTGGAATCTAAGAGGATGAAGTGATATAAAGCTGAAGGATTTGAGTGAAAGTTTAAAGGAAAGCGCCTACAGGTTTAGTAGCGCTGTACAAAGGAATTTAGGCAGATTTCAAATGAGAGAAGGTGGGGTTTTTTTGGTTTTATTTTAGTTGACTAAGGGAGATGGAAGGTTGTAGTTTGGTATCTGAGTATTGTTTGATTGTTTTCTTTTTCTGCAGTGGTAGCCAGATGACTAATTTTATTTTTTGCTGTCTGATGTTTTTGTCTTTTGGTGTGAAGTGCAAAAAAAAAACAAAAAAAACGTATTTTATAATTGTGCCCCCATTGAATATTCTTGGAGGGAATAAAACAGGTTGTAACATAGCTGCACAAACACCTCACGTTTGAATGTTTGTTTTTAACCAATATTCTTAATAAAGATTATTGATGTTTATTAAGAATTTTTTTTCTGAGTTTCCTCTGAGAACTTTGTGCTAATTAACGCGTCAAGTTTTAAACATGCCCTTCTATACTTTCTTTCCCAGTTCATGATATTTTTGTTGTGTTTTTTTGAATTGAAGTTCACATTCTTTTCCTTGTCTCCTCCATTTTGTCTCTCGCATGACCCCTCCTCTCCTCCGTGTTGTCTCTCTCATGACCCCTCCTCTCCTCCGTGTTGTCTCTCTCATGACCCCTCCTCTCCTCCATTTTGTCTCTCTCATGACCCCTCCTCTCCTCCATTTTTTTCTCTCTCATGACCACTCCTTTTCTTTGTGTCCAAAATGTGTTGCATTTTTTTCTCCATTTAAAAGAATTTTAACCATATCAATTTTAAAGTTTTTGACAGGTTAATAATACATTTTTTTCCAAGTTTTTTACTTTAGGTGAAAATTACCCATGCATGCCAACTTTGATCAAGCTAGATGGAAGATTATGTGATACCAATATTGATAAAGCTGTTGGAATTGAAGGAAATTTACTCAAACACATTATCATTTCACATTGCAATGTTATATCAACCGGATAATAAGGAATTATCAGACACCAGGCAATAAAACATTCTAGTTTATCGACAACTCCTCAATAAATCATGCGATTAAAGAAGATCATTGATTTGGAAATAAAACTTAAGACATGTCAGTTTTACAAAACTGTTATTTTCAACCAATAAAACAGAAGACAAAGAAAGAAGATAATGTATTTTTATATGCTGATGGATTATCTTTGTGTTGTCGTCTAAGTGATAATTATTTTGTGTCTTTTATTATTTTATATTTTATTATTTTTGTTGTTTGGTTACAATCAATATTGTTCAAAATTCCCTGACACATTTAGGATTATTGAAAGATCACATCCAATTAAAACTAGAGTTAATTAAGGTATTTAGGAACATATAATTTAATGCATTTGCATAAATACGTTTCATGACATATATAGTGGTAAATGGAAAGTTTTAATTCGGTAAAATTAATGCTGTTTTTATTTTTTTTTATTTTATTTAAGATCGGTGTGTTTTATAAACACCAGGTTTGTTTCAAAACACCGAACAAGACTGAATAGGATAGTAATTAAATTTTATTTTTTTTGATATTTAACCCTTTCGCTGCTGAGGCTTTTCCCGCCCCTGTGCTGAGGTCATTTTTACCTGTTTTGCGCATCATGTTTAAACGTGTTTTGAAGGCTTATTTTAGTATATGACCAGACATATTATATATCGTTCTTTCCGTCAGACTCAGTAGATTCATAATATGTCATTATTATATGTATACGTTATGTCATGTCTGTATATTATAACACAAAATGCAATAAAATATGTATTTTCAATAATTTACAACGTGTAAAGTGTTTTTTTCACATTTTAACATGCGAGCAATTGCGGTTATATTTTGTATGGGTGCGCTTGTTAAAAAAATTAGAGATGGGGTCTCGTTACATTTTTTTTTGGGGAAAATGACACTATTTTTAACAAACGCACCGCATACAAAAATCGTTAGTGCAGCATCATTGTTCACATTATAATTGAAATGGGAACAATATTGCTGCATTAACAAACCCAAAAAAATAAAAAAAGTGTTTTTTTTTTTTTTTAAATTTTTTTTTAATTTTTTGTTTTTTTTTTACAAAATTTTACACTTTCATGTTTGGTATCGTTGGAACGGCCATGCTCTGGCCGATCCAACCATACCAAAATTTAACCCCTAACTGCCACGGATCGGGAGATAGGGAGTTCATTGGAACTCCCTATCTCCACAGTTGGTGGCAGTTAGGGGTTAAGTCTAGGACTGGCGTCATCGTGCTACGCACGATGACGCCAGTCCTCTGGGGGAGTTCCCGGAGGCTTGGCCGACATCCAAGATGTCGGCCAGCTCCGGGAAAGGATAGCGAACCGGCGCTTTTCAGCGCCGATTCGCGATCCAGCTCCCCAGGGGTTAATGCCAGGCATCATTTGGAAGGGCAGGCTGTGCCTTCCAAATGATGCCTGGGTTAAGCCCCTGTGCGCCGCCGATCGGGAGGGAGAGAGGTCCGAAGGACCTCCCCCCCTCCCTTTCAGGCGCCTCCTCCGCACATGCGGGGGGGGCGCCTGAATTAGGTGTCATCGCGCCCCCGCGATGACACCTAATTCTGGCGGCTGGTGGTCCGGATGCCGGGCTGACATCCAGGATGTCAGCCCGCACCGGAGGGGCCAGCGATCGGCCGGAAACCGGCCGAACGCTGACCCCAATGTGAGGACGCGCTCAGCGCGTCCTCAGCACACCAGCGGGAATGCTGAGGACGCGCTGAGCGCGTCCTTAGCATTCAAGTGGTTAAAATGGGTGGAATATGCACTTCGGCTATTTCCCTTTTGAGCCAAAGTTTATATATATTTTTCTCTAACAATGAGTCAGAAGTAGTATAATTTTTTTCTCATTGCGTGAGGCCGATAGGCTTTGCGGGGAAATTTTAAAATTTATTATCTGTGTCTCTTCTTGTGTAAGTTGACATTTTTATTGTTTTTCGTGCATTTGAGAGTGACAATGAATGAATGGATTTATATGAGTAGCGGGGTATACCATATTTTCTTTTCTTTTTTATTTTCTTTATTGTTGCTACAACCGTATCGCATCATCAAGAAACCTGACAGTCAAAATGACTGCATATGGAACAAATCATGGACATTTTGTGTCAAGGTCAAAGGTCACAGGTAATAAGCAACCAGCGCAAAGAGACAGCTTGTTCAGGAGTCCCTATGGTGGGAGCTCTGATGACATTTAATGATTATGCGTCTCAAGCTGGGATGTTGAAAAAGACCAGACCTTGATCTCGCACTGTGGACTACGGTATTAGATTATGGAATATTATTTTTTTCATTTAATCCCCTAGATAAGAGTGAGAAAGGAATGGATTTGGGAAAATGAGAATGTATTTCTTGAGAGTGTGTATGAATGCAGGTGTGTATGCGGTCTGTGGAGTGAAGCTGAACATAAGAAAACACACAGATATAGATCTGACTCATGTTGATTATTAGATAAATAACCTTTTACATTCAAGTTATAATATTTTTCTTGTTCGGTGAAGTACATTTTGGGAAATGGGAATAAATAGTTATTCAATGTCTAGATTAGGTATTTTGGCCCAAACTCCAAGTGTGGTTCGCTGGTAGAGTGAATCTAGATAGATAAGTATATTTTATGCTCATAAAGGGCCTCCTTGGGGAATCCTTTTCGTATATCGTAAAGGTATTAGGCGAGGATACTATGACCCCAGGTATAATTAGTTTAATTGTCTAGTTTGTTTTATCCATTTTAGTGATCACGATTGTATATGTGATCAATGAGACGATTGAAAGGTATTTTAATATGATAGGTAGTTTTTTAATTTTTGCATTAGTGTGAAATCCCCCCCTCCTTTTTCCAGCACGGTGTCTGTTCAATTTCGTTTCCTCTCGAGGCTAGTCAGCGGGGTGATGGAAATAGATATCCTGTGTTAACTTAGAATGCCCGCGAAATCTTTGTTACATGATGTAGAAATGTATCTGCTCTGATTGGTTGTTGTATCACATTCCTATGTTGGGAGTGAAAACTGCAGGAAGTTTTTATATATAACGAACATTTCTATTGGATGTTGAAACAATAAACAAACCTGACAGACCACGGACTGATCAGATGATAATCTGCCATATCTCGGTGTGGTTGAGTCTATCGTCTCCTCTGATCAGAGTCGCGCAGCGCCTTACTTCGATTTTGATATATAAGAAGAAACTTGAAAAAGGTTTATGGTAATTATAAGGGAAATCCAGAATTTAACAGGAATAAAGTGAGGAGGGGGGGATAAAGTGAGGAGGGGGGGATAAAGTGCGGAGGGGGGGTCCGGAGAATAAAGTGCAGAGGGGGGAATAAAGTGAGGGGGGAATAAAGTGAGGAGGGGGTCCGGGGAATAAAGTGCAGAGGGGGGAATAAAGTGAGGAAGGGGGAATAAAGTGAGGAAGGGGGAATAAAGTGAGGAAGGGGGAATAAAGTGAGGAGGGGGAATAAAGTGAGGGGGGTCCAGGGGATAAAGTGAGGAGGGGGGATAAAGTGAGGAGGGGGAATAAAGTGAGGGGGGAATAAAGTGAGGAGGAGGGAATAAAGTGAGAGGGGGCTGCAGTGGGGAATAAAGCAAGGGGGGAGGCTGTGGATTCTGAGATACGCTCATACACACCACACATTATTGTGAGTTTTATTCTTGTGGAGCTCTGATATACACTCACACACCATACATTACTGTGAGTTTTATTCTTGTAGAGCTCTGATATACACGCATACACACTGCACATTACTGTGAGTTTTATTGCTGTGGAGCTCTGTATTGTGCATTGTATCATAAATGTACAGTATCTTTTAAAGTGATCGACAGTTTCCCGCATTTGCCAGAGGGACTTTCTGTGCCGCGGCGCAGCCTTAGCTGCAATGAGTTGCTGATGGCTGCTGCGGCAGAGTGTTGGCCATCTGTAAGTCTGAAGGGGGCACAGTGAATTCCCCAATTCGCTGCTGGGCCCAAGTGGATTTTCGTCTCACAATTTTCAAAACGATTATTTTATTGAGTTAAGAAATAAATTATTTAGCACAACAATGTACATGGGGGTGTTGCGTTGTAGGGGGTGGGGTTTTGTATGGGTTTGGCCTCCTGTGGGTGCGGCACAAGGGGGCCCCATGGTCTCCGATTGCCCGGGGGCCCCATTAGTTGTCAGTCCGCCCCTGGACCCGCATCAGCGGAATGGTACGTGAAGCCAACATGTACAGTGATAAAAGAAGCAACAGGAGTACGCCTCACAGAGTGAGCCTTATCTAGGGGACCCAGACATCGGTCAAGGCAGGTAGGGCATTAGTGCAATTCATGACACAGATATGGGATTAAGAACTCAATCCATTCTCACACTTCCAGCATATGTTATGTTCTTGATAAACCCATCAATACCTCACTCATAAATTGTAGAATGGTAGATATGTAGCTTGTATGTTATCGATTATACCATAAAAGCTCTTGAACCAATATATAAAACCAAAGGCATACTTGCAAAAAAGCAACATATTTGGATATTATGTCAGATAAGGTATTTGCCTAACTTTGAAATGTTTCGCGTACTGGGTACTCTGGGCTGAATGTTCCTCATATTTTTATACACAAATTCATTAACTGGTTAAGACGTGAACAGAGACATAACTTTGCAAAGGTGAGGAAGGAAAGAGACAGTCGAGCAAACAGTGGGAAATAGAAGGTCTTACAGATGTCACTATACTGTTGTTCTTATGTATTTGCCACTCATAGCATCTAGGAGTATTACAGAACTGATACAACAGCAATATCCTGCAATTGTGGAATTTCCAACAGTATTTTAACTCTGTAATGCTCAACAAACAAACTGAGCAAACGTCTTGCAGGGGGTCATTGGTTTATCCAAAGAAATCATTGTGGTGGATTTGGCGCCTCTGTCCCATAAATGTTAGGACAATCCGTTTTTATGCACAGACTTGCATGGGCTGCATTTTATTTATACAGAATGTCCATTGCTCCCCATTACCACCGGGTGGCGCCATTTAATACAGATTAACCATTTTTGGGTCATTGGTTTATGTTTATACATTTATTCTTGTTTAAGGCCTTTCTTTTGTTGAGAATGTATTTTTGAGGTTTCTTGCCTATTTGTTAAAAAAGGTCTAACTGATAAAAAAATTTCTTTATCTCTCAGTCGGAAAGTAACAGTGTTGTACGTTATTTTCTGGATTATGAAATACGTGAAGGTGCCTGCGGTGTGCAGAGTGGCCTTGATTGGAAGGAATGCAACTTCCTTACACCCAAACCAGTAAGTTCTCATTTATACTGGTGCTACAATATCATTTCTGTACATGATTCCCGATTTAGTAGAACATGGGTATCTCTTCGAGCAGAATAATATTGCGGATATGTTAATTCATGAGACAAAATTACAACAAATGGTTAAAACAGTTGTTTTTGTATTTCTTTTCCTTTCTTGACATGAGGATAACCTTGCTGTACCATTTACAGTCGTATTAATAGCCTATTTTGTGTCACACTAAGCTGTCAGACTGTTATCTTATGTCTGATTGTACACGTACTTTTTGTCTCTGCTTTTTCTTGGTAAAATGTGAACATTTCTGAATAAATATAGAATTTACAGAAACAACTTGGTGAAATACATAAACCAGTTAGAGGCTCAAAGTTTGTCTATAATTGATATGCTGATATCAGACATACAGATGCAGTGAGAATAAAAACAAACAGTTGGCTCCTTTCACTAACAGTGTAATTCAGAGAAAACCGAAAAGTCACCGCACGTTCGGTGACCTTTCGTTCCCCGCACTTTGGGGTGGTTTGGCGATTCTAGTTCACCAACCCTGTGGTGTATTCAACAAGCACCACAGGGCCCCCCCCCCTAGTGCAGGGAAACCCCGCCGCAAACCTGCCAAACACACGCCGAACACGCACGAAAACCCACAGAAACCACCGCAAAAACGCAGCCGAACACGCCAGAAACACCCAACGAGCCGCCGATCACAGCGCAGAGCAGCCCCCAGAAAAACCCGACAAGCAGACGAACATGGTAAAAAAAAAAAAATGGTACGCTTGAAAGTTTAAAAATTGAAACGCGGTTTGCAAAAAAGCTACTGAACGAAAATGTCTGTAATTTACTTATAAAAGTCCTATGACTGATAATAAAAAGGAAAAAGAAAATACGATATAAAAAAAAAAATGAAGGAGAAAAAATCCCGAAAAATGCTTAAAAGATCCTAAACAAAATCTAGAAATAAAGAGACTTTTTACAGCAGAATAAAATAATAAGGGCCATATTACAATGTTGGTGCTAACTTAACCAGAGCTGTTGTAAACTTCCCAGAGCCATTATAGCCTATGGAGGTTTTAAGTTTACAACAGCTCTGGTTAAGTTAGCACCAACTTTGTAATTTGGCCCTATATGTTTTATCAGATATTGAATTAAAACAGGAATATTTTTAACATTGAAGCCTATGGGATTCGCCTGAATAAACCTGCCGAATTGAACAACTGAACAGCAGGGCATTTTGTCAACTTTTCTCTGCTGTTCGGTGTTCTCTGAATAGACGAACCATTGCTTCTCTATGGGGGATTTCACTGCCCTTGAACAGGCACCGTATGTGCAGGCAATTCGCCAAAATTTGGCGAACTGCCTGCTCTCTGAATAGCTGAATGGCCCCGAAATGTCCCAATACGCTGAAATTCAGTGTCCGGTTACATTTCGGCCACATTTCGGATCTCTCTGAATAACCCCCTAAGGTGTCGAGTAGCACAAACAAACGCAACTCTGCTGTAACCACTGAGCTGCACATGTCAGTGCTGTACCGGTTAATTGTGTAAGAAAATGTCACCTAATGTTCCTGAAATAATCAATATTTCCTATGTGATGAACCGAGCCAATACTGACAAACATAACGTGGCAATTTCAGCTCTTGCACTTGTTGGTTCCTACTCGGCTCTTAGTGAATGAAGCCCATGAGTGTTAGACATATATCAAAGGCCATTGAGCAAAGCAGCCGCCGGATCTGGACAATGTGGCCCAGCCATATAGCGAGGAGACAAGTTTGACAGGTTGTGCGCGTAGACAATCAACATGTGATGTGACATGTCACGTGCCCCGCCTGCAGTGGTCGGCAGCTCCTTTAGTTACAAAGGGGGGGGGGTGAAGGCAAACAGTGCGCCGGCGTGAGGATGAATCCACTCAGCCTGCACTGTCTGTTGCCTGCGCAGCCTAACTCACCCTCAGTGGAAAATAGCAGTCCTGCCCAGCTAGACCACCAGCATGAGGATGATTGCTTGGAGCCAACTTTTCATGGGCAATGTCAAATTTCTATTGAGAATGAGTATGTGCCCTGCCCTGAGAAAGGGGCTTGATAGAGAATCTTTTAACCCCATTTGCTGCTGAGCCATGTCACCCAATGAGCTCAGCTATTTTCACCATTTTGTGCCTGTCATGTTTAACCCTTTCACTGTGAGTCATTTCACTTATGTGTGCGGAGCTCATTTTTACAGTTTTGTGTTCATCATCTTTAAACCTGATTTGTGGTCATGATTTTTTTGTAGAATTTATTGATAATTCCCTAACTGACGTCATCGCGCACATCCGGGAGAGGCCCCAGAAGCGTGGCTGATATCCAATCTTTCAGCCATCTCTGGGAGACGTCCGTGAACCGGAGCGGACTGGCACTTAAGGGGTTAAAGAGAGGTATGGCTGGAAAGGTCAGACTGAATTTTCCAGCAACCTCTCGCTTTTTTTCCTCTCACTTCTCCCAATCGGGAGGGAGAGGGGTCCAAAAGAACCGCCCTCCCTTTCAGGCCCTCTCCCGGCTCTGTCGGGGGGGCAACTGAAGTCATCACGCGCCGGTGCATTCACATCAGTGCACCATGAGGGGTTTAAAAGGGGGAGGTCTGAATTTTTCCTTTTATTTCTATAAAATGGCCCACCAAACTCCGTCCTCAGCATCAGGCTCATGATACTCTTAATCCAGCCCTGACTGTGTCCACACCACACAAATTAAAATTCAAAACAATATAGGGTGCAAGCACTAGAAGATCACTGAAAGGCCTGCTGCTTTGCACGCTCAGCTCTGTTCCCAAATGAGTGCAATTTATCGCATACATAATAAAATATACAATTTCATAGTCCCACTCCCTTTACACATGTAGAATAAATGTTATGGGAATGAGTGCTTTCAACAGACATTTAAGATGACGTTTCTGTTTGAGAGAATATATTAAAGGACAGTAAGTGCATACCAAAAGTAAAACCATCATGTTTAAAGTCCTCTGTTTATTGTATCCTTTGACTGTTCTGTATTAACATATACCTAACATCTTTTCTAATGCTTATGCACCTTACATGTCTAGGTTCTGGGGAACTGCTCAGCACATGTCGTAATCAACGAAGAGTTGAAAAGCAGTGATATTATTTTCCAAAACTGTATTGTTCCTACAGGTAGGTATGTTTTATTATTTAATAAGCAATGTCATACTATACAACTGTGCTCTTTACAATGGACTCATGTCAATTGCGTCCACCATTATTTTTACTGAGGAGCAGTACTGAGTATCTACAGTAAGCAGAGAGTAATTAGCATTAGGATCACATAGTCCTAACGCTAATTATGAACCGCTGTTGCTAACTAAACAAAGTTTGCTGCAGCTAACTGATTCTACCCAGGGGCGGACTGACCCATCGGGCACTCGGGAGTTGCCTGAGGGCCCGCGGGTCAGTGGGGGCCCGATTTTGAAAGGGACGTTGCAACCACAGCGTCGCACTAACAAACCGCCTCATCGGCGGTGCTGCAACGTGCCTTCCTGGGGCCCACGTGCACCCTGCATTGATGCCACCCCCTCACATGATGCGCGCGCGCGCATCACGTGGGGGGCGACGTCAATGCAGGGTGCACATGGGGCCCAGGAAGGCATGCTGGAGCGCCACCGACGAGGCGGTTTGGTAGTGCGCCGCCGTGGTCGGAACTTCCCTTACAAAACCGGGCCCCTGAGCTGCTGGGGTCAGTATATATCCACGTGTGAGCTACTGGGGGCAGTATATATCAATGTGTGAGCTACTGGGGGCAATATATATCAATGTGTGAGCTACTGGGGGCAGTATATATCAATGTGTGAGCTACTGGGAGCAATATATATCAATGTGTGAGCTACTGGGGCAATAGATAAATGTGTGAGCTACTGGGGGCAGTATATATCAATGTGTGAGCTACTGGGAGCAATATATATCAATGTGTGAGCTACTGGGGCAATAGATAAATGTGTGAGCTACTGGGGGCAGTATATATCAATGTGTGAGCTACTGGGGGCAATATATATTAATGTGTGAGCTACCTAACGCAACAATGTGCATGTGGGTTGTGCGTTGTATGGGAGGGGTTTATGGGCGTGGCACAAGGGGCCCCACTAACTCCTATTGCCCGGGGGCCCCATTACTTGTCAGTCCGCCCCTGATTCTACCTCTGCAGAATCGGTTAGCTGCAGCTGGAACCCCCCCCAAAATCAAATACTCACCTCTCAGACCGATCTACTGCTTTTGGCTGCCGGGTGCAAAGTGAGACTGGGGGAAAAGTCCCCAGTCTCCCTCCGCGATCACTTTGTTGACCTGCAGGATCACACGAGAGGTGAGATCCCGCTGCTTATGTGACCCGGCTGGAGAAGCTTCCATGGAGTCCTATGGACACCATGGAGGGGATTCTCGGGACAGCGCTTTAGCGCTACCCCGGGCATGCTGGAGCCTAGCGGCTGCTACGGGCAGACTGCTGGATTCAGTGCATGCGCTGCAATCTACAGGTAAAACGGGGCACTAAGGGAAGATTTACGAGCGCAATTTTTTTCCCTTAACGTCCCCGTTTTAGCTGTAGGCAGGTGATAGGGCCCTAAAGGGGTTATTCACTAAGCAGCAAACTTGTCACCAAATTTCACCGAACAGTGAATTTTTCTGTACAGTGCAATTTTACGGCAGTTTGTCTCTCCACTAAACTGTTAATTTTCCAAACACTGGCTAATTCACAGTGAAATACGGTGTAGTTCGCCACACATCAGCGATCTTCGGCAGCAGCAAAATTATCCCATAGAGAAGCAATGGTTAATCCATTCCGTGAACGCCGAACTGCACTGAAATGTCAGCGGAATGACCTGATTTTCAGTGTTTTAGTTCAACAGGTTTAAACAGGTGAATCCCAAAGGTTTTAGGCTGGGGTCAGACCAGCGCATTTTTAACGTGCGTTCTGGCGCACTTAATCACGGCCGCACTAGCAGCAAATGACGGGCAATGACAGCCAATATACGAAGTACAGTCGCACGAAAGTCCGGCCGCGCAACGCAAGTGGAAAATGAACGCATTTTTTCGAGAACGCAGAACCGCTAGTACGGACGTACAGAGTGCGCTGCGCCCGCTAGCGGTGTGTGTGTGTGATTTGGAGACGTCAGACCCTGCTCGTGTCCGGCCAACATAACGTCCAGACGCAAAAAGTTTCCTGGTTTGGATTCGTAAAACATCACGCACGAAAATGCGTATCGTATGACCGTTTTCGCATATTCCGGGAAAAAAATACATCAATGCGGTCGGACGCACTTTTTTACGTTCGCGTGTAAAAATACTTTCGTTGGACCCTAGCCTTAATGTAAAAAAAATATCATTAATTTTAAAAAAAAGTAAAATTCTTTTCATTTTCAGCAAACTGCTTTTTATTTTTTAGAGCACCATTTTGTATTTTTTTATACAAAGTTTTTGTTTCCCAGTTTCTTAAAAAGGCATTTTTTTTATTCTGTGACCTTTTTATTGTTTTTAAAGGACCTTTTTTATTATTCAGACACAGTTTAAGAATATTTTATTGATTTAAACTATTAGAATAGCACAGTTCAGTTTTTTTTGTGAAGTTCCGCGACTCCATTGTTGGTGCACTATGGTGAATGGTGAATTCACCTAGGGGGGGGGGGGTCAGCGAAATGGAATTGCGAAAGCGTACCAAAGTGCCAAGCGCTGAAATTTCGGTGCTTTGTGAATAACCCCTTAGGTGTAAACTATGATGTAAATGAATATATTGTTTGGACTTCTGCCATGCATGCCAAGGGGCTGAACAAAACCACTGGAGGGGTGCATACACTTCTCTGGTTGTTATTTAGTTTAAAAAAAAGTGTGAATATACAATATGAGTAAGGCCAGAAGTTGTTGCTCATGATGAATTTATTACATCTCTTTCAGTACATGCCACAATCAGTAAGGAAACCTTGGGGAGCTTCAAACCTATTGATCTCAGCAGCAATGATTTGTTGGAAATAGTACAGTTGAACATCGATAGGATGAACAGCTTGGGGAATCATCGCTTTTACTTTGGATTGGAGAAAATTCTAAATGCCTGGCTTCAAGTCTGTATACTTTATATGTCATGAAGTTAAAAGGGACACTGTATGCACCATGACCATTTTAGTTTGTAAACAATGGGTCCTGTTGCACTCCAGCCGTTAACGATTATAAGTGAACAGCTAAGAATAATGGCCCCACTTATAAATGGTAACAGCTCTTTTGCAAATATATATACATATACGCTGAGTGGCCAGATTATTACGTCCACCCCATCAGTACTTGGTTGGGCCACCTTTTGCCTTCAATACTGCGGCGATTCTTCTTGGCATTGACTCCACGAGATGTTGAAAGGTGATGCGAGGAATCTGACACCATACCTGATGAATAGCACTGTCCAGTTCTGTGAGATTTGATGGTTGTGGAACCAGCTGCCTGATGGCGCTTTCAACTTTGTCCCACAAATGCTCAATTGGATTGAGATCTGGTGATTGTGGGGCCACCTAAGCAAGGTAAATTCTCCCTCATGTTCTTGAAACCACTCCTGCACAATACAAGCATCGTGGCATGCTTCATTGGATTGTTGGAAGTAGCCATCTCCATTGGGATACGCCATCAACATGAAAGGATGAACTTGATCAGCAACGATGCTTTTGTATGTTGTGCTATTCAGACGTTGTTCCACATGAATTAAAGGGCCCCAAACCATAACACTGCCCCCACCAGCTTGAAGGGTTGTACTCATGCATGGGGTGCTGCTTTCATGCTGTTTCCACCAAATTCTCACTCTGCCATCTGCATGATGCAACTGGAAACGTGATTCATCGGACCACATGACATTTTTCCAATGCACGACTGTCCAATCCTTGTGTTCCTGTGGGAATTGGAGACGTTTTATCTTGTCAACTGCAGACAGCAAAGGTGTTCGAACAGGCCTTCGGCTTCCCTATCCCATACGATGCTATGTACGGTGAACAGTGCGTTCCGAGATCATTTGAGAGGATCCCTGATTAAGATCTGCAGTAATTTGATACACTGTTGCCCTTCTGTTGTCTTGTACCAGTCTTGCCACTCTCCGTTCTGCC
The DNA here is from genome assembly GCA_009667805.1 of Leptobrachium leishanense. Classification (NCBI taxonomy): domain Eukaryota; kingdom Metazoa; phylum Chordata; class Amphibia; order Anura; family Megophryidae; genus Leptobrachium; species Leptobrachium leishanense. The sequence continues at coordinate 135,146,244 of CM019066.1, read as the reverse complement.
CTAACATTGACTAGTCGCTGACGGCCACAATTTGCACGTTCAGACCCAGATTTTCAGCTGACAGTCCAGTCTTAAAACACTTTAACAACAGCTGCTCTTGAACATTTAACAAATTCTGCTGTTTTGCGGATAATCACCCCACGTTCAAAGGCTGTTAAATCGCGTTGTTTACCCATATCTTCAGAAAACAACCTGCTTCCCTATTTATAATGGTCTGGCCCTCTAGCAACTTCAGCGTGTAACTATAGCTAATTTGCCTAAAAAAGTCAGGTGGTCATAATAATCTGGCCACTCAGTGTATATCAAAACTCAAATGTTGTTATTAATTGATAGAGAATTTTTTTAATATATAAATATGTCATTAGCAGTGTGACCATTCAAATTTATCTAAGTGCACATTGCTCTGAGCTCCCTGTTCCCCCTATAACCCTAAAGAGGGGCTCACAGCCTGGCTTATTCAGCCTTACAAGTGCAGGGGCTTGCTTAGTCCCATTGGGAACCTGAGTTCAGAAAACACTGAGCTCAATTCCTGGGACTTTGGGACCTGTGGGAAATATCCTACGGTTATTCAAAGAACACCGAAATTCCACCAGAATTTCTGTGACCTTTTGTTTCCTGCACTTCGGGGAATCAATTTCCCTGACCCTGCTATGAATTCAGCATTCTCTGCATGGTCCCCGAAGTGCAGAGAAAAACCGCATCTGAAAAACTGCCGATTCGAATGCAAAAAAATAAACATCTGCTCATTTCACTGACCTTTCGTTGCTGTTCGGCGTTTTCCGAATAGATTAACCATTACTTCACTATGTGAAGTCCACTGCTGTCGAACAGCACCGTATTTCGCTGGCAATTCGCCAATATTTAGTGAACTGCAAGCTTTTTGAATAGCAGAATGGCTCCGAAATTGCACGGTACAGGGAAATTCACTGTTCAGTGCAATTTCGGCTCTCTTTGAATAACCCCTTATGTCCCACCAATGGCTGAATTCTTGCATTGAGAGATACTGGAATGGCTGGTGTGTCCAGCCCCAGTAGTTACATAACATGTTGGTTTTGGAGGCATGTTACATGCAACGGGTGGTCCAGTGCTGGATAAAGGTACATTTTTAAAGGAAATAAAATGGTTCAATCAAGAAAGGGGAGAGCAGAGGGGATAAATAGTGCTTAATGTTTAACACCTCTGTTTCTTCCCCAACTCCCTTTTGGACCCTATAGTATCACTTTAGACTTAGAGGAGTCTGCTGCACAAATAGCAGTATATTGTAATGTATATGTGAAAGAACTCAGTATCCCAATAGGGTCACCTCTGTCAACACTGCTTCCTTGCTGGATCCATGTACCCTCCTCATGACTCTCATGCCTTTCTCCAGTCCTTAGCCTCAGTTTACGGACAGGTACATGTAGAGAGCCTGGCTAGCATCCCCCACAAATAAGCCGAGGCTGTAGATCCTTTCCTTTCATTGGACCAGCAAACAGAATATAGCTGCTACCCAAACCATGAGTCGTGACTGCATGTAGGGTCAAAATAGAACTGTCTTAATCAGGGACAGACAAACATATTTATACGGTCACACATGGGTAATTTACATATACAAAACCCCCCATAGAAACTGTTGGGACTGAATTAGACTGAAACAGATAATTGGACAAACATTTGCTTCTTGGAATGTGAAACCTAATTAAATTAGGTAGACAGTTAAATTATACTTTATGAAACATTTCTAACGAGGCAGGACAATGGTAATCGGATGATAAACAAGCTACAGACAGCAGATTTACAACCTATTCAAATATAAACAGATCAACACATTCCTGAAACAAGGGTACACTGTAAATCTAATCCTCTCAGCAAGATAACAAGGTACACATGGACCAGACAATAGAAAGATAGACAATAACATTATTGCATAAACACAGATTACACAACCATTCTGCATACAAGAGAGGGCGAGAAAATAATAAAAAAACGCAGGACGGCACCTCCCAAAGTCCAAATGCCGCACGTCACAGTATACAATACAGGAGTTATTTGGAAAGAGATTATATTTTTTCTAATTATGTCATGGATCCATAACTAAATAAACCAGACAGAATAGGATACCATGGTACAGGATACAGTCAAACTGGAAAAAAATGGACAATATAACTAAATGTAATGATACAATTTCTTTGAAAACTGAATTACAAGAGAATTAAAAGTGGGCAGAGAGAAAAAATTTAATCTTAAGTATTTTATCTCCTCAGCCTTGTTGTTCTAAGCAATTGCTTTGTCAGTCTGTACCATAATTTAATGTTTATTGTCTAAATCTCCTTGTAAATCAAGTGATAAGAAGCTTTAAATCTGAAATACATCTAATTTTGATTTGCGCGTACTAAAAGAAATGTGGTTCATGGATGTGGAAAGCGTTAGATGCACGTACCGGTACAAATTAATTGGCAAATAAGTCATTGGGACAGAAAGGGAACAGCTTGCTGCTTGGGTCTGCAAAAGCTGGCCTCAGCAGTTTGTTTCAATCCAAGTTTCCATGAGTTCTCTATTTAGCCACTGCCTGCAACACTACAGCATTGTAAAGCATCCAGAAAAACGCTGCAATTCATTTGGCCTCACACAGAAGCAACCAGGGGGGTTCCTCTATTAGTTTTCTTTCTGAAAATAAAAATATATTGTATTAGAGACAATAATTCAAAATCTTCTATACAATTTCAACCATAGCCATCAGTTTGTGTGTATATATAGTTTAGATCAAATTATAAGATGTCTGTGTGGCATGATACAACAACATTGGTAAATTCTCTCCACAATACAGGTGTGAGTTATGAAATCTGCCGCATCCAAATGTGTTTAGGTTTAGTCTTTTAATGACAAAAAATAATTATGTCATCTTAAATTCTTAATCACTTTAGCAGAAAGGGACATACTAGCCACCATGAACATGTAACATATGTGCCAGTGAGCATGTATTTGTGGCTGCTGGGCAATCAGCCTGGGCACCACAGTGCCACAGTGTTATACATGTCAACCTGGGATTTTGTGCCCCCTATCCGGTGGCTGTCTGGTTAGCCTTATGGCGGTGGCAACCCTAAACAGGGAGACAAACAACTGGTGATTTTCCAGCCATCTTTGAGCTACTCTGAAAATGTTGATGTTCTGCCAGTGAATGCAATACCTTCCAAGGTGCAGCCCAACTTGGAAATGTGTTACCAAGCAAGGTCACTAAAATGTAAAAGAGGGTAGAAGCTGAGAGGGACAAAGTCCAACAATGGAGTGAGTCAACTGGCATAAGGCAAGATGATTATAACAATGATCAGAGGCATTGATCTAAGTGATCATTATTATATCTTAAAATATTGCAGCAACAATGAGAGGTTTATTTTTAATTACAGATAAGAATATTTAAATATAAACTCTGAATAAATAAAAACTTGCGATACTCTGGTGCTCCTAATCTATGCTGCTGGCTTCCAAATGCATTACATTTCCCACAACTGTCCTCAAATTATTTTACAATCCCTCACACAGTCACCCATAAGCTTTTTGCCTACGTATTTCCAAATTTCTCTCAATGTTGTTTATAATTTTAATAGTCATACGTCCGCACTCATATTTTCCATATGTTGCAACATATGAAGTCACATGACCTGCATATATATTTTTTCTTTTGTTATCACCTGGTCACAACATTGTATACATTGTGGCATATTACGCATTTTACACCAACACTGGCCTCAGATGTTGTTTTCCTACTCATAGAACATTTCCCACTTAATACATACAGGGCCATGTTACAATCTTGTTGTTAACACTTAACCATGCCGCGCTACAGTTAATGCGCGCGTTCAAAAAATTGCGCTCAATTCCGTATTACATTATTAACGCTACAACCTCGCGCAATCGTCTACCGTGTGTGAACCTGCGCGAACCATGCGTGAGCTTACTGTACTTCACGTGTGCTATACTTATCATTATGAGCCCAAGCGCAAATGTGCGCTAAGATTAACGTGGTATCACAATCTATTAGCGCAAATTACCGCATGGGCGTTAAAAGGAAAATCTTGGTGATTATGAAAAGCTGGTGCTAACGGCATATCTGAACAACCTGGCTAACCCAAAAAAAAAAAAACATAAAAAGGAATGCAGCAACAATATATTGTGTGTATTATTACTGTAGCATATGTGCTCATTTTGTATCATAGACGCAGAACCCGTCTCCGATGCCTCTGGCAGACGCAATTCAGTTGCGTTTGACAAGTGTGTTTCTTCATTTTGATTGGCGGTAATTTGCATTAGGACTGTGTATACTGCTCCTATGAGTAGGGTCCTCTACACCTCTTGTTTCCATCTTATGTCCATTTATATGTATTTCGTTCCCTTTGGTTATTGTAAAGCGCTGCGGAAACTGTTGGCGCTATATAAATGATGACAATAATAATAACACCTTACTTATCAAACGCTAATTAATGATGGTGCTCCCCATGCAAGCATAAGATGCACATAGTTTCCATGAGCTTACGGTACTAAACGGAAAAAAAATGATGTACTAAGTGATCTCTTATGGGTTTAGCGATAGGAAGGTAATATGGAGGCATGCGTTAAAGTCACTTATCCAAGCACTAAACACTTAGGCTAGGGTCAGACGAAAGCAGTTTTAACGTGCGTTTAGCCGCACGAAATCACGGCCGTGCTAGCAGCAAATGACGTCCAATGCCGGGGAACACACGAAGTACGGCCGCACGAAAGTTCGTCCGCGCAACGCAAGTGGCAAACGAACGCATTTTGTCGAGAACGTGAAACCACTAGTACGGTCGTACAGAGTGCGCTGCGTCCGCTAGCGGCGTGTGTGCGTGAATTGGAGATGTCAGACACTGCTAATGTCCGGCCAACATAACATCCAGATGCAAAAGTGTTTTATTGATGATCCGTACAAAAATATGAACGCAAATGCGCATCGTATGACCGCTATCGCGTACTCCGTGAAAAAATGCGTCCATTCGTTCGAACGCACTTTTTCACAGACAACGCGAAAATGCGTTCTTCTGACCCTAGCCTAACTCACCCGAACGCTGACGTTAGTGTTCAATATGGAAACGTGCCCTATGTGTGATAGATAAATGGGGCTTAGGTTTATGGCTTTGTTTGTTTGTTACATTTTCATCAACATCTGTGCAAGGAAGGAGCCATAACTCTGTAGATGCTCAGGTTTGCTGCTCAAAGATAGAAACCATTAGTTAGATAGGTTTGTTGGTAAATGGTCACTAGAATCCAGCAGCTTGTTCACAATCAACTTGTGGCGGAAAAGTCATCACGCTTTAAAGGAAAACTCCTGGATAAAGCAGGTGTCAGACTGTGGGTAGAGAAATAACTGCTAAGGTTACATTGCACATAATATTCTTTCATACCGAATAATATGGCCAAAATTTAATCCTATGGTGTAATCACCACCTTGTGGATGCTGATGAAAGCAATTTGATGATTAACGCCTCGCAATGTTTTTTTGAAGCAACTGAAAATATTCAAGAGAAATTGTATTCAAGCATTTTTCCAAATCTATCAAGTTTTAGGCTAGGGTCAGACGAACACATTTTTCGCATCGCCCGTAAAAAAGTGCGTCTGAACGCATTTGCGTACTTTTTCACAGAATACGCGATAGCGGTCATATGATGCGCAATTTTGGTCGTGATTTCATACGGATCCAAACCAGGAAACTTTGGATGTCTGGACGTTATGTTGGCCGGACATGAGCAGCGTCTGACGTCTCCTAAATCACGCACACATGCCGCTATGCGGACACAGCGCACTCTGTACGTCAGTACTAGCGGTTCGACCTTCTTGTGAAAATGCATTTGTTTGCCGCTTGCGTTACGCGGCCAAACTTTCGTGCAGCCGTACTTCGTGTGTGGGCCTGCGTTGGACGTCATTTGCTGCTACCACGGCCGTCATTAAGTGCGGGTAAACGCATGTTCGTCTAACCCTAGCCTTAGGGTTCAATTTAGGGTTAGGGTTACTTTTAGGGTTATGGTTAGACAGTTATTCTTGCATTTTTAGGCAACAGATTCTGTTTCTTTTGTGAAATGAGAGAAACATCGGAATTAAACCGTCATTTTTTTTATTCCACAACCCAAGGATCATGTTTGTTTTTTTATGTGACCACATGGGGGTGACTTTATCAAGCTGGTAACGCATGGTAATAAAGTCACCACCTACAGCACATGGATAAAAATGGTGCGAGATTACTGTGCTAATTAAATCACTAAATATATATCTGCAGCAGCTGGCAGGACTGTAATTAATAAGTAATATTATTTCTGAATGAACTTGTCACTTTGGGTTCCAAAGACATTCTTTAATAGAAATTTGTTTCTTGCTCACATGACCTATCTTAATCTCTTCTCTTCTCCCACATCTCAGATGGTGAGTGGAATGAACTATCGTATAGAATATGTTGTCAGAAAAACCAACTGTTCCAAAATTGATTTTAGAAAAATGAGATCTGAAAATTGTAGACTTGATAAGAATGGGGTAAGTATTACTGATATTTTGTAATGTATTCTGATATAGATTTTTATGGCTAATGGTAGCAAAATACCAATAAAACAAAATGTGATATACAGGTTAACATGCATAAATTGTCATGGATAGATATCATGAAACTGAAGCTCGATATTCATACAGGGTTATTCAAAGAGATCCGAATGGCTGCCGAAAGGGAATCGAACACTGAAATCAGCGTTCGGTTACCTTTCTTGGCCATTCGGCTATCCAGAGAGCAGGCAATTCGCCAAATCCTGGCGAATTGCCTGCACAAACGGTGCCTGTTCGAGGGCAGTGAATCCCCATAGAGAAGCAATGCTTCATCTATTCAGAGAACAGAAGCCAGCAGTGAAAAATTGCCGAATTGCCCTGCCATTCGGTGGTTTCATGCGGCAGATTTATTCAGGCGAATCCCATAGGCTTCAATGTTAAAAATATTCCCATTTTAATACAATATCTAAAAACCGTTGATTATAATATTCTGCAGTAAAGAGTCTCTTTATTTATAGATTTTTTTCGGATATTTTAAGCATTTTTAGGGATTTTTTTAAAAAAAAAAATTATCTTTACTTATTTTTTCTGTAACAGCCCTTTTTATTATCATTCCTTGGATCTCATATGTAAATTTCAGACATTTTCACTCAGTAGTTTCTTTGCAAACAGCGCTTCACTTTTCAATCATTCAAGCAAACTGTTTTTATAATTTATTCACTCCATTCGTCTGCGGTGTCGGGTTTTTCCAGTGGCTGTGCTGCATGTGATCAGCTCCTGCTCGGGTTTTTCCGGCGTTTTCGGTGGGGTTAATCCAGATGTTTTTGCGGCTTTTCGGTGTGCCTTCGCTGGGTTTTGCGGTGAGTTGTCGGCGGGTTTGCGATGACTTTTCGGGAACCCTGTAGTGCTTGCTGAATACACCACATGGTCGCCGAAATGGGATCGCCAAATCGTGCCGAATTGAAGAGAACGAAAAGTCACTGAACGTGCGGTGACTTTTCGATTCTCTTTACAGAATAAAAAAGTATAACCCTATACAAAGTATAACCCTGTTAGATACTTGGGATTTATGAGTCTGTGCATTCAGGAGTCAAATACAAAGAATGAATCATCAACCCTCCATATTTGCTTTTGGCTTTTTATTTCTCCATGTCTGTCACCCCCCCACCAACCTATTTCCCTTCCTTCTACCAACACTATCGACCCTCGTATTTTTTTGCCTATCTCTTTCAGTATAGTTTGCAAGCACCCAATGTGTAAAAGAAACCATTCAAATGAATCTGTGGAGAGAAATAATAATTTTTAAAAGATTTTCACTTTTAGATCAACCATAAAAATTGATGAAAAGACTAAACATGACACCCTTGCAGAATCTTGAAGGGTTTCTAAAGAGACACTCTAGACACCATGACCATTTAGGTTAGTTTAAATGAGCGCTCTTTAAAAAAGATGCCCCCTTTATTTCCCTTAAATAACAGGGCAGATACAACTGATAGCATCTACCCAAATAGTTTTGTTGTATTATTTTTAGTTTAAGTGAAAATATCCACCATTTCTCCCTTGGTGCTGGGCAGCTCCTCCTCTTTGGCTCCTGATATAAAGTTCCTAGAGGTTCTAATATAATTTGCCTAAGGAACGTATCTTTCGTACATATGCTATGCTTTTCTCGCGGAACTTTCGTACCCAAGTTTTGCAACACCTGGCTGTGCAGAATGATGGATTGGTGCTGCGTTCATACACGCTCAACTACAGTCTCTTAGAACACTCATTGCTGCAAAGTGGGATGACATCATTGATCCCCAAGTTGGTTTTCAGGTAGAATATTCAAAATGCCGTCTGCTGAATGACAGCTGTGGACGGAGAAAACTCCTCCGCTTCACAAAGCGGTATTGACCAAACTGGGCTGGGGGGGAGAGGGGACATTCCAAGCAGTCTGACCACTTTAATTATCTAAAGTAGTCAGGGTGCATAGAGTGTCCCTTTAAGGTGTTATACAGGGCTATTCAGAGAGAGGTGAAAACCTTGAGAATGACTGGAGAATTTAAAATTCTAGGTCAAAATAGTCAACCCAGAAAAATTCTCCCATTTATCTCACTTTCCAAATCGGCTATTTGTTCTAGATTGTTCATTCTCCTGCCAATTCAAGGTTTTCACCTCTCTCTGAATAGCCCTGTTAGTGTAATGGATTCAAGCCCCTCCTCTTGCTGGTCCTTGGGGTCCACAGTTTAGGTCTTCCCATTGCTATGAAGGATGTCAGCTCGATAGAAAGGCAAGGGGGGTGTCAAGTTTTGTTATTAATGAACCCATGCCATCTAGCCACTGGTTTTTGTTCCTTTAAAAGCTTTTACACATTATCATAAAACAAGCTACAGGATATTGACAATAAGTAAACATTATAACAATAAGTTATCATACTAAAACCAAATATGATCATAATTAAGCTCATACAAGAATAGTAGTATTTTGTAAAACAGCCATCAAATGAACTACTGAAATAGAAAGACAATGAAAACACCTTTTACTATTATCTCGTGTTTGGTTTAAAGTTATAAAATGTAATATTTAAGCAGTAGTTTCATTAAAGCACGTGTTTCATTTTATTCCTGGGAAAATGTAAGAAAGACATTGTGCACAGATGATAAATCACTATTGTGTGTGTGCTTTCTTTAAGGAATCTGGTAGATGTTCAATTTATGTACATTCAGATCTACAAGGACATATGAATGTCACTAATCTGAACTGTTACACGGAGTCAGGTAAGATACTGTATGTAATCTTACTCCAAAATTATACTTTCTATGTGTGGCCATTTCAGAATAGACCTCATTAGGAATAATAGAATGCAAATGAAAAACATCTGAAATACATAATGCAAAAATCAAAACGAGGAATTGGCCTGGGTGGTCAAACCGACAGGTAGATAGTGTTACAAATAAATCTTAACTTTTTATAGTCCGATAAAAAGATCAGCTTAAACACATATGCAAATAATTTTGATGAAAAACACTGGGGTGTAATAAATGTAAAAGTAAAGGACAAAGTGTATTTGGTAAAACAATTTTTTACCAAAAATAATTAAATAGTGTAATAAATAAAAATACACTATCTACCTTTCGGTTTGACCACCCAGGCCAATTCCTCTTTTTGCTTCTTATACACTAGTACCTACCTCGGGGTTACATCCCCTTCGGTAGATAGCTGCCCTGCGGTACTCCATTGGTACCAACGTCCTCTCTGTACATAAAGTATTATCATGTATTTTTGCATTAAGAATTAGGTGCCAGTATGTTTACCTGTAGCGACATTGACCCCCTTTGTGTGGATACATCTGTCCATTACATCTTAAATCTGCAGGGTTATCTCTGATCTCTGTAGACTTGATTACAAGGGCCCAACTCTCAGGGCAGTAACACTAGTGGCTTGATAATTACTGTGAGGTTTCATGATTTGTTACAAGTAGATTGTCTTCAGTAAGCATCAAGCTACTTCCTGTACATGGGTGGCCTGACTCAAGAGAAAGTGGAGACTACAGGACTGGATGCTATGGTGCAAAGATATACCATGGTGGGATATGCAAGGCACAGAGCTGGAGTATAATCACGTTTCAGCTGACAGACAGGCTCAATTCATGGACCTGGAGGGGGTGTTCACAGGGTGATGTGGTAAATCTGCTTGATTTATTTATTTTCCCTTTAGCCAACTACTGCACAGTGAGAATAAATGGCTGATGTGCAGCTACGTTGCGCTCACCTGGTGCTGATGATTTTTATCGAAAAATCATTACTGAATTTATGGATCTTATTCCCACTGAGCTTTTGTGATTTCATTGAAGCAGCTATGATGTATAACAGCCCCTCTCGTTAATCAGGACAGCGCCCATCCGAACAATAACTGCAATTCAATGAAACAAACAATATACTAAAGAAAATGGCAAGGATAAAGGTCCACTGGGTGGCAAGGCAAAATTTCTCTGGAGACAAAGTAAGATAGGTACAGGATCTCTAGGAATAGCTTGTAATACACCAACTTGAACTGACACAATGTCCTGGTAAAGAAGTGAGGTAGGATCTGTTTTTTTAATCAATGCAAACCATAAGCATCTGAGCATTAAGACCTATTCAGTGCAGAATGGTTGCAACAGATCTGCAAATAGGGGAATGGAAGAAGGTATTACACTGGACTGAAGAGGCCAATAAGTCAGGGTAAACTGATACAGTAACTCATTAATGTTATTATAAATGTTTGGTAAGTTGTTTCTCATGGAACACCAAAAACTTGTTTATGAAGAGGTCACCTTGACTAGCTGAGATTCTGAAAGTCTAACATTTGGCATTCCTATTGTAGGATATTGTCTCAACTGCCCTAATGCGATTAAACAAAATGATCCAGAACTATTGAGTTTATTGGTACAATTTATTGATGAATTCAACGCCAACAACAGTCACCCATTCCTTTACAAACTGCTTTTTGTTAAACAAGCCACAAAAAAGGTTAGTAATGAAGACAATAAGGGTTATTCACAGAAAGGTGAAAACTAGGAGAACTGGCAGGAGAAGAGAACAATCTAGATCAAATAGCCGATTTGGACAGTGAAATAAATGGGAGAATTTTTCAGCTTTGGCTATTTTGAACTAGAATTTTCACTTCTCCAGTCATTGTCCTGAGATTCGCCTTTCTTTAAATAGATCTGATAAACACAGAATATGGATTCATTTTCAATGTGATACTCAAGGAAAAAAAATGAGTGAGCTTTGAGTAAATAAATTCAAAATACCAAACACCCGATGAAATGCTGATGCAGCCATTAGGTATCTTACGTAATGTATACCTGTAGTGCCGAATGCAAGTTGTGCTTATTTCATAGGGAATCACTCCCTATACAAGTGTTTTTTTTTATTTATTATTAACACATAGAAATGTTTTATAGTTATATATACAGTGTGATATGAAGAGGACATAAGGAATGGGAGGTTTAAAAAACAAAAATGTAACTAACAGGGACTTTGACCTATAAAACATGAATGACAGGTCTTTTGGTTTATGGTGAAGATGGACTGAATATTCAAGTTACATGCATATAGTTACAGCTATATTTCAATCTGTAATTTTCAAGATTCATTTCAAGCTTGAATTTCCTCCATTTATTACTATACTTTAACATAACATTTGGTAGTTTTATGGCTTTTGTGGTAGTATTGTTGCATATTCCATACTTAATTTCGCATGAATATTATTTGTGGCTTAAATATTATTGTTGGACTTTTATTTCCTAATTTTATTATAAAGGGGCTACATCCAACAACATACAGAGTTCACATCCAAATGAAAGAAACAAACTGTTCGAAAAATGAATATGCAATACTAGGAGAGGAGTGTGGTTTCACAAATACATCAGTAAGTATTTAAATAAATTTCCATGCATCTACAAACATATACACAGACAGCATGCATTTACGCACATCATGTGCATCACACACACAACACGCATCAAGCACAAACACACTTATATTTACATTGATAAGGTTTCATGTTCCCCTGCCACCTGTTCCTTCCCCTACTCTCCATGACTTTCTCACTTGCTGTGAGATGCATGATTGCGCCAGACCAGTTTGCTACAGTGTCGGATATAATCTCTGCACGTGAATACAACACATTATATATATATATTGGACTTCTCAGCCAAGTTTCCAATATGTCAGGGATTATTATTTCATAAGAAATCTATATGAGACACAAATATCAATCGTTTATATTTCCTAGAAATTCTCCTAAATTCTTTTAATTGTCTGTGTTTTGCTTTGAAGAATACAATAATCAATAATCGGATAAAACCATATATATATTTATTACGTATACAAAAAAGTTTCAAATCTCATATCATAAACAAAAATTTATAAACCACAATCCATCAGCATATAAAAACTAGCTTCACAATATATGTATCTCCGGTTAGTAACTGCATATATGATTAATATCATTTACCTTATCAGTTAGTAACTAATACACAAATGGTTAATAAACATTTCTGCTTAATACAACATGCATTTCCCAGCAAACAAGGTTTAACCAGCCAGCTCTTATAGATATATATATATATATATATATATATCTCTATGCTACATGGATCAACAAAAGATGAGCTAATTTAAAAGGATAAGTAATAAAACTTAGTGAATCCTCCTCTAATCTCGAGAATTAAACTTCTAATCTTTTGCTTTTTATTTTGTAGTTATATAATTCCTTGCTTATTAATTTTAATCACAGTAATTTCCAAATTCAATATATATATTTATATCGATCTTACAACATTTTAGGATAAATCCTTATGTCCACTTCTTCACATCCTTATCTGCAGAATAAAGATATTTAGAATTTTTGGAACTACCAGGAATCTGAGAAATCTCAGTCTACGTTGCAAGAATATCTACAAATATATATAATTACATTAATTCCTTAATTTCATACATTACCTGTCCAATCTGGATTTTAATGAGTCTGCCTTGGAATTCCTGTGTGATACTTTGTTTTGGAATATGTGAAGATTATCGATATCAGATAATCAATGCATGTAAGTTAGAGATTTGGTGAGAGTCAGAGTTTTGGTGAGAGTCTTGATTGCCTCATGTCCTGGGATCTACCTGCATCGTGGTGTGAGTCTCTGAATGTTGGAATCTCGGACTCTTCTGCGGGAATGCCCTGACTGCATTGTCGGATCTTCAATTATAGTCAATTTGACGTCACTAGCAATATTTTTGATACATCAAATCTAATATTTACTATCCTCTAGAGGGCAGTATTGCACTTCTTAATTAATTCCACCATTTCTTTTTATTTCTTATCTCCCAGTGTCAGAGGTCAATCTATACACAATGACTTCTTCTCTCAGTATAGACACGGTGTCTCTACCTGTCATACCTAATTTATATCCCTAACTCCTTTCAAAATTACTTACTGAGTCCTATCAGCTGAATTATTTTCTGGTTAACTCAACAGAATCTATTCTTCAGTAATTTTACTATTTACCCATTATATAATCATATAATATTTATTGGAGTATACATTTCCTACTGTAAATATAATAAAATATACCTTGATTATAAACATATATTTTGTGAATATAACAAAGAAAAAAAATGTCATCTGCGCTTACTCCAATTATACCGTGTGAAACTAAAACACAATTAGAGGTTTGGTTTCTTATTAATGGCCATTATAAGACTAGCTCGCCCGCCAACGTCACGGCACCTCTATAAGGGCGAGTCCTAACCAAAATGAAACCACAGGCTGCTACATAGCAAACCATACCTGCTCATGCTGCTTGTCAAACATGAGGTAGACTGGTGGGCCTTTATTTATGCTCCCCCAGAAACATATATATTTTGTGAATATATATTACCTTACAAAAATATTAACCCTTATATTCCTATACCCAAAAGACAGAATATCTTTTGTTTTAAAACTTAAGACAGACCAATAAATTTAATTATGACAGGTCCTAGCAATTAGCATTATCACACAAAGACATTTTAGATTCCTTCATGTCTGGCACTTCTAAAAAAAATATAAGAGACTTCACCCAGGAATGAACTCTGTAAAAAAAAACCTCGTTCATTTGTAAACCTAGGAGAAAATTGAAAGAAAAGACTGTCTTTAAAAACAAAATGGCTACAGACATCCATTTTACCTTTTTCCTTTCTGTAATATACCCGACAACAGTTAGGTCCATATATATTTGGACACAGGCACAATTTTCGTTTTTCAGGTATTTATCAAAACATATTCAAGCTATAGTTATATAATGGGCATGGGATGAAAGTGCACACTCTGAGGTTTAAGAGTACCAGCTGGGTGGAGTAGAGGTAACATCACTGCTCTGCGTGGAGCGAGCCTGTGGAGTCATGGGTTTGATCCCGACGAGCAACTCTCCAGTAAGTGTCCTTGGGCAAGACACCTAACGGTACATACTCGCCACCCAGGACATACTTGAAAATGAGAGAAATCTCAATGTATCCTTCCTGGTAAAATCCTTTCTCAAAAAAAAAAAAATTTGAGGGTACCTACATCCAAATTGGAAAAAGGGTTTAGGAATTAAAGCTCTTAAGATTAGCCATCCCCCTTTTTCAAAGGACCAAAAGTAATTGGACAATTGAATCAAAAGCTGTTTCATGGACAATTACTCCATTATTTCTTCATCAATTAAGCAGGTAAAAGGTCTGGAGTTGATTCTAAGTGGGGTATTTGCATTTATTTATTTATTTATAAAGGATTTTACCAGGAAGGATACATTGAGATTTCTCTCGTTTGCAAGTATGTCCTGGGTTCAAGAACATTAAAATGTTACAGAAATACATAGTAATACAATGCAAGATATTAAAAAAAAACAACACAAATCTACAGATTAACAGAAAATAAATATGTAGGAAATAGTCATTATGTTACAAGTTTACAGGTGCATTCCATATTGAGTTATGTTAATAGGGAGCTCGAGTGACTTAAGACTGGGGGAAGATTTGATGGCGCCTGGGAGGTTATTCCATAACTGCGGTGCTCTGTAGGAAAATGAGGACCGAGCCACTGTCTTTTTGTATTGTGGTATTGCATGTAAGGTGCTGGTCCTGGATCGGAGGTTATAGGATGAGGGAACTGCTGGAGGAAGCAATCTATTCAGATAGGGTGGTAGCTTCCCAGAGAAGCTCTTAAACACCAGGTTGGAGAGGTGAAGGGTGCGTTTAGTCTCCAGCGACGGCCAGTTTAGCTCTTTTAACATGTCACAATGGTGGGTCATGTAGTTACATTGTAGCGCAAAGCGGCAGCATGAGTTATACAATGTGGTAAGTTTCTGAAGGTGTGTTTGCGGGGCGGCTGCATACACTACATCTCCGTAATCAATAGCTGGCATAAGCATTTGTTGCACAATTTGCTTTCTTACCGTGGGGTACAGACAGGATTTGTTTCTGTACATTGCACCTAGTTTGGGATAAATTTTTGATGAGAGTTTTTCGATGTGGGGGCCAAAGGATAGATTTGGGTCTAACCACATACCTAGATATTTGTGAGAAGTGACTGTGGTCAGCGTGCCATTTGATTTTGTCGCAACACATAGATGGGGACTTTGCAATTTATGTAGTTTAGGTTTTGTTCCCGTTTTGTCAGTACGGGATCGTTACCGTTTTGTCAGTATTTTAAAAAAGTTTGTTGTGTTTGATCCACTTTTCTACCTCTGTGAATTGTTCTTGAAGCACGGCTGAGATTTGGTTTGCTGGTATAGATTACGGTGTCGTCTGCGTACATGTGTACAGTTGAGGCTTTGCAGATGTTCGGCAGATCAGTTATGAATATTGTAAATAGCAAGGGGCCAAGTATTGAGCCTTGGGGTACACCGCAAGTGACTGGGAGGAGCTGCCAGAAATGGACACATATTGCCATCGGTCGGATACATATGACTGAAACCAGGTTAGTGTGCGATCACCAATACCAGAGTCTTTAAGTTTTTTTAACAAGATGCCATGGTCTACTGTGTCAAAGGCTTTGGCAAAATCAAGGAAGATGGCTCCAGTTAGGTTTCCTTGTTCCATCCCAGCTTGGATATCATTGCAGACTTTTAAAAGGGCGGTTGTAGTTGGGTGATTTGCTGTGAATCTACATCATGCGTTCAAAGGAGCTGTCCATGCAAGTGAAAAAGGCCTTTGTAAGGCTTCAATCACAAAACAAATCCATCACAGAGATAGCAGAAACATTAGGAGAGGCAAAATCAACAGTCTGGTACATTGTGAAGAAAGAAGAACACACTGTAAACTCAAGCAACATAAAAAGGCCTGAACGTCCACAGAAGACAAGGGTGGTGGATGATCACAGGATCCGCTCTATGGAAAAGAAAAACTCATTCACAACATCCATACAGGTACAGGACACTCTCCAGGAGGTGGAGTATCATTGTCAAAACCTACAATCAAGAGACGACTTCACAAGAGCAAATACAGAGAGTTCACCACAAGGTGCAAACCATTCATAAACCTGAATAGAAAAGCCAGATTAGACTTTGCCAAAGAACATCTAAAAAAAAAGCCTGACCAGTTCTGGAAAATCATTCTTTGGACAGATGAAATTAATATTAATCTGTGAGGAAAGGGCGGTTTGTGAGGGTCCTGAGAACGAGCAATTTTCTTTGTGTGTGCCATTACAGGGATGAATGCTCCATATGCAAATCAGCCTGCTCTCACCCAATGAGGGTGACCAGTGCTGACTGCCAAGGACGTCATCCCTGCACGAGAGGTGCCGCAACCCCCGACGATCGTTTCAGCCTTGTTAGACCTCATCAGGAGGGTATAGCTGACACCCCTCTAGGCACACCAAGCAAGGGGTCCACGTCTGGATAACCCTGAAGACTAATAGTGAGGAAAGGGGGGTTTGTGAGGGTCCTGATAACGAGCAATATTATTAATCTGTACCAGAATGACGAGAAGAAAAAGTGTGGAGAAGGCTTGGAACAGCTCATGATCCAAAGCACACAACATCATCTGTAAAACGTGGTGGAGGCAGTGTGGCGGCATGGGCATGTATGCATGGCTTCCAGGTGCACTGGGTCATTGGTATTTATTGATGATGTGACAGAAGACAGAAGCAGCCGGATGAATTCAACAGTGTTTAGAGATTTACTGTCAGCCCAGATTCATTCAAATGCAGCAAAGTTGATTAGATGCCGCTACACAGTACAGATGGACAGTGATCCAAAACACACTGCAAAAGCAACCCTGGAGTTTTTGAAGGAAAAGAAGTGGAATATTCTGCAATGGCGGAGTCAATCACCTGATCTCAACCCAATTGAGCTGCATTTCACTTGCTGGAGGAAAAACTTAAGGCAGAAACACCCACAAACAAAGAACAACTGAAGACCGGTGCAGTTAGAGCCTGGCAAAGCATCAAAAAGGAAGAAACCAAGTCTTTGGTAATGTCCATGGGTTTCAGACTTCAGGCAGTCATTGCCAGTAAAGGATTTTCAACAAAATATTAAAACTGAACACTTTATTTAACCCCTTTGCTGCTGAGACATTTCACATCTGTGTGCTGAGTGCATTTGTATCGCTTTTGCTCATGTTTAAACACGATTAGAAGCCACGTTTTATTATATGACCCGGAATTTTTATTTTTTTTTTCCCCCGGCAGACATATATATATATATACAGTTGTGTTCAAAATTATTCAACCCCCAATGCTGTAAAGGGTTTTAGGGAATTTAGTGTACATTTGTAATTGTATTCAGAATGAAATCCTACAAGGACTTTTTAAAGAACCATATGCAACTAAAATGACATCAATTGGTTTTGTAATACAGTAGTAAATGTTTCTTTTGTGAATTCTTCATTGACACAATTATTCAACCCCTTAAAGACTACCACTCTGAAGAACAGAGGTTCATTCAAGTGTTTTCAATCAGGTATTGAAAACACCTGTGGATGTCACGGAGCAGCAATAAAGCATAATAAGCACCAATTAGGCAGCTTTAAAATGACTGTGATACTCAGCTCCTTCTAGACATTTACTGGTGTGGTTACAAACATGGTGAAGTCAAGAGAATGGTCCAGGAAGACAAGAGAAGAGGTGATTACTCTTCACAGGAAGGGCAATGGCTATAAGAAGATTGCAAAGATGTTAAACATACCAAGAGAGACCATAGGAAGCATCATTCGCAAATTCAAGGCAAAGGGCACTGTTGAAACGCTACCTGGTCGTGGCAGAAAGAAGATGCTGACTTCGACTGCTGTGCGCTACCTGAAGCTTAGAGTGGAGAAAAGTCCCCGTGTGACTGCTGAGGAACTGAGAAAAGATTTGTCAGATGTGGGTACTGAAGTTTCAGCTCAGACAATACATCGCACACTGCGTAATGAAGGCCTCCATGCCAGAACTCCCAGGCGCACCCCCTTGCTGTCTCCAAAGAATAAGAAGAGTTGACTGCAGTATGCCAAAAGTCATGTGGACAAACCACAGAAGTTTTGGATAGTGTTCTGTGGACTGATGAAACAAAATTAGAACTGTTTGGGCCCATGGATCAACGCTATGTTTGGAGGAGGAAGAACAAGGCCTATGAAGAAAAGAACACCTTGCCTACTGTGAAGCATGGCGGGGTCAATCATGCTTTGGGGCTGTTTTGCTTCTGCAGGTACAGGGAAGCTTCAGCGTGTGCAAGGTACCATGAATTCTCTTCAGTACCAGGAGATATTGGATGACAATGTGATACAGTCCGTCACAAACCTGAGGCTTGGGAGACGTTGGACCTTTCAACAGGACAATGATCCCAAGCATACCTCCAAGTCCACTAGAGCATGGTTGCAGATTAAAGGCTGGAACATTTTGGAGTGGCCATCGCAGTCACCTGACTTAAATCCGATTGAGAACCTCTGGTGGGCCTTAAAGAAAGCAGTTGCAGTGCGCAAGCCTAAGAATGTGACTGAACTGGAGGCTTTTGCCCATGACGAATGGGCGAAGATACCCGTAGATCGCTGCAAGACACTTGTGTCAAGCTATGCTTCACGTTTAAAAGCTGTTATAACTGTAAAAGGATGTTGTACTAAGTACTAAGATTGAATGTCACTTGGGGGTTGAATAAAACTGATAATGATGTGAGCACAGAAAAGACATTTGTGATTATTTCATTATAAATGTTATGTTATATTTGGCTGACCTACACGTGCCTCTTTGATTTAATTGTAAGCAAGATGACTGAATGATCAAAATCAATGTCAAACTGGCCAAAACACTCAATTTCAGTGGGGGTTGAATAATTTTGAACACAATTGTATATATATATATATTTTTTTTTAAACATAGTTTTTATTATTATAATTAAACGACACCAGGAGGTACAAATAAACCACAGTAAATAGTAAAAGACATCCGGTTATAACGTACCCCACCCCATCGTAATTTTAAGTGAAAATGACAAACTGGGGGAGACATACAGGAGAAAAAGAATTTAAAAAATCAAAATAAAATGAAGAGAAAAAAAATGAGGAGAAAAAAGTAAGGAGAGAGATCCCGCCGGGTGAACCATCCACCTCATCATGTTAACCCTTGCGTTCCCTGGTCTCAAGACCAGGGGCAGGTAATTGTCTAAACATCATAGTCTAACCACGGCTCCCACAGTTTATAAAACGCATCCATGGTATGATGCACCTTGGCTGTAAGGTCGTCCATAAGAGCTGCGTCCTTTATATTAGCCAGCCAGCACCCTACCAAAGCGGGGAGGCTCTAAGGCCCTCCACTCAGCCGCGATGGCACGGCGCCCTGCCAATGTCAGTTTTGCCAGTAGCTTGTTCTGGCACAAGGTAAAGTCTTCCAAGGGGCAAGCGAGAAGAAATATTGCCGTTGTAAATGGCACCTCCCTTGCCAACACATTTTGGGTGAGAGAGTGCAATTTCGTCCATAAGGTTTTATTGTTGGGGCACATCCACCACATATGCAGGGAGGTTCCCTTATCACCACAGAGTCTCCAGCACACATAAGTGGTAGTTACCTTCATTTTAACAAGCTTCTCCGGAGTGGTATACCATCTGAATATCATTTTATGGGATTGCTCCTGAAGTGCAGTGCAGATTGATGATCTCCGCGCTGCCTCCCAAATGTCCAGCCACTCCTCACCTTCTAGATCTTCTCCCAGGTCAGTATGCCACGCTTTAATATAAGTTAGTTCTTTCCAGTCGAGGTAATTGAGGAATAAATTGTGGAAATAAGGTCTTTGGGGGTAGCTTTCTAGTAGGCACAGGTGTTCAAACCACGATGGCCTGGTAGTCGCAGCGGCTTTAATGTGGGGCTGAGTAACAAAGTCTCTCAACTGTAAAAATCGGAAGAATGTAGAGGGAGGCAGAGAATGTTTACTCCATAGATCCGGGTATAGCAATAGGTTGCCTTTGGGGTATAGATCAATCAGCCGCTGTAGTCCCGCATCTTCTAAGCGGTCGAAAGGTTGCGGGCACATGCCCGGGGGCGGAACTCTCTATTGCATAAGAACGGAGTGAGCAGAGAGGGGTAGCTGGTGATAATACACTTAACGGCAACTGAATCCCAGAGTTTCACTGCAGCGACAATGACCGGGCACTCTGTGCGCAACGCCGGACGATGGGAAGGAGAATTCCACAGCCAGAATTGCGGAAGATCCGGGGACATCATGGAAGACTCCAAATCCACCCATCTCCATGCACCAATCGGGGAATGCCATGCCACTATTTGGGCTAGTCGCGCCACTCTGTAGTACGAAAGAAGAGAGGGTAAACCCATCCCCCCTGATAATATATCATTTTCATATGTATATGTCATGTTCTGCCTGTATATTAACAAAAATGCAAGGAAATGTGAATTTTTAATAATCTACGGTGTGTAAAGTGTTTTTTTTCACATTTTATCACATGAGCGTTTGCAGTTATATTTTCTATGGGGTGCGCTTGTATAAAAATTAGAAATGGGGACTCGTTACATTTTTTGGGGGGAATTACGTGATTTTTAGCAAATGCACACCATAGAAGAAAATCATTAGTGCAGCATCATTGTTCACATTATAATTGAAATGTGAACAATATTGCTGCATTAATAAAAACACACAAAAAAAACTTATTATTTTTTTAACCCCTTAAGGACCGAGGACGTACCATGTACGTCATTGCAGCGGGTCTCTCTTAGACCCGCTGACGTACATGGTACGTCCTGCCGTTTTTGAGCTGCTGGAAGCGATCGGATCGCTTCCAGCAGCTCAAACGCCATTGCAGGATGCCTGGGAGTCCAGGCATCCGTGCAATGGCCGTTAGAAGTGCCGGGGCACCATGTGATCGCTCCCCGGGAGCGATCTACATCCGGTTGCACCGGAGAGGTGCCCGGCACTTCTACAGAGCGCTGGAAGCGATCGGATCGCTTCCAGCTGCTCTGAGCATATTACAAGGATGCCTCGACATCGAGGCATCCTTGTAATATACTTACCTGCCGCCGGTCCGTCCGTGATCGCTCCCCCCGAGCGATCACTTCCGGTAGCGGCAGGAAGTACTGAGTGCCACGAGGTATCGTGGCACTCAGTACAAAATCGATCACTTCAGTGATCAGGTGCTCTGCTGGGTGCCTCGAGGGATCAAGGCACCCAGCAGAGAAAAAAAAAGTGTAAAAAAAAAGTAAAAAAAAGTGTGTAAAAAAAGTGTAAAAAAAGAAAAATAAATAAAATAAACTGACAGTTAGGGGTAGGGTTAGGGTTAGGGTTAGGGTTAGGGGTAGGGTTAGGGGTAGGGTTAGGGGTAGGGTTAGGGGTAGGGTTAGGGGTAGGGGTTAGGGGTAGGGTTAGGGGTAGGGGGTAGGGGTAGGGTTAGGGGTAGGGGTAGGGTTAGGGGTAGGGTTAGGGTTAGGGTTAGGGTTAGGGGTAGGGTTAGGGTTAGGGTTAGGGGTAGGGTTAGGGGTAGGGTTAGGGGTAGAGTTAGGGGTAGGGGTTAGGGGTAGGGTTAGGGGTAGGGGGTAGGGGTAGGGTTAGGGGTAGGGTTAGGGTTAGGGTTAGGGGTAGGGTTCTAAGGGCAGGGTCAGGGGTAGGGTTAGGGTTCTAAGGGCAGGGTCATCTTGGGGCTGAGTGGGATGTTCCTAGCCTGCCTCATCAGAGAGGCAGGCTAGCAACATCCAATCAGAAGTTAGAAAAAATCAAAATAAAATTTCTAATTTGTCAGGTCAGGCCAATATTTTGTAAATATTGGCTCTGACCTCTGTGATTCTCCCTCCCTCTCCTCACTTGTGTTTTGGTGAGCGAGAGAGAGAGATCAGATTTGACAGGTTAGAGATTTTAGTGAGATTTAGTGAGATTAGAAAAATTGAGGCAGATTTAGAGAGATTTTAGGGAGATTTAGAAGAATTGAGGCAGGTTTAGAGGGATTTAGAGAGATTTAGGTGTTTATTTGTATTTTCTTGTGAAACCCAACGGTTCTTCTAAGAACCAACAATCCGCTTATATATATATATATATATAATAATTATAAAATTTTATAATCTATTATATATAATGTCTGAGAGGGTGTACAGCGCCGAGGAGGCATATGCCATCCTGGCGTCAGAATCTGAGGCATCTGCGTCAGACTCAGACCCTCATTTCAACCCCGCTAACTGCTCAGAGGCGTCGCTAGATACATTATCTATGCTGGCTGATGTATCTAGTGATGTTTCTGATGCAGATCCTGGGTCACCACCTGCCAGCAGGAGACGCACAGCTCCAGCTGAGGAGTGGGTAGTGCCTCATCGCCAGAGGCCAGATATCCCTCCTTTCACGGCAAATCCTGGCATCAATATTGATGTTGCAGGATTTACCGCCACACAGTTTTTGCAGGTGTTTATGGGGGATGATTTGTTGGGCCACATCGTGGCCCAATCAAATCTGTATGCCCATCAGCATTGTGCTGCGAAGCCAGACTCCTACTTGGCAAGGCAGCAATGGACCCCGCTAGATGTGCCAGAATTTCTGAAATTCTGGGCACTTACTATGCTGAGGGCATCATAAAGAAGCCCTCAATTCGCTCCTGCTGGAGCAGTAGCCCCATCTGCTCTACCCCCATTTACCTCCAATCAATGTCACGTAGAAGGTATGAAAACATTTTGCGTTTCATGCACTTCAGTGACAACAGCCTGTGCTCCCCTAGAGAGCATCCCCAGTTTGACAGGCACCAGACTTTTACATTTTATTCGTACATTTTTTTTTTTTTTAATTCTTTATTTAGAGAATTATACATAACAAGAAATTCACGAAATCAAACGTAGAAAAAGACAGCCGTCTAGGGCTGGCCAAACTAACTACGGTCAGCCAGTCAGATAATGTAAGATGCAAGTAGTAACCGGTCAAGAAGGGAATAATAAAAACAAAAAACAAAAAGCAATAAGTCCCAACCTCAGTGAAGGAAGAAAACACAAAAGAAACACATAAGCATGTAGGACTATCAACGTAAATGCCATAAATTGTCCTGATAGATTATACTCAGAGCTTATCTATAGACCAGTGACACGTAAACATAGAAGAAAAAAGCTGGGGGGGGGGATAAACAATATCGCTCAGGTCTCAGTCTGGCTGAAGTTCCGGAGGGTCCGGCGAGATGCCCGCCGCTTCAAGGTCGGACCAGGCGGTTTCAGGATCAGTGATGGTGTAGGGGACATTATTATGTGTCACCACCAATGCTCCCGCCAAGCCCCATCGATAACGGATCCCCCTCCGACGAAGAACCGCAGTCACAGGACGGAACCGCCTGCGAGCAAGCAGAGTCTGGAATGGAAGGTCGTGATACAAAGCCAACGTGGAGCCCTCAAATTTCACTGGATCTCTTGCGCCAGGAGAAGACATAAGCTTGACCTTAAATGCTACGTCACGAAAGGCCACCACGACATCACGGGGTGTCCCCTTCGAAAGCGCCGCAGGTTTCCGAACCCTGAATACCGATCCGATCACATCTGGCTTGTCAGGAGGGAGTCCCGCCATCCGAAGGGCCAAACGAGACACATAAGCTGGGAGTTCATCCGACGACACAGAGTCCGGGATGCCTCGGACCCTGACGTTACGACGGCGGTGTCTTGTTTCCAGCATCTCCACAGAGCGGGACAAAAGCTCGACCTGGGATCTTAGACCAGCGACCTGTCCCAACAGGTGAGTATGTTCCGATAGCACTGTAGAAGTCGTCGCCTGCACTGCTGTCACCTGCGCACGGATTGTTGCAACCTCCTCCCGAACCGCCGCCACTTCAGGTTTCCACACCCCCCGGATCTCCCGGAGTTCGTCCAGGATCCTCCGAAGGTCTCTTTTCGTAAGAGGAAGATCATCATCCTCCTCCTGCCGACTTTCCTCAGGCTGTGTCATACGGGTTTCGAATGAGGTCGCTCTCGTTTGTTGCGGTTGGGCACCCGGTCTCAAAACGTCCTGTCGTAATGAAGCCACACTACTGCTGGCTGAAAGCTGGTGTTCCTCGGCCGAATCCCCGTCAGAGAGACCACCAGCAGTAAGTGAGGCACTCAAAGACGCCGTCAGCGCTGCTTTTCGTTTCTTTTGCGCCCTTTTTTTTGCTGCTGCAGATAGTGGTTGGGAGTCTGGTGTACGAGATTGTGGGGAGATCCAGGTCATCGCAGAGCTACCACCCGAGTGCCAGGGGTCCTCTTCATCTTCCGAAAAGTCATAGCCCGGGGGGAGGGAGGAGGAGATCGCATCTCCCTTCGAAATGGACCCACCTCTCATGGAGTCCCGAATGTCCCTCTGTCTGGACCGCAGCTTCTGTGAGCGACCGGTGGGCATGTCACCAAAAGCGCAGGCACAAGGAAGAAGAGCGGTAAAAGTTCTCAGAAATCTCCTTCCAGGCTTCTAAAATGGCCGCTAGTACTAGGCCCCGATTGTGCCGCGGGGGTTAATCCGCTCCGGAGCGTCAATTTCGGGGGTAAGGCAAACTCACCGAGTCCCCCAATGCCCCCAGAGACCGTAGAGCGTTTCTCAAGTGCGAGCAAGCGGCGGAAATAACTTTAAAAACCGTGTTTATCACGGAGCTCCTTCAACATGCAGCCGCTCGCTTCCTCGGCTACTATTCGTACATTTTTATGTTCTACAATTGGTGCTGTATTTTGCCAAAATCTTTGCACACCTATGCATGGGGGGCATGGGTGTACTCAGGAGATCTTGCAGAAAACAACCTGGAGAGTTTTCATGCAGTAACAAACAACAGTGTCTGCTAAGGCTAGGGTCAGACGAGCGTGATTTCTACGGACTGTACGTCCGTGCAGTACGGACATCGTCAGTACGGAAGACGCAGTAGTGGTCACACAGTCCGTTTTTTCACTGACATTTATTTTTTGACAGATGTAGGAGGGACAATAAATTCAATTGCAAAACCATTTTGTCCGTGAAAAATGCAGGACGTATAAATGCAGTCCGTCTGACCACGTTCCATCACTCACACACAAAGCTATGCAGACGTTGCGGACGCAGCGCACTTTGTGCGGCCGTTCTAGCGGTTCTACGTTCTTGCCTGCCTTGCGTCCGTGGGCCGCGGCCGTTGTGCGTCCGCAGTTCAGTGCGGACGTACTTCGTGTGTCGGGCTCCATTGGACTTTATGTCATGCTATCACGGACGTACTTTTAGGCGCGATCACGGACGTGAACACTACGCTCGTCTGACCCTAGCCTAAATCACAGTCCAAAACTACTGTGGGCGTAAAAATCTGAAATTTGAAAAATTACCGCCACACACCTTGTTGCCAAATGTTTTGGGCTAAAACCGTTGCATCCATGGCATCAAAGCACTCCATATGCAATACCTTGGGGTGTCAACATAACAAATATAAACAATTTTCTGGCAATAATTCAAACTGGGGTATGCGGTAGACCCAAAACCAAAGATAGGCCTAGCTGAAGAAATAATCTCAATTTCAACTCTAATGACAAAGTCATAAAAATTGTATTTGAACCTTCCCAAAATCCTGGCAAACCTAGGCATGGGGGGCATGGGTGTACTCAGGAGATCTTGCAGAAAACAACCTGGAGAGTTTTCATGCAGTAACAAACAACAGTGTCTGCTAAATCACAGTCCAAAACTACTGTGGGCGTAAAAATCTGAAAATTGAAAAATTACCGCCACACACCTTCTCAAATGTTTTGGGCTAAAACCGTTGCATCCATGGCATCAAAGCACTCCATATGCAATACCTTGGGGTGTCAACATAACAAATATAAACAATTTTCTGGCAATAATTCAAACTGGGGTATGCGGTAGACCCAAAACCAAAGCTAGGCCTAGCTGAAGAAATAATCTCAATTTCAACTCCAATGACAAAGTCATAAAAATTGTATTTGAACCTTCCCAAAATCCTGGCAAACCTATGCATGGGGGGCATGGGTGTACTCAGGAGACCTTGCAGAAAACAACCTGGAGAGTTTTCATGCAGTAAAAAACAACAGTGTCTCCTAAATCACAGTCCAAAACTGATGTGGGTGTGAAAATGAAAAATGACCACCAAACAGTATCTAATTTGTTTGGAGCAAACGGATGCATCCATAGCATAAAAACACTCCATTTACAATACTTTGGGGTGTTAGCTTACCAAATATATGCACGTTCATTAAAACTGGGGTATGTAAAAAGGCCCCTAAAAAGAAGATAAGCAAAGAAGATACTGTATGTCAAATTAGAAAATTGACAAGCACATGTCAAAGATTGGCGTAGCACCCCAAAAAACAACAGAACAAATCTATATATGGGTGGTATCAATTTACTCAGAAGATGTTGCTGAACATATTTTGGGGTGTTTTTTGGCAGTAACCCATAACTGGATTTGACAATTCATGCCTAAAGTACAATGTGTGTGAAAAAATAACACAAAAAGTGACTACCTGAAAGTTTGACAAAGAGCTAGTGCATGGAAAGTGTTAAAATACAACTCTTTGAAGCACCCTAGGGTGTGCCCTTTCTAAAAATATATGGTTTGATGGGGGTAAATTACTTTGGCCGGCTTCAAAAATGTCCCAAATAGGACATGGGTGCATGATGACGAAATGTGAAAATTCCAAGTTGGAAAACTGAAATGCGCACCCCCCAAATAAGGCCTTTTAGCCCCCAAATGACCCGACATACCTATACATGGGTGGTATCAATTTACTCAGAAGATGTTGCTGAACATATTTTGGGGTGTTTTTTGGCAGTAACCCATAACTGGATTTGACAATTCATGCCTAAAGTACAATGTGTGTGAAAAAATAACACAAAAAGTGACTACCTGGAAGTTTGACAAAGAGCTAGTGCATGGAAAGTTTAAAATACAACTCTTTGAAGCACCCTAGGGTGTGCCCTTTCTAAAAATATATGGTTTGATGGGGGTAAATTACTTTGGCCGGCTTCAAAAATGTCCCAAATAGGACATGGGTGCATGATGACGAAATGTGAAAATTCCAAGTTGGAAAACTGAAATGCGCACCCCCAAATAAGGCCTTTTAGCCCCCAAATGACCCGACATACCTATACATGGGTGGTATCAATTTACTCAGAAGATGTTGCTGAACATATTTTGGGGTGCTTTTTGGCAGTAAACCTTAAAGTTCACAGTACATGTATTCTTAAATTGCGTTCAAAAAAAAAAAAAATCACCAAAATTTTTTTTTTTTCTCAAACTTTGGCATAGATTTGTGGTAAAATGGTTTGCATGGAAAGAGTCAAAATACCCCAAGTTTAATACCTTGATTTGTGTACTTTAAAAAAATATGTATATGTGGAGGGTTATTCAGGAATTAGTGACAGATATCAGTGTTACAATGTCACTATCACTAGTTTTGAAAATAAACTCTTTGGAAATGGCAAAGTGCTACTTGCACTTATTGTTGCATAAAATAAGGAAAAAAGCGAGGAATATGTAAACATTGGGTATTGCTAAACTCAGTACTAAATTTAGAAACTACTAAGGAATAAATTTTTTTTGACGGTTGTTGATACATAAGAAATTTTGGGGGTCAAAGTTCGAAAAAGTGGTGTTTTTTCAATTTTTGTGTCATATTTCACAATATTTTTTATAGTAAATTATATGAAATGATGAAAAAAATGGTATCTTTATAAAGTCCATTTAGTGACGAGAAAAACAGTGTAAAATATGTGTGGGTTACATAAACGAGTAAGAGGAAAATTTGACGTAAACACTAAGAGCGCAGAAACATAAAAACAGCTGCGGTCACGAACGGACGGATTTGTGTAAAACCGCCCGGTCACTAAGGGGTTAAATATTTTTTTTTTCTTTTTACTTTGAACATGGTCATGTTTGGTATCATTTGAAAGGACATGCTCAGTCTTTTCGAATGATACCCTCCATGACCCCCTAGCCACCACAGAGATATTGTGGTTCAAAGGAACCACCCATCTCCACCAGGGGATTTCCTTGGGAAGTCCCCGGGCAGCTAGAGGTTCCCCGGCTAATAGCAGTGAGGGGGGACCCGGAGGCCCCACCGGAGCTAGGCTGTGATTAGGCGCCAAATCGCGACCCGGTGTCTGAGGGGTTAAAGCCAGGCACCGCTTAAAAGGGGAGACTCTCCCCTTTTAGGCTGGGGTCAGACGAACGTAGTGTTCACGTCCGTGATTGCGCCTAAAAGTACGTCCGTGATAGCATGAAAGAAAGTCCATTGGAGCCTGTTACACAAAGTACGTCCGCACTGAACTGCGGACGCACCACGGCCGCGGCAAACGGACGCAAGGCAGGCAAGAACGTACAACCCCTAGAACGGCCGCACAAAGTGCGCTGCATCCGCAACGTCCGCATAGCTTTGTGTGTGAGTGATGGAACGTGGTCAGACGGACTGCATTTATACGTCCAGCATTTTTCAAAGGACAAAATGGTTTTGCTTTTTAATTTTTTTTCCCTCCTACATCCGTCAAAATATATGTCAGTGAAAAAAACGGACTGTGTGGCCACTACTGTGTCTTCCGTACTGACGTACGTCCGTGTGCATGGACGTACAGTCCGTAGAAATCACGCTCGTCTGACCCCAGCCTTAAGCGCTGCCTGGCCTGCACCGCTGGTCCGTCCCGATCGGGAGGGAGAGGGATCAGAACGGATCCCCCCTCCCTTTCAGGTGATCTCCTGGCATTGCCGGGGGGGGGGTCACCTGGAAAAGACATCATGGCACGATGACGTCGGGAGGGGTCTAAATTCAGCGTCTGACTTTGCTTAAGTCAGAACGCTGCGGGACCCCGGACAGAGAGGTGATTATCTCTGTGGGGGCTCCCGCTTGCGGAGGACATGTGGGGAGTCATATAGCGGGAGTCAATGAGGACGTTCCCCACATGTCCTCCACGGTGAAAGGGTTAATTTTATATTCATCTGTCCAATTACATTTGAGCCCCTGAAAAGGGGGGGGGGGGGAGTATAAAAATGGTTGCGGTTCCTAAAATTTGCACTTGATAATATATATTCAACCCCTTGAATTAAAGCTAAAAGTCTGGACTTCAAAATTCCTTTGGATTGTTTCCTTTTAATTGTATTCTGGAGGCATACAGAGCCAAAAGTATGAAAATTGTGCATGTGTCCAAATATATATAGACCTAACTGTATGCCCGTGTCATAGTGCTTCTGTATATGTATTTTGCAAACCATAAGAAAATATCCCACCTAGATACAATATGAACCAGGAGAGATTGGAGAAAGCCTAGACCAGAAGGATTAAACCTCTATATTGGCACAAAGAAACCGGGAATGAAAGGGACTCTCTTGGACAGAAATCCAACGAAGTGAGCCGAGTTAGGTATACAAATACAGAAAATAATATATTTATTCATTACAAAAAGACACACATGACAAAGTGAACAACATTGGTTGTGGGATTCCTTCAAATATATGGTTAATGACGCTTCGCAAAGGGCAGCCCTGTAGCCCAAATGTGCATAATGCAATAAATTAATGAACAATTCATAGGGCCCTATGAATTGTTCATTAATCTATTGCATTATGCACATTTTGCGTCATTAGCCATATATTTGAAGACATCCCACGACCAATGTTGTTCACTATGTCCTGTGTGTCTTTTTGTATTCTATAAATATATTTTTGTCTGTACTTGTATACCTAACCCAGCTCACTTTGTTAAATTTCAAGCAGCTTCCGCCCCCAGGGACATAAGGGAACCTCCTCCCATATGCTCCATTTTATATCAGGTTTTAGCGCTTCCATTGGGACAGCACCACAGGCAACCTCAAGACTATCAGGATTATTCAGAGAGAGGTGAAAACCAGGAGAAGTGAAAATTCTAGGTCAAAATTCTCCCATTTATCTCACTTTCCAAATCGGCTCTTTGGTCTAGATTGTTCTCTTCTCCTGCCAATTCTCCTGGTTTTCACCGCTCTCTGAATAATCCTGAATGTCATTAGAAAGGGCTTTTCAAAGGCTCCTGGTGGAGATGGGGGGGGGGGCAGTGCTTGCATAAAACAAATAAGGAGTATGCCTGGGGTGCTGCCCCAATGGAAGTGCTGGGATCTGATAAAAAGGGGAGTGTATGGGAAGAAGCTCCCTTACATTCTTGGTAGAAGCTGCTCAGCCATGCTTCACTCATTTCATGCCATGTGGGCCTAAGCAGAGCAACTGTATACAATCAACACTAACAGGGTTATTCAGAGAGGGTGAAAACCAGGAGAATTAACAATCCAGACCAATAGTCGATTTGGAAAGTGAAATAAATGGGAGACATAGAAACATAGAAACAAAGAAAGATGTCGGCAGATAAGAACCTTTCGGCCCATCTAGTCTGCCCAATTACATGGATACTTTACCTGGATTTATCTTTTGTTTAGGATAGCCTTATGCCTATCCCATGCTTGCTTAAATTCAATTACTGTTTTGGCCTCTACCACTTCAACTGGAAGACTGTTTCATGTATCCACCACCCTCTCAGTAAAATAATGCTTCCTGATGTTACCTTTAAACCTTTGCCCCTCTAATCTAAGACTATGTCCTCTTGTTTTGCTACTTTGTTTCCTTTTAAATATACTCCCTTCCTCTACCTTGTGGATTCCCTTTACGTATTTAAATGTTTCTATCATATCTCCTCTGCCTCGTCTTTTTTCCAAGCTGTACATGTTAAGATCATTAAGCCTTTCCTGGTAACTTTTCTCCTTCAAGCCGTACACCATTTTAGTAGCCCTTCTCTGAACTCTCTCTAAGATGTCTATATCCTTCTGGAGATACGGTCTCCAGTACTGCACACAGTACTCCAAGTGAGGTCTCACCAGTGCTCTGTACAGTGGCATGAGCACTTCCCTTTTCCTACTGCTAATACCTCTCCCTACACAACCAAGCATTCTGCTAGCATTTCCTGCTGCTCTATTACATTGACTACTTACCTTTAGATCCTCTGAAATAATAACCCCTAAATCCCTTTCCTCAGATGTTGAGGTTAGGACTGTATCAAATATTCTATATTCAGCCCTTGGGTTTTTACGTCCCAGGTGCATTATCTTGCACTTATCCACGTTAAAACTCAATTGCCACAGCTCCGACCATTTTTTTAGTTTACCTAAATCATTTGTCATTTGGCTGATCCCTCCAGGAACGTCAACCCTGTTGCAAATCTTTGTGTCATCAGCAAAAAGACATACTTTTCCATTAATACCTTCTGCAATATCACTAATAAAAATATTAAATAGAATGGGTCCAAGTACTGACCCCTGAGGTACCCCACTGGTAACAAGACCTTGCGCCGAATAAACTCCATTTACCACAACCCTCTGTTGCCTGTCACTCAGCCACTGCCTAATCCATTCAACAATATTGGAATCCAAGCTCAAAGATTGCAATTTATTGATAAGCCTTCTATGCGGAACAGTATCAAAAGCCTTACTGAAATCTAAATAAGCAATGTCTACTGCACCACCTGTGTCTATTATTTTTGTTACCCAATCAAAAAAATCAATAAGATTAGTTTGGCATAATCTCCCTGAGGTAAACCCATGTTGTTTCTGATCCTGTAATCTATGTGTTTTTAGATGTTCAACAATCCTTTCCTTTAACATGGTTTCCATTAATTTCCCCACTACTGACGTAAGACTAACTGGCCTATAGTTCCCAGATTCCTCCCTACTACCCTTCTTGTAAATGGGCACAACATTTGCTAATTTCCAGTCTTCTGGGACGACTCCCGTTAGCAAGGATTGGTTAAATAAATCTGTTAACGGTTTTGCTATTACATCACTGAGCTCTTTTAATAATTTAGGGTCGATCCCATCAGGCCCCATTGACTTATTTGTCTTTACTTTAGACAGCTGCTGTAGAACCTCCTCCTCTGTAAACTGATATGTAATTGTCTCGTTAGTGTTTCCTCCTAACTGAGGTCCCTTTCCTTCCTTTTCTTCTGCAAAGAATGAACAAAAATATTCATTGAGGCAGTCAGCGAGACTTTTATCCTCTTCTACATACCTTCCTTCCTTTGTTTTTAATCTAACTAATCCTTGTTTTACTTTTCTCGTTTATGTATCTAAAAAATGTTTTGTCCCCCTTTTTTACTGACTGAGCCATTTTCTCTTCTGCGTGTGCTTTGGAAGCGCTTATAAATTGCTTTGCCTCTTTCTGCCTAATCTTATAGGTTTGCCTATCTTCTTCACTCTGAGTTGTTTTAGAATTATTGAATGCTGTCTTTTTGTTCTTCACTATTTTGGCCACTTCTGCAGAGTACCACAGTGGTTTCTTCCCTTTTTTGTTTTTGCTAACAAGTCGAATGCAATTGCCTGTGGCCTTCAATAATGCTTCTTTTAAATAATCCCATCTCTCCTGGACTCCCTTTAAACTCCTCCAGTCTGATAATGACTCCTTCACACAAAGTCTCATTTTTTTTCTGGTTTGGCTATTTTGGCCTAGAATTTTCACTTCTCCAGTCATTCTCCTGGGTTTCACCTCTTTCTGAATAACCCTGTAATAGTTACCACCACGATATCAAGGTCAACTATGCAGGGTCGTTTAAAGGAAAAGGCCAGGAGTGGTTATGCTTATGACCATTGCAACCCTATTAGCTACAGAGCCACCATCACACCTGTGAAGTTCAGTTGGAACAAGGACCCTCTCCCTTTCTGGGTTCCAGCCAGGGCGCCGATCTGAGGGATTAATCATGGTTTTAGACTAGGGTAGGTGAGGCTCTCTAGGTTAATACTAGAAAATGTTACTCACAACACCTATGACCAAAGCCTTTTTGTGTTTATTCTAGGGATTATTAGATTGTGATGTTAAAATGTATGTTAAAGACGAAACCGTTGCCCAGTCGCATAAATGCAGGTCAGAAGTCGCTGTAAGTATTCTATTTTATCATGTTCTCTTGTTAAATATAATACAATTTATTTAAATGTTAAATTGCATAGCTAAGGTTTTGTCAAACCCATATATATTACTATTTTATTTACAAGATCCGGGTCTATTCTAAAAAGTAGCTATTTAAAATGAGAGAAATATGCAACTGCAAGAAAACCAGAGCATACTGCTCAATGTTATAGCCTAGAAAAAAAGAGGCAGAGAATACATATGTATTAACCCCTTCACTACCAAGATAGACTATGCTCGATCTACAGGGCCCCCACTGGTTACCCTATATCTCGTATCGTCGATCTGGTGTTCTAGCAATGCAAAAGAATTTCATTATTGAAAATTAAATTAATTTGTATTTGGGCCCCGGAACATGCTCCTAACGTTTTCGCACTGTAGGCATGATCTCTGAGGTGCTAAAACTCTTTAAAAAAAATCAGCTGGGAAAAAGTGTCTGAAACAAATATCCGCAGCTGATCCAGCATTGAGACCATTGCTGCAGTAGCTCCTTTTGGACAGCAGATGGCGAAAACCTGAATGCCAAATAGGTTATTACAGTATGGAATACATTTGTGCTATTGCCAAATATTTCTTAATGTTTATTTCATTAATAATTAGCAAAAAAAAAAAAAAAAAAAAAATCACAATTACCATTATTAAGTGCCGGCATATTCTGCAGCGTTGAACAATAGGACGGACAAAACAAACGTAATATGAATGAATAAGTTTGACACGCAAAGAATTCTAGGTAAAGAAGACCCTGCTCAACAGTTTACAATCTAAGAAACCATGGGCACTAGTCCTTAGTGAACGCTAACATTTAGGCCTCATTCGCACACAACACGAGCAAAATTGAATATTGCGTATGTGTGAGTATATGCGTTTGGAGGGTTTATAATCCAAGAATGCATAATATTTGGCGTCCTGTTGCTAGAGAGTGTTCTCGCTCTCATGTACTAGCTGCTGTTAGCTAGTGGTGTGATAGCGAAGATGGCCCCCCCCCCTTTGTAAGGTATTACAAAGTGCTAGCGCTAATTACCCATCAGGATGCGCAAGCCAAAATTTTAGCTACACCTAAAAGCAGGTGCTACGTGATTCTGCCTTGGCAAAAATCATTTAGCACCCGTTAACCCCCCCACCCTATGAATCCCATACTCACCTCTCATCCCGTGGCGAGGAAAGGTGGCCCGATCCACCGCCTCTTCTGGCCACGAGCAGAGACTGGGAAGAAATAGTTTCCAGTTTCCTCTCGGCGATCACTCCACAGTACTGTGCAATCTCACAAGAGCGAGATTGCTCAGGGCTCACGGCCCAGAAGCGCAAACCTCCATGGAGTCCTATGGACTCCAGGAGGTGATACTCGGGTTGGTGCGGAGGTGCTATCGCGAGTAACCCAGCGGTTAGAGCTGCGTTCCAGGGCAAGGTGCTGAGCTAGCGCCTGCCCTCAAGGGTCAAGTCCTGGGAAAAATGTGAGGGGAACTCCAAGAATTCCATAACCCCCATTACCTGAAGAAAAAAAAAAAGATACACTCACACGCCCCCGAGAATCCGGTATATCCAGGCACAGGCCCCCAGAATTATATATATACCCAGCAGCACATGCCCCCATAATTATATATACACACCCAGCAGCAGACCCCCATAATTATATATATACCCAGCAGCACATGCCCCATAATTATATATATACCCAGCAGCACATGCCCCACAATTATATATATACCCAGCAGCACATGCCCCATAATTATATATATATATAACCCAGCAGCACATGCCCCCATAATTATATATATACCCTGCAGCACATGTCCCCATAATTATACATACACCCAGCAGCAGACCCCCATAATTATATACACCCAGCAGTAGACCCCCATAATTACATATACACCCAGCAGCACATGTCCCATAATTATATATATATCCAGCAGGCCATGCCCCCATAATTATATATACACACCCAGCAGCAGACCCCCATAATTATATATATACCCAGCAGCACATGCCCCATAATTATATATATATACCCAGCAGCACATGCCCCCATAATTATAAATACACCCAGCAGCACATGTCCCCATAATTATACATACACCTAGCAGCAGACCCCCATAATTATATATACCCCATGGTAGACCCCTATAATTACATATACACTCTGCAGCACATGTCCCCATAATTATATAAACACCCATCAGCACATGTCCCCATAATTATACATACACCCAGCAGCAGACCCCCATAATTATATACACCCAGCAGTAGACCCCCATAATTACATATACACCCATCAGCACATGTCCCCATAATTATACATACACCCAGCAGCAGACCCCCATAATTATATACACCCAGCAGTAGACCCCATAATTACATATACACCCAGCAGCACATGACCCCCATATTTATATATACACCTAGCAGCAAAATGTCCCCATAATTTATATAACACTAAATATACCCAGCAGCACATGCCCCCGTAGATATATATATATATATATATATATTTATCTCCAGCAGCACAGGCCCCCATAATTAAATATACACCCAGCAGCACAGGCCCCCATAATTACATATACACCCAGCAGCACGTGTCCCCATAATTATATATACACCCAGCAGCAGACCCCCATAATTACATATACACAGCAGCACATGTCCCACATAATTATAGATACACATAGCAGTAGACCCCCATAATTATTTCTACACCCAGCAGCAGACCCCCATAATTATTTCTACACCCAGCAGCAGACGCCCATAATTATATATACACCCAGTCACAGACCCCCATAATTGTATAAGCACCCAGCAGCACATGTCCACATAATTATATATACACCCAGCAGCAGTAGACCTCCATAATTATATACACCCAGCAGCAGACCCCCATAATTGTATATACACCCAGCAGCACATGCCATATTTTATATACCCAGGTACAGACCACAGAATTATGTATACCCAGCACAGTCAGACCCCAGAATTATACTTGCCTGTTACACAGCACAGACGGAAGAGGTGAGCCACGTGTTCCTCCGAGCTCCGGTGTGCTCCTGCACACGGCCGCCAGCTTCTGAAGGCTGTGACGCGCTGTTGCGAGATTTCGAGAGAGATCTCATCTTTAGGCCGCATCACAGACTTCACACTCAGGGCTGAGGACCGCGGTCGCGGGAGGGAGCACACGGGCCCTCGGAGGACCACGGCACAGCCACTCGAGGGGGCTGCTAGCGGAATGCTGTTAATGCATTCCGGTAGCAGCCCCAGCGATCAACTTTATCGGCCACAGTGGGAACATGCGTTCCCGCTGTGGGAGAAGTGCGATAACGTCGTTCCCGCGCGTTCCTTCCCGCAGGACTCGAGCCCTGGAATATTACGCCAATATGGGGACACTATGGGAAACCTGCAGGCTCAGATTCTCCCAGTTAGCTTCCCCATTTTAGCACAAACTATGGAAGAGTGCCCAATATCTATAATAAATTAAATCCTGCATGTCTAGCAGTATTTCATGATGAACAATATATTTGTATTACTCCTCTGTACAATGCTCTTATTTATCAGTAATGTGTGCCTGTTATCAGCGAAAAGGGATATATGAGCGTTAGTCGAACCTGAACGCTACAATTTAGGCCAGTATCAGAGAAGCGTTTTGAAGAGCAGATGGAACGTCCATGAGAGTGGACGTTCCTTCCACTTGACGCCTGTCTGGCTACCTTGCTGATCGCAGTTAGTGCACTCAGCGATGCAAAACTCGATCGATCCTTTGGAGGATCGCGCTTTGCAGCTCCGTCAACGCTAGTCCTAGCGCTTTGACGGAGAGGCCTGCTGCACGGACGCTGTTGCGCGTGCAATTCGACGGACATTAAACGGTGTGGCGACACGGACGTGATTACTGTGTTCGTCTGATGCTAGCCTTAACTGGAATTACATATTAATACTCTACCAAACCTTGGTCTGAGTCATGGGTCAGTGAGTTACGCGTTGGGTTGCTGACGAGCAAATGTATTCATTTGTTTTTTCACTTTTGTGTTATAAAATTATTATTTTTTTAAGACGATCTAAACAATTCTTTTTTTTATTTCTTATTACAAATTTAGTTTCTGCTGCGTTATCAGGGATATTCTCCTCTTAGAGCTAGTATGAGCATGGGAGACCATGGTTCTCAACTTCAAAATGAACACCATGGAAAGAAAGAAACGCAAAGTGAAAAAGAGAAGAAAAAAGCAGGCTTCAATAAAGATAGAGAAGTCCCAACCCCTGGTAATATCAACACTTGCAAAACACAGTGTGTGCATGCGTACATATATAGCTGTATAATGAGGGAGACAAAACAGTGTTCCCACAAAGGAACATACAGTATATAAAAAGCATAACACTGACAAAAGCAATTCCAAGCTAGCTATTATACTGCACTCACAAGACCTTTTAATAAAATTTGCTCATCATACATATAGTGGATTATTAACCACATCGCTACCGTCCCCATTGTTCTCGTGGAATCCCGTTGATTCACTTCTGGACGAACTGAACAGTAGTATTTAGTCATGTAAAATATCTATGATAAAAGCAAATATAATCTCTCAATGCACTTCATACTCTATATTAGATCTTACTTAGGCGAGATCAGTAAAAAAAATATATAGTATACAAATGAAACAATAACATCACTTGCACCAGGCTAGGTCTTCTGTAAAACATCTAATATTACTAAAATGTAGAATCCATTATTTATGGCCGAACAATTGGTAAGTGCAGTCTAGGGGCCACACAGAGCTGTTAAGTGTATACAAGATACAGAGTTCCAAGGATAACTGCAACTAAGGTACAGAGGTGATATATGAAAATTTGATCATGCCCATGCCATGTTGACCCACCACTACATCAATGATGAATGATACAAACCAATACATCATTGTTTTATTACTAAAGGGGACACTTCACAACATATTCTCTACAGTGGTCGCCAACCCTGGTCCTCAGGACCCACTAACAGGCCAGGTTTTCCAGATATCTGAAGCACAGCACAGGTGATATGATTTGCTGCTCATTGATTGCAGGATTCAGTCTGCATTTCTCCAAGGTAATCCTTAAGGCTGAGCTCAGACGAGCGCACTGACTGAGCACAGTAACTGACTTTAACTGATGAGATTGAGGTTGAGAAAAAGAAGAAAAAAACTGTATGCAATTGTTTCTCTACGTCCGTCTAGCTTTTTCATGTTGATGCCATTTTGGCGTCCGTTGCAACATGCATTTCGCGCGAAAAAGTGCACACGTGCTTCGTGTGTTGTTCTCTATTGACTCCTTTTGAAAAGCTAAAACGGACAGCAAACAGTGCGGTCAGACGGACGCAAAAATTGCACTCGTCTGACGCGGGCCTAATCCCTGGTCTGTTAGTGGGCCCTGAGGAATAGGGTTGGGGACCACCACTGTTCTACATAGTCCTCTATCTATGGGGTGCCTGAATGTGGCAGGGTATACACAGTGGCAGTTCTATATGGTACTGAGGGATTTTATGCAATCCCAAAAGCTTATATCACAATAGAGTTTCAGAAGAGTTGCTCAACATTGCTTTTACTGTGGTTTTCACTTTAGTTTATAATGGAAGTCTGAGATGCCAGCACAATGAAACAACGATAGATGGGGGAATAGCCACAGATTATAATTATTACATGAGCATAACAGTGGTACTGTTCGCCATAATTCAGCATTTTTTCACTGACATTTTTCGACTTTCTTTCTAAAGTCACGAAGTTCACTTTAGGCTGGCGTCAGACAAGCGTGCTATGTGCGCCTGTACTGACATGCTTACCAGCATCCGTCGCAGCGTTGGGACGGGGCCGGTCACACGCTTCTACACGTTTGTACACGCAACAAGCATCCGCTATCCAAGCCTCTCCGGCAAAGCGCTAGGACACGCGTTGACGGAGCTGCAAAGTGCGATTCTCCATAGGAGGATCGCACTTTGCAGCGCTGAGCGCACTGAGTGCGCTCAGCGAGGTGGCCAGATGGGCGTCGAGTGGAAGGAACGTCCACTGTTATGGATGTTTCTTCCGCTCTTCAAAAGACGCTCGTCTGACACTAGCCTGAGTTGCAACAAAAGTGATGCTTAACGTGGCTTGCAACAATGGTAAGCATCACCGCTTTGTGAACTACCCCATTTAGTGCATTGGGGACAAGATCAACTTGCAGTTATTAAAATAATCTGTACATTGACAGAAGCTTTTTAATGTGAGATAGTTTACATTTCTTCATTATACCAGCAGTGCCTGAAAGCTCAGTGGCTGAAAGATGTCCAGGGAAAGTGTGGCAGCAAAACATGAAACAAGCACATGCTCCTTTTGAACTGGTTGCAGACCCACCAACTTATTACCACAAACAGGTAGGTCCAGCACTGTCAAATGTATCTCTCAAAACACACTGGCACTGCTCCGTATGTATGATAATGTACCTAACAAGAGAGAGCTATGCACCATGTCCCAGCGCGGTTTTGGCACACCACTTTAATATCATTTTAAAGATATAAATAATATTTGACTTCGGAATAAACTATGGGGATTTGGTTACAACATATGAGCATGCATTGCAGAAGTCTGTCGAAACACCAGAGGCGGCTCTAGACTTGTTGAGGCCTTAGGCGAAGGCAAGATATTGAAGCAGCCTCCTGGGTGTAATTTGGGTTAGGAGATTGTGACTCGGTGGTAGACAAAGGAGACGGAGGCCTTCTTAAGCAGGAAAAGCATTTATTCGGTACCGAGCCTTGAGTCAGGTCTAGCCCAAAAAGACTCAAGTCCCGAGCCAACAGAGAGACAAAGAATTTATATACAGTGAGTAAAAATGCACACCTTATTCCCCTCCCCAGGTTACCCTCCCACTTGGACTTTATTCATCATTTTGCAAGTCAGCAAGGTTCACTTCAAAGAAACGACCCTTGTGCCCACTCTGAATTCTCTGTCTAGTCAATATGGTTACAAAAAGGAATCATTCTTCAAAACAAATATAGCAAGCTATGGGATTTACGCATTCCTTCTGCTGTCTCTGTCGATTATATTAAGCAACTTTTATGGCTTAGAGTTAGAGACCTGGGGGGAGAAGAGCTAAGTCTTCAGTCAGCAGAAATCAGGTTTATTAGAGGCTACACTTAGCTGTTAGTTAGAGTGTAACCGGAGTCAATCAGGTTCACTTCATTAACGGCGCCGGACCAGACACAAGCAAGGATTGTCCAAACACTAGTCTCTTCAGGAAAGGCAAGAGTTTATTGTGTCGTCACACAAGTGCTCACACAGGATTGAATCGCTTAGAGTGAGCCCCGATTACACCGAGACATGAGGTTTTATGCCCCAAATACATAATTAGGTACATCCCCATTAGCCCACCTCCCTATGACACTCTATTCCACCCCACGTGGGTTAATACCTCCCATCATTAATTCGAACACAAAGAACATTCCACATATAACTATAAATTGATACACTTCTCGTTAGTTTGACAGTCTGTGATTTGTTTGTGCTGTCTTTCTCCGGGCAGTGCCTCCCTCCCTATCGGCTATGTTTATTCAGATGGCCTGGGGCCCGGTCTTCTATACTCCTTCGTCTTTCCGCGGGCCCCACCGACCTTGGAGTCGCTTTTCTCCTCCGT
This sequence comes from Leptobrachium leishanense, assembly GCA_009667805.1. Lineage (NCBI taxonomy): Eukaryota > Metazoa > Chordata > Amphibia > Anura > Megophryidae > Leptobrachium > Leptobrachium leishanense. The sequence goes on along the minus strand of CM019066.1, from coordinate 135,105,304 downwards.
GCCAGGAACAGACAGAGATCTTTCATAAAACTTTAATTGCTTTTCTGCTAATCTAAACGCATTCCTAAGTTTCTACGTATACCTCATTCTAGTCTCAGCTACAAACCTGTCTATTTATATACAAGTGAACCAATATTCTGAACAAGATGGCCGCCTGTGTACAATGGCGGCCGTCTTTCAGCCTATTTCCACTTCATTCCCCCCTTGGCTCAAGTGTCAGGATCTTTTCCTGGCACTTGTAGCCATTACACTCCACTATTCTGAAACTACTGAAAAAGGGGGTTTCTTTCACTGGGAACATACCCTGTGGAATTATCAGTGGTATCTTCTGTGTTTGTGTAGATATCAGTGCTGTTTTGCACAGTGGCCATAAACATAGCCCTATACGGTATATCAGTATCCCTATGATCAAAATCACCACTATCATAAGTATCATGGATCCAATCCTTGAGATAAATCGTAAGATAGAACCAAACCATTCTCCCATTGCTCCAAACCCACGGAGCAGATTCCAGCCTTCGGCAGCAATCCTTCTGGCTGTGCCCTGCAACTGTGCTACCTTCTCCTGATGATCTTGAATTACCTGGTAATAGTTTGGGACTTCGTGTGTAGTGTTTCTGATGAAGGTGCAACATTCATAGTGCATTGTCATTTCACACAACCCATTCAAGGCCGCACTGATCTGCTCAAGCGCCATTTCATATATCATTTGCACCTTTCGTAACTCACGCATTTCCAGATTCAACAGCTGGATATCCATACTGGTCCTATTCAGAATCTCATCCATCAGATTGACATAGCTATTCAATCTCCTCATCATCTCTCCTCCCCATCCAGTCCATGCTGGCAACCATGTCCATATTCGATCCATCTTCGCAAACAATTCTCTCTTTGGTCTTTCAAACACCAGTGGGTACCTAGGGTGCAGTTCCGTGTCTGTGTTTGTGTCTTCTCCCCTTAGTCTCTGGATTGGGACCAGCTTAGCCAAATAACACATTCCCGTTATCGTTGGTGGTACCCATGTGTAACACACCCTTTCACAGCACACCTGGTACCCTCCTGTCACTATAAATGGTGATGAATGTAGTGTTCCCTTTGATATCTCTATCGCAAGATGTCTCAGCCGTCTCATCATATCCACTGCACCCTGCCTCCCATTGGTCCCATTCCCAATCACCGCCTCTTGGTCTCTAGTGAGTTGCCTGCATCGTATATATAAATAATTCGCCTTTTGTCCTGTTTTGAATATATAAATATATGATGTCCAGTTGAACTGACTTGAGTTACATAACCCACCCTCGTTATTTGTTTCTTTATCTGGTCCTAGTTGAAAACACCATTCTGGTGGATACACTGGTCCTATTATGGGGTACCCGGGACTGACTGATTCTGTCTTTTCCCTTTGTGCATCGACAGCATGTATTGTGATATTCCCTGATACAAACATACTCAAATTCATTGGAACAGAGGCAAATGGTATATGAATTGTCTCTGGGTGCAGTCTACTACACACCCAGCATGCAGTTTGCCCAGACTTTTTAGCATAGTCATATTTGAATTGCACAAGTAAATGTCCTCTTGGGTTGGTTCCAGATAGCGCCTCTCGTTTTTGTCTCCACATGGTACGGTTCTCCATCACCGGGTGCGTACTATTCCAGATATGGGAAATATCCACTTTCCCCACATTGCCCGTACAATTAGAGCATACTCCACGCGAGAGTCCATAAATCAAATTAGCAAAATATAAAATCAGCACCACAAATGCCCCGAGTGTCAGAATTCCTTGGGCAATTCTTTTTACAGTCACATAAACCCAATCCCTCCCCACCGGAATTTCAAAAGTAAAAAACATTTCTGGATGATCAAGGGTGGGGGCCGGGCCCCTAAAAAGCACCCTGTGGTTATCCCCCGTTGGCAGGTGGTCAGGGTCTGTGCCCATCAAAACACCCACTTGTTGATCCTCTGAATCATCAGGGTTAGGATCATTTAGGTGCTCGTGACTGTGGTCTTTGTCAGCTTCAGCCTCAGCGGATTGGTCTCGTTGGCGACGACCTTCCATGTTAGCTCAGGACTGGCAGCTGCTTTTACTCTGGAGTGATGTATCCACGGGACCACCTCGGCAACCTTTACTGCTATAGGGGTTGATAACAGGACAAAATAAAAACCTCTCCATTTTGGACCTAGTGGATCATTTTTCCACTCTTTTACCCATCATTACTACCTGATCATTTAGTTTAATTTCTCCCAATGCCCGAAGGTCCCCCCTTAGTCCATTAATCAGAGGGGTTGGCCGTCCAAACATAAGTTCGTACGGACTTAGCTTCAATTGGGGGGTTGGTCTGCACCTAATGTGCAAAAGGACTATCGGCAGCAAGTCCAACCAGCCCAGTGACGTCTCTTGGCACAGTTTGGACATCAAAGTCTTTAGAGTACGGTTCATTTTTTTCAACTTTTCCCGAACTTTGGGGCCTGTAGGCGGTATGTAGCTTCCAGGTGATGCCCAGTAGCCGGGCAAGTTGTTGCAAACAGTTCTGGATAAATGCAGGGCCATTGTCTGACCCTATCTCGAGTGGAAGCCCGTAACGTGGTATTATTTCTTTCATCAGGCTCTTTACCACTTCTGTAGTCTTTTCAATTCTTGTTGGGAAGGCTTCCACCCATCCTGTCAAAGTGCACACCATCACTAGTAAATAGTTGTATCCTTTGCAGGGTGGCAGCACTGTAAAGTCTATTTGTAATAATGCCCTTGGGGATAGCCCGATGGGCCTGTTCTCAAAATAACAAATCCTGTCTGTCTTGTGAATCTCTTACTGCTGGTATGAAAAAGTTCATTACACTTTTCTTCATTCTTGGCAGTCTGTTCTTGATAAGGATCTCCTTGAGGAAGAACCTCACCAGTGGGACTTGATATTCTTCTGCTCCCAATTCTCCCAGACTGTGCAGTATTCGTGTGATTCGTAGATTATTGTGAGAATTGATTGTCAAATTTTCAAAACGTGACGCGAAATTTTCTGCTCGTTCAACTTCAGTTATTTCTTTGTCTTCCTCCTCCCCCACTATTTTTACGCCGAAGAATTTCAGCATCATCTTGTAGGCTCTGCGCAGTCTTTGCTGAACTTCTGAGGTGTTAACCATTAGGCGTGTCTCTTGCGGATTTAGAGGAGTAGAGTAGAAATTTTGGCCTTGTGTCCGAGTTGGAAAAGCCATTGGATATAATCTTAATTGAGTTCTATCAGTTCATAGTCATTTTGCCACTTGTGCAGTATTTTTCAATGAACTCGCCGTGGGGTTCAAACTTTTTCAAATTCATGTAGAACTCGTAATTTGGCATGGAAGGTTAAGGTTCTTGCTTGCAGATCAGTACTTTAGCTTGATCTTCTGTTGGCGGTGGCGGTTTTGCAGCTGCTTTTGCGGCCTGGTCTGCGCGTCTGTTACCTTTTGGAATTTCATCATGGCCTTTTTGGTGGCCACGGCAGTGCCTGATGCTGACAGCACTTGGTTTCCACACTGCTTCCAGGAGGGCCGTGATTTCTGCAGCATATTTAATTTGTTGTTCTGAAGACGTGAGTAGGCCTCTTTCTTTTTAGAGTGCACCATGTGCATGGACTGTCATAAAAACGTATTTGGAGTCTGTATAGATATTTACTCTTTTGCCTTCAGAAATTTCAAGGGCTCTGGTTAAAGCTGTTATTTCAGCTAGTTGTGCTGATGTATGGCCTGGCAGTGGCTTTGCTTCGATGACTTCTTCTGTTGAGACTACTGCATAGCCGGAGACTTTCTTCCCATCATCCATGTAGCTGCTTCCATCAGTGAATAGCTGTAGATCGTATTTGTCTAGGGGTACGTCTTTCAAATCCGGCCTGCTACTGAACCAGTAACCTCCTGTCACATCCAGCAGAGCCTTGACAGCGTGGGGCACCTTGACATGAAGAACTTGTCCAAGGGTCAGTTTGTCTGCTTCTGCTATTAGCATTGCGGTGGCAGCCACTGCTTTCAGGCATGGGGGTAGGCCGCAGGCCACAGGGTCGAGTTGCTTGGAGCTCCTGGTCTTTGGTTGGGGTATGCGGCACACTGCTTCTTTTCTTTCTGCCCCCAGTGCACGTTTGGTACCTGTTAACTGGAAGCCCAGGTATTTTACGCTCTGTTTACATATTTGTGCTTTCTTTTTAGACACTCTGTAACCTGCTTGGCTTTCTGTGGGATATAATATTGTCTTAGAGCCACCGGTGTTGCGCCGGGCTGTGATTCAACTCATCTGGGCGGGTTTTCCTCCGCCCCCACCTCAGGAATTCCAAGGAGTAGTGCGTGCGGGGACAACAGGCAGAGTAGGTGCCGTGCGCCATTCTTCTTCCTTTGACATAACTACTGCGATTTTCACAGATTGGGGGTTGTGCGGGCTGGCTGGATCATGCTGCCGAATAGAGCCACTCTCGGGCAGGTCTAATTGAGCGTGACCCCCGGAAAAAAAAAAAAAAAAAACATAATTTGGGCTGGCAATTTGCAAAAAATATCCCGCCCCAGGAGCTGGATGGGACATTCGGGCATATACACATACACATTGTGTAAACAATATTCTCAGAGATATTTTCCCGTAGCCCAAAACAGACTCTTAATACCACATCGAAAAAAAAAAACAATAAATCATTCCATCAAAAATCAAACAAAAACATACCTTTAAAAACAGTAACCATATTTCAATTTGTTAATAAATTTCATATTTTGGTAGACAATTTTGTATACCATTACATACTTATTATTGTTTATATGTAATAATATAAAAACCAGGAATCCCTTTTCTTTTTTTTTTTTTTTTATTTAATTCTAGCTCTGAACAAAACTAAAACTTTCGGACTAATATTTAACACAAAGTATAAACATATATCTTGCACTCAGACTTCAGACAAATATTCTATTGTAACACACATTAAAATTAGCTAAGCATAGTACGCTGCACAGATACACAAAGGGTTAGCTATCAGAGAGCAAAGAAAAAACATCCTCCCTTGGCATATTTTACTGACTCCCTCCCTTCCCCCTTCTCTCTTGCAAACAGTCTGTCAGAAGCACTGCCTATACACCAGAGACGACGCTCAATCTCAACTTTTAATTGAACAGTTTAATAATCAATTAAAAAACACAATCGGACAAAATCAGTCTGAATCACACACACACAAACTATACAGCACCGCAACCATCTCACTCCGTAAAATATTAATTTATTTTATGCTCCCATAATATCAACCTTATTTCCCATTGGAGATGCAATTTGCTTTGTTACAACAGAATATTCGGCACCTGTATCAACCATAAAAACTTCATCTTTATTTCCCACTCTCATTGTGACCGTGGGCTCGTGGCTACCGAGCGGGATGGGCCCAGATCCCCGTCAATATACATCCTGCCCTTCAAATGATGTCCCCGCCAGTCCCACAAACCCCGCTCCATTCCCTTCACTTCTTTATTTCCTCTAAATCCCGGTTATGATACACCTTATTAGCGATCTCAACTAATTCACTAATACCTTTCCCCAAAAACCCATCTATTCTCTGTATTTTGTTCCGTATATCCCTCTTTGACTGACCCACAAACGAGGAGTTAATTAACCTCTGATTCTCCGTTGTTTCAGGATCAATAGGACTATACATCCTGTACGCATTCAGCAATCTCTCTAGAAACGCACTTGGGGATTTTTTTTTTTTTTTTTTTTTTAATCTCTTGCATCACATCTGCTATTTTTTCCATGTTTGTGGGTTTCTTCCCTCCCGCTTTAACACCCATAATTACAGCAGTTCTGTATGTCTGCAGATGGGCAACTCCTTCAACTGTATTGTACGGCCATTTAGGATCTGTTTTGGGGTAATGTTCCTCTGCCCATGCTTCTGGATAAGGCTTAGCATCTGCTACAGCTTGGGCGAGTAAAATCTTTCGCGCGCTACTATTTATCCGGGCTCTTTCCTCTGTGGTAAACATTGTCAACATTAATTGCTGACAATCTGCCCATGTGGGGTTATGTGTGAGCATAACTGACTCTATCATACTGGCCACTGCTGCGGGATTTGTGGAATACAGTGGTGTGTGTGTTTTCCAATTAAAAAAATCCGTTGTCGTGAACGGGACATATGTGTATTGCATTGGCCCTGGATTCCCATCCGCCAAGGGGGGGGCCTGGCACCTCTCGCAAAGGCAACTGCATAGCATTCTTGTAGGGATTGTGTTGGTACGGATCCCGGGGTTTTATATACTATTCGCTGCGCGTGTGGTAACTCCCTGGTTCTCATCTTCCTCTTTATCATCACTATTCCCGTGGGGCACTAATTTATATACACTCCCATCGGGCATCTCTCAATCTTCTCTGGCTGCCCCATAACATAATAGATAGAACGGGGGCAAAACATCACTCTCTCTCTCTTTCTATTATTTTGGGGGTCCTGTTTCTTATTTCTCCCCGCTATCATTATAAAATAACTCTTATTTTTAATACAATATCTCCATATATCTATATACGGGTATTCTTCAGGATATCTGTACTGCTCTGTAACCTGGGAATATACCTTCTGTACCAACTCCGGGTCCATTGACCCCTGCTCTGGCCATCCTGGGACTAATAACGGCCACACAACTGTACACATTACTTTTAATTTCTCTTTTGTCAATTCTACACCATAATCATACGTTTTTATATAATGCTTCAAAATTTCGCACCATATATTCTAGGGGCATCTTACCCTCCTTTACCTTCTTGGGCTTAGATGACCTGTTACCCATTGTCACTCTTGAAAACAATACTTTTTGCGATACAATTATCTTATTTCAATAACAGTTAAAATCTACAGTCTGATACTTCAGTCAACAATTTATCCGCATCCACATACGCTTCCCCCTTCAGTAGCCGACTGCAGTCGCCTGAGCCGAAACCGTACGTTCCAGGGTCCACTCTCGAATTTGCTTCCTCGCGGAGCGAGTAGGCGCACGTTCACTCACAGCACTCAAGTCAATTCATTCACAACACATTCCGTATCAGATACTTTCAGCATAATATAGAACATATATCACTTCAACTCTTTCCATTAGCCGAGGACGTATTCCCTCCTTAGTGGCTCCTTATACCCCGTAATTTGAACTCTAACTCTTGACTGCTTGTGGCTATGTGCACCCCGTTCCTTGTCTACACTTCCGTCTGCAATTCCAATCTGCTTTATGGATAATCTACCCACTCAGCACCACTATCTCTGCAGCTATCGTTGGCTTCACTATAAGCCCTTGTCACTATACGACGTACACACTAGGCACTGACTCAGGCTCTCAGCCCAGTCACAGAAAAATCCTCCTCCTTTCCCGTTTACCCACGTGGTGAAGCTCTATTTACAAACACTGAACTATGCAACTCCACGCAGCTACTTTCTCCCTCTCATACAGAACTACCCTTTGATTGGCATTCAATTTCCCCGAATCCAGACGCCCGCTAGCCACTCTGGCTCCTTAGCAATGTCAGCGCTACCAGCGGCGGGAAAGATATGCCAATAGGATGGTGGCCATCGCATCCTCTTATCCGTCTATCGCAGTCGGACGTTTCCCTTAGATACCGGTATTTCCTTTAGACATACAAAACATAGAAGACACGTTACCTATCGCCGGCGCTGCTTGCTGTTTCCTCGGACTCTGGTGTCCCAGCTTCCCGGGTTGGGGGGTCCGTTTGGGACGAGATGAGGTCCACTGTACAGGAAATCCTGCTTGGCGCCTGCAGATGTCAGCTCACCTTCAATGGACGCCCCCAACCATCGGGATTCTGGCACTGCTGCAGTCAAGCGCCGCACTGTGTTCAGCAGCCGTTGCCTGTGTCTTGGCAAAAGGCCCGTTATCCCGGCTATCGAGACCCCAGAAAATGTAACCGGAGTCAATCAGGTTCACTTCATTAACGGCGCCGGACCAGACACAAGCAAGGATTGTCCAAACACTAGTCTCTTCAGGAAAGGCAAGAGTTTATTGTGTCGTCACACAAGTGCTCACACAGGATTGAATCGCTTAGAGTGAGCCCCGATTACACCGAGACATGAGGTTTTATGCCCCAAATACATAATTAGGTACATCCCCATTAGCCCACCTCCCTATGACACTCTATTCCACCCCACGTGGGTTAATACCTCCCATCATTAATTCGAACACAAAGAACATTCCACATATAACTATAAATTGATACACTTCTCGTTAGTTTGACAGTCTGTGATTTGTTTGTGCTGTCTTTCTCCGGGCAGTGCCTCCCTCCCTATCGGCTATGTTTATTCAGATGGCCTGGGGCCGGTCTTCTATACTCCTTGTCTTTCCGCGGGCCCCACCGACCTTGGAGTCGCTTTTCTCCTCCGTGCCAGGAACAGACAGAGATCTTTCATAAAACTTTAATTGCTTTTCTGCTAATCTAAACGCATTCCTAAGTTTCTACGTATACCTCATTCTAGTCTCAGCTACAAACCTGTCTATTTATATACAAGTGAACCAATATTCTGAACAAGATGGCCGCCTGTGTACAATGGCGGCCGTCTTTCAGCCTATTTCCACTTCAAGAGCAGGCAAACTAGTTGACTCTAGTAGCACAAAGGGACTGCAGACTTTTTAAACCACAAATTGAGTTGGTAAGCATACCTTGAGCGAAACACCAAAATGGCGGATTAATTAGCTTGTGTTTAGTATATTTTCTAGCAGTAAATCCCAAGTTGGTGCTAATCTCAATATGAGGCCCCTATAAACACAGGACCAATAGCGAGGCCATATACAAGGTAATGACATAACCTAGCAGGGCCATTTATATCAATAATAACTGATTTAAAACAAAAGCAAAGAAATCTTACTTTACAGGGAGCAATTTCTAACATTGATTATAGTTTACAGATTTCATTGCTTATTGCAATGCAGCTCTGTCATACACAGAGGACACCCTGAACAATATGGAGGGCTCCAAAAAAAGAGGATTCATTCTACAAAGACGGGCAAGTGTTTGGGTCCAAAATAGGGATTAACACACACACAACTAACAGTAAATTATATTTTACAAGAGATTGCATTTCATACACAACTATACAGTTCTAAAGAAACACTTAGAGACCATGGGCCCTAACACTAGTGCTTACATAAATGAAGGTTGGCGCTAGGTTAAAAGAGGTGGTAGCGCATCGGGATGTGAGTTGAACGTAACGCTAACAGGTTGAAAAATCCATTAGCGCTTTTTAATGCCAGCTTACTGTACTTTGCGCTCCCTATACTTAACATGGAGAGCACAAAGTGTAAGCAGAGAGTAATTAGTGTTAGGATCACATAGCTAGATCACAAAGCTAATTACTCACCCCTGCAGCTAACTGACAAGTTGGCACCAGCTCAAACTGGTGCTAAGTGATTGTGCTTCTGCGGAATCGGCTATCACCAGCTGAACCCCCCCCCCCCCCAAACAAAATCAGATGCTCACGGCGAGAACGACGGCCCGATCCGCAACTTCTGGCCACCGGGACCAGAATGAGACTTGGGACAAATAGTCCCCAGTCTCCCTCCATGATCTCTCCGTAGCCATGCACGATCTCGCGAGATCACATGACCTGGATCAACTCACCCTGGAGCTCCCCAGCAGGCTCTAGGCCTTTAAGGCGTGGCTGTCTGTAAAGGCCTAGAGCTGCTGGGGAGCCCGAGGGGGAGTTGTTCCTCTAAATGCAGATTCCGTCAAGTTAGATAGGACCTGTCAACGACATTCGCATTTGTCACCAGCTTAAGCAAACTATGATCATACTTTGTGAACTGAATCCCCATCATTTATTCCCTCAATCAGGTTTTAGGAACATTTTTAAAACTGCTTTTTGCCACAGAAATTATGGAAGAAGGTGGTTATTGATATGGAGTGCTCCTGTTGTGTGTGTATGTATGTGTGAATAATTTAAAATATATATATATATATATATATATTTATATAAATAAATATTGAGCACCATGTCAGTTAACATGGACTACAATACAATTTAAGCTGAGAGTGGAGGATTGAAAGTGTGAGGTATATATATATATACAAAAAAGATGGGGCGGGGGTAGCACTCAGCCTTAACTAAGCGTTTCAGTGCGGGTGCGTCTCAAAATAAAATACAAAACAAAAACATGGAGAGATCACTCCAGACAAACACATTCAAAAACTTGCAACAACAGCTCCATGCATGGGTACATAATACCAGCTTTTACCACATGGTGAAAATTTCATAACTCTGAGCTTTGCTGAATAAAATGGTGGAAATTTGGTTCGCAATGAACGGCCGTGAATTGCTTAAGCCTGCCAACAGCGTCAATGTAATCCACCCTCTGGCAGGTCCTACTCTGCAAACCTAATGACTGCCATAATGGGATAAACTCACTTACTGAGGAACAGGTCCCTTCATGGAGCTCCCGCAGATCAAGGTTAAATAGAACCTGGAGGAGGAATATATTATATATATATATATATATATATATATATATAGTTGCAAGAAAAAGTATGTGAACCCTTTGGGATTACGTGGAGTTTTGCATGAATTGGTCATAAAATGTGCTCTGATCTTCATCTAAGTCACAACAATTTGAAAAACACAGTCTGCTTAAAATAATACAACAAACATTATAGGTTTTCATGTTTTTATTGAACAGAACATGTAAACATTCACAGTGCAGGGTGGAAAAAGTATGTGAACCTTTGGACTTAATAACTGGTTGGCCCTCCTTTGGCAGCAATAACCTCAACCAAACGTTTCCTGTAGTTGCAGATCAGACCTGCACAACGATCTGGAGTAATTTTGGACCACTCCTCTTCACAAAACTGTTTCAGTGTAGCAATATTCTTGGGATGTCTGGTGTGAATCGCTCTCTTAAGGTCATGCCACAGCATTTCAATCGGGTTGAGGTCAGGACTCTCACTGGGCCACTCCGGAAGGCGTATTTTGTTTTGTTGAAGCCATTCTTTTGTTGAATTACTTGCATGCTTTAGGTCATTGTCCTGTTGCATCACCCATCCTCTGCGGAGCTTCAGTTGGAGGACAGATGGTCTTAGGTTTTCCTGCAAAATGTCTTGATAAACTCTGGAATTCATTTTTCCATCAATGACAACAATCCGTCCAGGCCCTGAGGCAGCAAAGCAGCCCCAAACCATGATGCTCCCTCCGCCATGCTTTACAGTGGGGATGAGGTTTTGATGTTGGTGTGCTGTGCCTTTTTTTTTCTCCACACATAATTTTGGTTTCATCTGTCCACAGAATATTAGGCCAGTAGTGCTGTGGAACATCCAGGTGCACTTTTGCAAACTTCAAATGTGCTGCAATATTCTTTTTGGACGGCAATGGCTTCCTCCGTGGTGTCCTCCCATGTACTCCATTCTTATTTAATGTTTTCCGTATTGTAGATGTGCCAATAAAAATGTTAGCATGTGCCAGAGATTTCTGTAAGTCTTTAGCTGACACTCTACGATTCTTCTTTACCTCATTAAGCATTCTGCGCTGTGCTCTTGCAGTCATCTTTACAGGACGACCATGCCTAGGGAGAGTAGCAACAGTGCTGAACTTTCTCCATTTGTAGACAGTCTGTCTTACCGTGGACACATGAACATCAAGGCTTTTGGAGATACTTTTGTAACCTTTTCCATCTTCATGCAAGTCAACAATTCTTGATCGTAGGTCTTCTGAGAGCTCTTTTCTGCGAGGCATGGTTCACATCACGCAGTGCTTCTTGAAACCAGTAAACCCAAAACTGGTGTGTGTTTTTAAAAGGCAGGACAGGTTTCAGCAAAACATCCAATAATATCACACTGATTGGACTCAAGGTTGGCTCACTCCTGGCTCCAATTAGCTCTTGGAGAAGTCATTAGGCTAGGGGTTCACATACTTTTTCCACCCTGCACTGTGAATGTTTACATGTTATGCTCAATAAACACATGAAAACATATAATGTTTGTGTTGTATTATTTTAAGCAGACTGTGTTTTTCAAATTGTTGTGACTTAGATGAAGATCAGAGCACATTTTATGACCAATTCACTTATGACCAACACTAAAAAAGGCACAGCACACCAACAACAAAACCTCATCCCCACTGTAAAACATGACGGAGGGAGCATCATGGTTTGGGGCTGCTTTGCTGCCTCAGGGCCTGGACGGATTGTTGTCATTGATGGAAAAATGAATTCCAGATTTTATCAAGACATTTTGCAGGAAAATGTAAGACCATCTGTCTGCCAACTGAAGCTCCGCAGAGGATGGGTGATGCAACAGGACAATGACCCAAAGCATACAAGTAATTCAATAAAAGAATGGCTTCAACAAAACAAAATACGCCTTCTGGAGTGGCCCAGTGAGAGTCCTGACCTCAACCCGATTGAAATGCTGTGGCATGGCCTTAAGAGAGCGATTCACACCAGACATCCCAAGAATATTGCTACACTGAAACAGTTTTATGAAGAGGAGTGGTCCAAAATTACTCCAGATTGTTGTGCAGGTCTGATCTGCAACTACAGGAAACGTTTGGTTGAGGTTATTGCTGCCAAAGGAGGGTCAACCAGTTATTAAGTCCAAAGGTTCATACTTTTTCCGCCCTGCACTGTGAATGTTTACATGTTCTGTTCAATAAAAACATGAAAACATATAATGTTTGTGTTGTATTATTTTAAGCAGACTGTGTTTTTCAAATTGTTGTGACTTAGATGAAGATCAGTGCACATTTTATGACCAATTCATGCAAAACTCCACGTAATCCCAAAGGGTTCACATACATTCTTTGCCACTGTATTCATCAGAGCCCTCTTCTGTTTCACAGTCAGTGCTCACCTGCAAGTAATGGCCATTGTGTTGTCTTCAAGGGCTAAATTACAACAGTGATTTGAATGAGATGTACAGGTCTGTTCATTAGAGGGTGAAAACTGGAGAATTGAACAATCTAGGTCAAAATAGCCAAACCAGAACAAGTGTCCCATTTATCTCACTTTCCAAATCAGCAAGTTGGTCTAAATTGTTCTCTTCTCCTGAGTTTCACCTTTCTTTGACTAGACCTGCTGAGTTTCACCTTTTAGTAATATGAAAGCACATTTGCGAATATTTGAATTTTTTGTACGTATTACTAGATGATAGAGAATGTTTTCACATGCATATATTGGATTGATATTGGCTTGATATCAGAATCCTGCCCCATCTCACCCATCAGTATCACCTTCACCTGTGGAGTAAATAAGCCTTCTTCACCGGTTTGTACTAACCGTTCAAACTACCAAAAAAAAAAAAAAAGTAATCTGTACATTAATCTGTGACAGAAGTTTAGAATACATAAAGTTGGTGCTAACTTAACCAGAGCAGTTGTAAACTTAAAACCTCCATAGGCTATAATGGCTCTGGGAAGTTTACAACAGCTCTGGTTAAGTTAGCACCAAGTATGTAATATGGCCCAAAAACGGCAACATTTACCAATTCATCACATTCTCTCTCCTTTTACATTGTTCTAGTGAAACAAAGTATTCACCTTTTAAATGTACAAAATGAGTGACTTTTTCATTTATATAAATGAAATCTCTTAACATGTTCTTCTCAGTATAATTTAAGTGTATTTATAATTTATGTTGCCCGTTTTTAGGAACGAAGACCTCTAAGAGGAAATATGCCCCATTTCGCCTGATTCAACATTTTCATTGTAGAGACTGAAAGAAAACCAGATAGTTGTTACATGGGCGAAACTAATCCAGAGCAAGATGTGTAGCAAGTGAATATGAACTGCGTCGCCTTTCTGGTTTGTTCTACATAAATAGCTGTGAAGTGGTTTTAAAAATCTAAAAAAAAATTAAATACTTGTTTACGATCTTCCTTTGCGAGTAGCTCCCCTACACAAATGCGTATTGTCCATTCTAGAACAAATCTGAGGATTTCCCGAAGTTATGATGGGAAAAATTGTTGCATGCTCAACTCTTATCAGGAGGATCTATGGAATGCCAGCCAGTCCCAGAACCTGTACAAAAGAAAAATATATATAATACGTGTTCAGCCCTATATAATGCCTACAACAAAAATTTGAGTTTTGGTTCACTTGCAATGGCCATTCTAATCATAAGCCCACTCGCAACACCAAGGCAAATCTTGTGGGTGAGTAAAAACAAAGTGCAAAACCTAAAACAAACAAAGAAATGTGAAACACTTTCTGTGAGAAAAATTATAAACCATAAAGTGCCTTGTAAGGACAAAGCAGCTCACAAAAATAGTGCCGATTTCTTATTCTCCCTATATTTAATGTGTGCAACTAAAAAGTGCTACAATATAAAAAAAAGTGCTACAATATAACCTAAGGCTGGCCGTCCACTGGCACCGTATTTGTGCGATGGTGTGATCATCTGATATCGTCTGAAGTCGTCCGACCGATTCCACAACATGCAGGTGAATCAGCCCTCTGTCAGGAATGGCACCGGGGTGGCACCATAGGTTCAGGGAGTCTAAGCCCAGGATGCAGGGATGTACCTTTGTTAGGCTGATATGTGATCTGAGGCGGTTATCCAGGAGAATAGTCAGCAGGCGATCCTAGGTCGAGGGACTGGTACAGCGGGATAGTCGTTGAAGCAAGCAGGGGTCTGATACATGGTAAGTCTTTAGCAATAGATCAGATATGTTTGCAGGATAGACTTTCAATGCGAAGCCATGGTAGAAAGGTGGGAGTGACTCTTTATTTGCAAGCAGGAGGGTGTGGTGTGTGGTGCTTGTGTTTTTACTGTTTAACCCCTCTCCTTGCTGGATTGGAACGGGGGCAGCACTTTATATGTGCTGCCGGAGCAAGGAAGGTGATCCTGGTGTGGTCAGCGATGGGGATCCTGACACCCTCTTCCATGATTTCAGACGATTTTATGCGATTACAACAGATTAGCGATCCTTCTAATTTTCATGGGATTTGATTAGATGAAATCGTACGATCTGGTACAAGTTTACATGGAAAAAGATGTATTGTATACTTAAACTTCCGTGCTTCGGGGAAACATTTAAAAGATACATTGTATAGTATAACCAGTGTGGGCAGGGGAGACGTGAAAAGATAGATTGTGTAGGAAATTCGCCGTTCGCAAAGCCCATAGGATTCAATGGAAAAAATATTAAAGTGTTTATTCAAGCGTTTATTTTTTTAAATCCACAGCAAAAAGCCTTTTTAATCCACAGCAAAAAGCAAACTTTTTGTTTCCATTAAAAAAAAACAGACGAGACCGCCCCCTTTTTTTTCCTCTGCAAGCCGGCTTCAGCATTTTTCTCCCTGGTGCTGAATTCTGAAACATTTTCATAACCAGGGAGAGAGGGTTCATACCCGCCTTCCCCGCAGCCTGGCGATTATTATTTATTTTTCTTTTTTTTCCACTACTAGCTGGCCGCGGTGGACGGGGGCAGTCCTTGATACCGGAACTCCTTTCAGCAAAGAGAAAAAACGCGCTGCCGGGTGAAAAAAAACTATTGGCCGATCTGGGTCGTCCACAGACGTTTCCAGTGGATGACCCTGATCTTTTGATGGCTTTGTTACGGATCCTAGTATCCCAAGCGCCCCTTTCCGCTGAAACACAGGAGATATTTCCACACACAGTAGACGACACATACTATGTAGATGTTTCTCATTCGAAATCCAAATGGAGAATGCTTTATTTTCTCTTTTAGACACACAAAGGTAAAAACACAGTTGAGACTCAACCCCCTCCCTTAAAGAATACATTACAGATAACATCAAGAGTCTCCAGTCAGAACAATAGAAAGAGCCATCCAACACAATGGAGTGTTTACACCCGCGTCTTATCTAAACAGTACTAGGACTAGAGGGAAACCAAGGAGTCTTCTTACAGAGAGGGGGGTAGCCACAGAGGAGTAAAATACAAACACAGAGGACAGCGAATACAGAGATGTACACTATACAGAGAGAAGGTACACAGAAACAATACGCTACAATAAACACATAAGGGAATATTAATGTAACACAGACATCAGATAATAGTGCACACAGAACAAACACTCTACCTTATATACAGAGACAAACTGTAATGCATAATAACTGCAAATAAACATTGAGGTGGCCGTTTCGTCACAGGTGTTGTCCGTAGACAGGTGACCAAGTCGGTCGCCTGACTACAGTGCCACTGGACAGCCAGCCTAAGAAGATTTGAAGTAAAGGACAACACGTAATTTGTCGATTACTTCAAATCTCCTTAAGTTGTTTCCTCACTTTTTACGATTTTTGTTTTTAAACACTATATACAGCATTTTTGAGGCAATTTGTTTTGCATACAACCCTACATGTATGTGAAAAACGAAGGAAAAAAAACTTCACTACAAAGATTTGTGGAAATTAATGATACAATGTCACTGAATACATGAAGATTAAAAAAACGATATAAAACATTTTAAGTGGACTCCCTTCCAGTTTGGTTTTGTAGCTAATGCCAAACTAAATTCCACATGAGGTTTTGGTGTTCTTCAGGGATGCAATTAAGCACAGATAATTCACCTTTACTGAAGAAAAAATACATAAGGTTTACAAAATTCACTGCACCATGGCTGTCACAGTCCACCCGGGGTACCTATATTGCACAGCCTGGTCCTAACAGCCTTTGTCCTGGAATGTTTTTGTATTGGGTTCCAATCCGGGGTTTACCTCAGCCCAGTGCCATGTCCAGGCTCCTGGAGATCCAGCCTGGGTTTTCCTGTCCAGCCTAGGACTTCCAGCAGAGGCCTATCTGTGTTTAAGCCTCCTTTAAAAGGCAGAGAGACCCAGCCAGCAGTGGGTCTGCATTGTTCTCCGTGACTGAGGTCATCTGGATGTGTGCTAACCTGCTCCAGCTGATCCCGTATCCCGGATCCAGTATCCATCCATCTGCCCTGTTGTTCCTGGATACATCTGTCTGTGCAAGGGACTCTCAGCGATCTCCACCTGTGGATTACAGTTAATCTCTGTCTCTGACCAAGGTACCACTGTCCACTGTCCAGACTTCTCCTTGGTGGGCCCTGTCTGCAGTCTGGGACTGCATTGCCCACAAACCTCAGACTCTCCAGTCAAGAACTCTCCCTGGACTTTATATATTTCCTTTGTTCTTTCAACTGCCTGCAGTTAAGGACCATTTATGTTTCATTAAAGAATCTTCATTGCGGGATTCCTGTCTGGCCTCCCCTCTGTGTCGCCGCCTGCTGGGCTCATACCAGA
Organism: Leptobrachium leishanense; assembly: GCA_009667805.1. Taxonomy (NCBI): domain Eukaryota; kingdom Metazoa; phylum Chordata; class Amphibia; order Anura; family Megophryidae; genus Leptobrachium; species Leptobrachium leishanense. Next base: position 135,088,121 of record CM019066.1, on the reverse strand, counting down.
ACTGCACACGTCACGTGACAATGGCAAAGTTATAAGGTGCACTTTAATAAGTGCATTCTAATATTCAATGTTTCAATTTACAATAACCGTGTTAAAAAGGATTTGAAATTGGCAAACCTTAAGCCATCCAAATTGAAAAGATCTGCCAAGTCATGCAGTCAGGTGCTCTTGATACAGAACGCTACAAGGCCCTCAAAACGGCCAATGGGCCTTCTTCCTGCAGAGAAAAAGGCGGATCTGGGAATGCAAGCTGGGTAAGTTCCTCTGTGCCAGCACCTAGGTGAAGGAGAGGAATTGCCCTGAAAAATCATCAAAAACAGCTGTTTATTTTGTTGGCTACCGCAAAATATCTTCCAAGACAGATTCGCTCACCTCAATATTGGCCCTGTCCCCATTTCCTGTTTTCCTAAGTTTTATTTTTTTGACCTTTTTGGATCACCAGCATTAATAAATAATAATTGAATCTGATTGACTTCAGTAACTTTTCAGTCTAAACAATATGGGCCCTAGGCTGACTCATCTGATAACAGGGAGTCTTAAGTATTAGCGACTCTCTATTAGGGATGAGCTGTTCGGTTCGGAGTTCGATTCGAACATTGGTCGTTCGAAAGTTCGTGAACTTAGAACTTTTTGGGATGTTCGCCAAAAGTTAATTTTTATTTTTTTTTAAAAAAGTGTAAAAAAATGCTTAGAAAAATACTAAAATATCTAGAAATAAAAGAGACTCTTAACTGCAGAATATTATAAGCAATGGTTAATTAGATATTGTATTAAAACGGGAATATTTTTAACATTGAAGCCTATGGGATAAAACATTGTTACTAAAACATCAGGCAGACCCGGCCCTCTAATCATGCCCTCTAATCATGCCCCTTGAGGGGCATGCGACTGCTGGATGACAGAGCTGCGACTGTGCGGGCTAGCTGCCCGGGTGTATGTGGCAGAGACAGGCGGCGCAGGTAGGGAGCCACTGCACCTGCAGCCACGGCAGACCCTCCTCCCCACAACCAGGATCCAAGGAGCCCCCACTGACCACCAGGCTAAGGTAAGGCAACACAAAGTTTTTTTTCTTTCTCTACCTTGCTGAATCTATCTATCTATCCATCTATATATATTTATTCAGCCAGGTAGAGAGGGGTGGCATGTGGGCTGCGCAGGGTCTCAGGCATTGTTTTTTTTTTTTTTTTTTGTGTGTACATTTTTAGAAAATTTATAGGGGAAGGTAAGCGCAGGTATGATATACAGTTGCAAGAAAAAGTATGTGAACCCTTTGGGATTACGTGGAGTTTTGCATGAATTGGTCATAAAATGTGCTCTGACCTTCATCTAAGTCACAACAATTTGAAAGACACAGTCTGCTTAAAATAATACAACATAAACATTATATGTTTTCATGTGTTTATTGAACATAACATGTAAACATTCACAGTGCAGGGTGGAAAAAGTATGTGAACCCCTAGCCTAATGACTTCTCCAAGAGCTAATTGGAGCCAGGAGTGAGACAACCTTGAGTCCAATCAGTGTGATATTATTGGATGTTTTGCTGAAAGCGGTCCTGCCTTTTTAAAAACACACGCCAGTTTTGGGTTTACTGGTTTCAAGAAGCACTGCCTGATGTGAACCATGCCTCGCAGAAAAGAGCTCTCAGAAGACCTACGATCAAGAATTGTTGACTTGCATGAAGCTGGAAAGGGTTACAAAAGTATCTCCAAAAGCCTTGATGTTCATGTGTCCACGGTAAGACAGACTGTCTACAAATGGAGAAAGGTCAGCACTGTTGCTACTCTCCCTAGGTGTGGTCGTCCTGTAAAGATGACTGCAAGAGCACAGCGCAGAATGCTTAATGAGGTAAAGAAGAATCCTAGAGTGTCAGCTAAAGACTTACAGAAATCTCTGGCACATGCTAACATTTTTGTTGACACATCTACAATAAGGAAAACATTAAACAAGAATGAAGTACATGGGAGGACACCACGGAGGAAGCCATTGCTGTCCAAAAAAGAATATTGCAGCACGTTTGAAGTTTGCAAAAGAGCACCTGGATGTTCCACAGCACTACTGGCAAAATATTCTGTGGACAGATGAAACCAAAATTGAGTTGTTTGGAAAAAACACACACCACTATCAGGGTTATTCAGAGAACGTGAAAAGCAGGAGAATGACCGGAGAATGAAAAAATGTTCTGTTCATTTAACCCTTTCAGGTTGATGGTATCGAGCGTAAAGATCCAAAAAGATTCTCGTTTAAGTAATTCCAAAGCTCTGTCCCCTCCCCTGGACAAGGGAGGGACATGATCTATCCCCATCAAACGCAGAGAGGATAGTGGATGCTGTTTATCCTGGAAATGACGGGCAACCGGCTGCAAATTATCCTTTCCGGAAAGCGCCCCCCCTTATCGCTACTCGGTGATTCGCAAACTGCACACGCAGATTATTTTTTGTTTTGCCAATATAAGAAAGTCCACAGGGGCAAGTTAGACGATAAATGACAAATTCAGTGGTACACGAGATCCTTTGTCTAATAGTATATTTTTTACAGCTGTGGGGATGTTGAAAAGTACGCCCAATTGTCATTGAGTTGCATGTGGTGCATCCAGTGCAACGAAAACATCTTGAGTGTTGCACGGGGGCTCAACATATTGCAGAAAATTGATCTGTCCGGACTAGTATATCCCTAAGGTTTTTATTTCTTCTATAGCAAATTAATGGAGGTGTTTTAAATGCTTCCGGTAGTTACGCGTCAGTTTGCAGAATTTTCCACTTTGACTTTAAATTATTTTAGGTTTGAGGACCAATTTTACATTTAAAAGGTCGGGTATGTCCATGGGTGCCCCTATGGCCCCAATGTATGCTAACTCCTATAGGTATGTATATGAAACAAAACATTTTACCTTTTACTCTTAAGTGGGTTGAAGGCATACTTACGCTTTATTGATGATGTTTTTGTCATCTGGGATGGCCCTTGTAATGAATTCCATGCCATTATGGACCGCATTAATAAAGTGAACTCTACAGTGCGCTTTACATATGAGGTAGGCTCGGATAACTAACTTCTTGGATCTTTCTTTTAAGCGCCAAGGAAGTAAAGTGGGCTATAGTCTGTATAGGAAAGATACGGCTCGTAATACTATTCTTCAAATCAAGCAGTTTCCACCCTCCATCTATTTGAGTCATTACCTACTTCTCAATTTCTACGTGTTTTCCGTAACAAATTCTACGGAAGACACCTGCAGATTGCAGTTAACGGAAATGTATGAACGCTTTTTACAGCGAGGTTATTCGAAATTTAATCTTGACTTCGGCAGCCTGTAAGGCCTGGTCAAGTGTCGAAATCCTTATGAAGTTGTTAAGGTTAAACCGAAAAGGCTTGTATTAACCGTAACTGGAAAATTCTGCAAACTGACGCGCAACTACCGGAAGCATTTAAAACACCTCCATTAATTTGCTATAGAAGAAATAAAAACTTAGGGATATCCTAGTCCGGACAGATCAATTCTCTGCAATATGTTGAGCCCCCGTGCAACACTCAAGAGGTTTTCGTTGCACTGGATGCACCACATGCAACTCAATGACTATTGGGCGTACTTTCAACATCCAGGTCTCATGGATATTGCCCCCAGGTCTCATGGATAGTGCCCCCAGGTCTCATGGATAGTGCCCCCAGGTCTCATGGATAGTGCCCCCAGGTCACCTCTCTGCGCCCGGCGGCCGAGTGCTTCCTGTTAGAGCGGCCGCTGACAGGAAGTGCAGCCGCTCACCTGGGATCGATGAAACAGCCAGGCGAGCGGCTCCACTTCCTGTCAGCAGGCCGTTCTAACCGGAAGCACGCGGCCGCCGGCAATGTGCGGCGGCGGCCTGCTCCAGCCTTTTGGGCTTGGGTCACAGCGGGAACGCTGTGGGAACGCAGCATTCCCGCTGTGGGAGAAGTGCGGAAACGCCGTTCCCGCTCGACTCGAGCCCTGTCCAGGACCCTGAGAAAAAAAAAAGGGGAGGGATGAAAAAAGTTTGGCAAAGGCCACAAACGTGACTTTCCTGGCTCGCTCCTGAAGTTCCGAGGTAGCGTAGGAGGCCATGGAAAAGTGCAGGTCACAAGGCCGGGGCATTCGAGGGCCAGGTATGGCAGACAGAGCCATGGTGGCTGCCACAATGGCACACCCCAAACGCCAAAAGAAAAGAGAGAAGAAGAAAGAAAAAAAAAGGGAGGGGAGAGGGTCTGCAGCACGAGAAGGCGAGTAGAAAAAAAAAAGGGGGTGAAAGACATAGTCCAGGGCAGTGGAAGAAGTCTGAATGTGGGGGACCAACCCTCAACTGTCAAAAACATGGGGGTATGCCGTTAGAAAAACAGCCTGGCTCCGTCAGCGGTACCACTGAGTCCAGCGACACAGGTATGTCCTCCAGTGTGTTAAGTAGGGACCTCGCATCCTCCAGGGTCGTCGCGGGGTACGGTTTACCACCACAATAAATGATTATGGAACCAGAGGCCCCCCATCTATAGCGTATTTCTCGGGCCCGCAGCAGGGCAGTGACCTCGCGGAAACGTCGCCGGGCCGCCAACGCCATAAAGGAAACATCTCTGAAGAGAGTAAGACATTCTGAGGCGTACATAACCTGGAACGATGGACCTGCAGCAGTAAGAATGCGGGTGAAAAGGTCCACAGACCGGGTGGTCACGAGAACGTCCCGGGGGGCCATCTCTGATGCAGCAGCAGCCTTGCGGAGACGCATCACTGAGAGGATCGTGGGCTCTGAGGTGTTGCCAGCAGACAGGAGGAGGTGAGTGATAAGTCCCACTACATACTGCAGAAGGTCAGCAGGTCGCACATCCTCAGGGATCCCCCGCACCTGAAGGTTCCGTCTCCGATGGCGGTCCTCCAGCGTCATGACCGCAGAGCTCAGGTGGGCCACCTGAGATTGAAGGTCGTCAAGTCTGGAGGTAGTGGTAGCCTGCAGTGTCTCCGATTCCCACACCTTCACCTCAGCCAGCTGAGATTGCAAGGGTTCCAGGGCCGAGCGCACCTCTCGTAGGTCCTGACGCCACAGGGATCGAAAGTCCTTCATGACTTTCTGTAAGTCTGCCTCGGTGAGTGGTCTCGCAGGAGGTAGTTCACCTGGTTCACTACTAGGCTCGGGTGCAGGCAAGGCGTCTTCTACCGTGGATGCAGATTGCGCGCCCGTTCCGCGACGCCGAACCTCACCCATGCGCCCAGCCACGTTCGGATGTCCTGGAGGCTTGGATCCGCCGCCTCTGTCCGTACAGTTTTCTTCCCCATATTGGTAGCCATAGGAAGGCCTCCTCAGCAAGAGGTGAGGAATTCCAAACCAGGTCGCAAAATGGCCGCCACACGCGGCAAGTCGGGGCAAAAGAGAGCCGAGTCCTCTCACCTCCGCACCCCTCCAGTCACCGGACGGCGCAAACGAAGCCCGGGATCGTCAGTAAGGGAACCAAGGAGAGCACTCCAGCGTCAGTGTAAGATAGCCGCCGCGATTGATCAGATACCAGCGTCACGGTCTGGAGCTCTGCAGAAAGACGGCTGATCTCCGAGGTCTGGACCCATTTTTTTGTTTTTAAATGTTTCTATACATCCTACAAATCCGCCACTTCACGGGCAGGTTATGGGGACCTCCTAGGCACAATATTTGAAGGAATTTTTCGTTTTTATTCTTAACCTTTATTTCATGGAAAACTCACTGTTCCTTTAAAAATGTATTTTTTAAAACTTTTTGTCCTTGTTTCTTGTCCCCCAGGGCACTACCCGGATCCCCATACACCTTTTATGGCAAATATCTTGCATATATGCCCTCTTGGAGGGCACTCTAAAAATCTAACTTTCGAGTCCCATTGACTTGCATTGAGTTCGGTTCATGTTTGAGTTCGAACTCGAATTTTTGAAATTGTTCGAGTTCGAATGCGAACCGAACACGGGGGTGTTCGGCTCATCACTACTCTCTATACCAGGGCTATCAAACTCTGGCCTTACAGATGTATCTGTACTACATCTCCCATGATTCTCTGGCCATCTACTGCATTTAAAGAATAATGGGATTTGTAGGCAGCAACATCTGGAAGACCGTGAGTTTGACAGCCCTGACACTATGTTAGTAAGCCCTGTGCTCAGTGCGAGTTCACAATCCGCACAAGACCTGTAGAAGTGAAGTGGAAATAGGCTGGAAGACGGCCGCCATTGTACACAGGCGGCCATCTTGTTCAGAATATTGGTTCACTTGTATATAACTAGACAGGTTTGTAGCTGAAACTAGAATGAGGTATACGTAGAAATTTAGGAATGCGTTTAGATTAGCAGAAAAGCAATTAAAGCTTTATGAAAGATCTCTGCTGTTCCTGGCACGGAGGAGAAAAGCGAAGTAGATCCTCCAAGGTCGTTGGGGCCCGCAGAAAGACAAAGGAGTAGAGATCAGGCCAGGTGCCATCTGTAACAAGTGATTGTAGGCGCAAGGGAGGAGGGCGCAGCCCGGAACAGTAAGAGCAATTAATTATGATTTACTGAAACTAACACAAAGTTTGCCAATTTACAGCCAATTAATGGAATGTTTTTTTATTAGCCAAAGGGAGGTATTAACCCACGTGGGGTGGAATAAAGTGTCATTGGGAGGTGGGCTAACTGGGATGTACCTAATTACGTATTTTTGGGTATAAGATCCCTTGCACGGGTGAAAGGGGGGGCTCACTCTTTGCGATTCAATCCTGTGTGGGCACTTGTGTGACGACACAATAAAGTTTGCCTTTCCTGAAGAGACTCGTGTTCTGACAATCCTTACTTGTGCCCGGTCCGGCGCCGTCTTGAAAGTGAATCTGTTTTTGTCCGCCTACAGAAGGACATTAGAGAACCGCCTGTTTTGTCTGTCTTTTCCTATATGGATAGAGAAGGTTCAGAGGATCTAAGGGTAAGTAGTCAATGTAATAGAGCAGCAGGAAATGCTAGCAGAATGCTTGGTTGTGTAGGGAGAGGTATTAGCAGTAGGAAAAGGGAAGTGCTCATGCCACTGTACAGAGCACTGGTGAGACCTCACTTGGAGTACTGTGTGCAGTACTGGAGACCGTATCTCCAGAAGGATATAGACATCTTAGAGAGAGTTCAGAGAAGGGCTACTAAAATGGTGTACGGCTTGAAGGAGAAAAGTTACCAGGAAAGGCTTAATGATCTTAACATGTACAGCTTGGAAAAAAGACGAGACAGAGGAGATATGATAGAAACATTTAAATACGTAAAGGGAATCCACAAGGTAGAGGAAGGGAGTATATTTAAAAGTAAACAAAATAGCAAAACAAGAGGACATAGTCTTAGATTAGAGGGGCAAAGGTTTAAAAGTAACATCAGGAAGCATTATTTTACTGAGAGGGTGGTGGATACATGGAACAGCCTTCCAGTAGACGTGGTAGAGGCCAAAACAGTAATTGAATTTAAGCAAGCATGGGATAGGCATAAGGCTATCCTAAACAAAAGATAAATCCAGGTAAAGTATCCATGTAATTGGGCAGACTAGATGGGCCGAAAGGTTATTATCTGCCGACATTTTTCTATGTTTCTAAGGTGATTGGACTATTTTGATTTGTTTTTCTTTTTTACTGACGCAATATCACTTACAGCAACACCAGCTCTTTTTTTGCAGCCTGTATAAAGGATTACTATATGGCTCTCTCTCAACCTCTCCAGTAAGTATCCTTGGGTAAGACACCTAATGGTACCTACCCGCCACCCAGGACATACTTGAAAACGAGAGAAATCTCAATGTATCCTTCCTGGTAAGATACTTTCTCAAAAAAAAATAAAAAAAATATATATATATATATATATTAGGCAATAGAGGATGCACTCACGGTCTTCCAAACAAATATAAAGAATTTATTTTACAAAACTCACATGGACATGTGAGTTTTGTAAAATAAATTCTTTATATTTGTTTGGAAGACCGTGAGTGCATCCTCTATTGCCTAATTCTATATACTTCAACTGGATTGCACCAGGCAATGAACGGTAATATGGAGAGTGCTGTATGCAGTGGATTTTTATTATATATATATATATATATATATATATAACAAATGGCCACTAGGACAAAAACAGAGGTATGCTTATTGGCTGTAATAACGCAGGAGTTGCAAATACAATTAAGAGCTCACTTGTTAATGTTAATAGGGCCCAAAAATAATTGTCATTTAGTTTTGCAGATGACAGACATAAGGCCTACTAAAGCCGGTGTCAGACTATCGCAGTGATCACGTCCGTGTTGCCGCACAGTTTAACGTCTGTCGTAGCATACAATCATGAGCAATAGAGACCCACACACGAAGTAGGTCTGCACCAGACTGCACACGCACAAAGCACGTGGCAAACGGCCGCAAGTTAGGCAAAAACGTAAAACCGCTAACACGGACGTGCAGAGTGTGCCACGTCCACCTCGTCTGCGTAGCGTTCTGTGTGCGTGATGAGGAGACGTCAGACGCTGCGCATTTGCGATGTCCAGCACCTTGACGCACAAAATGCCTTTTCATGTCCTTTTCATATTAAGTTGTTTCCCATATATCTCTTTTTTTTCTACGTCCGTCATAAAAAACGGACTATGTGGTGTCTACAGTATCTTCCATCAGAACGTCCGTCCGTTGTGCACGCACGCAGAGTGCGCTCAGACTGCGTTCGTCTGACATTAGCCTTACTAATCACAAATGCAGAAACACTAGACCAAAATATTACCAATATGGTTCTATTAAACATCATTTCTCTACATAATGTATTATGTTTTGGCCGTTTGACAATATATTCCATCCATTGCATCTTAATCCAGCTTGCTACTCAAAACTAAAAAAAAACCTTTTCATACATACATGCTCCCTGAAGCTAGAAACCAACTGGACCTTAATAAACTGCCACCAACATTTATTTTGCCACATTATTAAAGCCATGCTATGTTATGCATATTCATGTGGAATTTTTATGAAACACCTAGAATGTCTCTTTAACCCTTTGCTGCGGATGACATGTGGAGGACGTCCTGGGGATTCCCCGTTACTTGCGGAGGACATCTCCCACACCTCGTGGGATCTCTGCAGCGAAGGGTGAGACCCCGACCGCTCGGGTCGAAGTCCACCCGACACACTGGCATCATCACGCCGTGGTGTGATGATTAGGGATGATCGGTTCGATCAGTTCGGAGTTCGATTCGAACTTTGGCCATTCGCAAGTTTGCGAACTTCGAACTTTTTGGCGTGTTCAGTTCGAGTTTGCAAAAAAATTTTTTTTTTTTAAAAATTATAAATAATGCTTAAATAAATACTAAAAAAAATCTAGAAATAAAGAGACTCTTTACTGCAGAATATTATAAGCAACGGTTAATTAGATATGGAATTAAAAAATAATGTCTACGTGCAAAGATTCTCACCTCTAAATGACCGGTGTTCTCAAACGGCGTAAACAACAGGTGTTAATTAGTGCTTGGAAATAACATGTGCTTTTAATTAGTCTGGTCTGATGAATTTGAAACATTGTCTGTAGACTGAGGGTGTGGTGTCTCCTGAACATGTATCAAACAACACCTGTGCTTCTGAGAAGTGTTCATTTCTCTACTAAATCTTCCTCTGATATGCTGTTTAACCCCTTAACCCTGCATTTCACTGCTGTGTTCTCAGCTCATTTTTACCGCTTTCGCTCATCATGTTTAAACGCGATTTGAAGCCACATTCTATTAAATGACCCAGACATATTAGATATCGTTCTTTCCGGCAGACTCCGCAGATTCATAATATATCATTTTTATATGTATACGTCATGTTCTGCCTGTATATTATGACAAAAAATGCAATAAAAATTGAATTTTTAATTATCTGGAGTGTGTAAAGTGTTTTTTTTTCACATTTTAGCACATGACCGTTTGCGGTTATGTTTTCTATGGGGTGCGCTTGTACAAAAATTTGAAATGGGTACTTGTTACATTTTGTGGGGGGAATTACGTAATTTATAGCAAACGCACCCCACAGAAAAAAATCATTAGTGTAGCATCATTGTTCACATTATAATTGAAATGTGAACAATATTGCTGCATTAATAAAAATAACACAAAAAATTCATGTTTTTTTTTATTTTTTACTTTATACCTGGTCATGTTGGATATCAGTTGAAAGGCCATGCTCAGGCCTTTCGATTGACACCCTCCATGACCCCCTAGCTGCCACGGTTCTGGAGATATTGGGGTTTAAATGAACCCGCTATCTCCACCAGGGGATTCCGGGCAGCTAGGGGTTCCCCAGCTATCTGACGTCATCACGCTGTGTGTGAGGACGTCAGGCAGTGAGAGAGAGCCCGGGGGTGGAGCCGCCATCCAAGATGGCGTCCCCCACCGGAGCTAGGCTGCACTTCGGTGCCGCAAGGCATCTCTATACACAGCCCCATCAGCATCTCTCCCCTTTTAAGCGGTGCCTGGCTTTTTTTTGTGGGACCTCCCGATCGGGAGGGAGAGGGATCCGAACGGATCCCCCCCTCCCTTCCAGGCGATCGCCCGGCATTGCCGGGGGGGGGGGTCGCCTGGAAATGACGTCATTGCGCGATGACGTCATTTACGTCGGGAGGAGCTTGACTTCAGCGTCTGAGGATGCTGAAGTCAGAACGCCGCGGGACCCCGGACAGAGAGGTGAGTATCTCCGCCGGGGGTCCCGCAAAGCTGATGACGTGTGGGACAAGTCCTCCTCAGCATACAGCGGGAGTAACTGAGGACGTGTCCCACATGTCGTCAGCAGTGAAGGGGTTAAAAACGTCTTTTTTAAAAACTTTTTGTCCTTGTTTCCTGTCCCCCAGGGCACTACCCGGACCCGGACATTGTTTTTAAAGGTTTCTATACATCCTAGAAATCTGCCACTTCACGGGCAGGTTATGGGGACCTCCGAGGCACGATAGTTGAAGGAATTTTTCGTTTTTATTTTTAACCCTTATTTCATGGAAAACTCACTGTCCCTTTAAAAAACTTTTTTCTTAAACTTTTTGTCCTGGTTTCCTGTCCCCCAGGGCACTACCCGGACCCCCATACACCTTTTATGGCAAATATCTACCATATATGCCCTCTTGAAGGGCACTCTAAAAATTGAATTTTGAGTCCCATTGACTTGTATTGAGTTCGTGTTCGAGTTCGAACTTTTGAAAAGTTCGAGTTCGAACCAAACTCGGGGGTGTTCGGCTCATCCTTAGTGATGTCATTTTCAGGCACCCCCTGGCAGAAATGGATTCCTCCCTAGGTTCCCAGGGAATTCCCTATGGAAATCCCTATGGTGGAGATATGGGCTTCCAAAGGACCCCCCTATCTCTCAATCTGTGGCAGCTAGTAGGTCATGCTTGATGTCATTGGAAAGGCCTGAATAAAAATTTAAAAAAATTAAATTTTTTCTTCTTTTTATAATAAAGCAGCACTATTGTTCACTTTTCAATAATGAAACGAATAACGATGCTGCACTAAATCACCTTCTCATTTCCCTCAATGCCAGCAAGTTTGAAGGCAATGGCACAATGTGTTACTACACATTGGTTCTTCGAAAACCTGGAGAGCACAGGGGTACTTGAGAATCTTGCATTACTGATTCTTAAACCACACAAGCTCAAGTTAGGTGTCATTGAAAAGTTCAGAGTCTGGCTTTTCCAACGATACCAAATATGACCATATGATGTGTAAAAATAGAAAAAAAATAAAAGGTCTATTCAAAGAAAGGTGAACCTCAGGAGAATGACTGAAGAAGTGAAAATTATAGGTCAAAATAACCAAACCAGAAAAAATCTTCCATTTATCTCACTTTCCAAATCGCCTATTTGGTCTAGATTGTTCTCTTCTCCTGCCAATTCTCCTGAGTTTCACCCTTCTCTGAACAGCCCTGATAAATGCAAAATTTAACTTTTCTTTTCTCATTTCTAATGCGTTAGCATTATGAGCTGTTACTTGTAAAGAAAACAATCCCACTGCTCTAACTCACCTCATTTCCCATGCAAAGATCAAACGTGGAGGAGATGCAGCAAAGAACTATTACGCAATAGTCTATCTAAAAGACAAGCCTCTGCACTGTTGCGAGGAGAGATGCAGAAGATGCTTCATACATATGCTCCTGGCTGTGGCCTGCTGGTCTCTGTGTGGGGGAGTGTAGGGATTAAAAAAATTGGCAGTTTATTGTTATCTGCCACCGTGCAGGTAGATGGAGACAAAGGGTGGAAGGGGTGGAGCTGTGCAGAGCAGAGGAGGAAGCTAAGGAGGGGCGGAGCACCCTTGTGCACTTTTCACTCACAGGGTTGGCCTTCACAACCATCACGAGGCAGTGAATGTGCTGCTCATGAAGGGTCTATCCCCAGTGTTATTCACCTGTCAGGTAATGTGCTAAAAGTCCATCTAAGGGAAGAGTTAAATGCACATAGTCAGCACACACATCACTCCCAGCTAGCTCTCACAATTCATACTAATAGCCTCCTCTGTGCCCCCAATTCATACTAGTAGCCCCTTCTGTACCTCCAATTCATATTGGGGGGTATAGAGGGGACTATTAGTATGAATTGGGGGTATAGAGGGGGCGTTTTGTATGAATTGGGGTATAGAGGGGGCGTTTTGTATGCATAGGGGGCTATTAGTATGAATTGGCATACAGAGGGGGCTATTAATATCATACACGCAACACGTTGTGACATAGTGCATGGATGGGTCTGCGTAGTAGTCCCCTATATTTTTGTTAAAGGTAATTTACCCCCAGGAGGGAATGTGTTTTTGTGTTGCTGCAGGTGTCCCTGCAATTAAGGGGATAAATAGCTCCTGTTTGAAGGATGAGTAGATTAGAATGGGCACCAGATGAGATACACAGAGACTGAGAAGCACAGGTTGCTGATTCTGAGGTTGCAGAGTCTGCTTTGGATGCAGGATATTAACTCCTAAGGCTAGGGTCAGACTAGCGCATTTTTAACGTGCGTTTAGCCGCACTTAATCACGGCTGCACTAGCAGCAAATGACAGCCAATATACGAAGTACGGTCGCACGAATGTCCGGCCGCGCAACGCAAGTGGAAAATGAACGCAGAACCACTAGTACGGACGTACAGAGTGCGCTACGTCCGCTAGCGGCATGTGTGCGTGATTTGGAGACGTCAGACGCTGCTCATGTCCGGCCAACATAACGTCCAGACACCCAAAGTTTCCTGGTTTGGATCCGTAAAAAATCACGCCCAAAAATGCGCATCGTATGACCGTTTTCGCGCATTACATGAAAAAATACGGCAATGCATTCAGACGCACTTTTTGACGGTCGCTGCGAAAAATGCATTAGTCTGACCCTAGCCTTAAGGACCGCTGACGTACCCTGTACGTCCTGCCCACGGGTCTCCCTTAGACCCGCGGACGTACAGGGTACGTCAGCGGCGCGTAACCCCCCCTCCCGCCCGATACTTCCCTCCCTCGCAGATCTGGCAGGGAGGAAGCCTTCCCTCCTGATTTGCATGGGCCGGCGAGCTCGATAACGTCACCACGCTACGTGGTGACGTCATCAGCAGGCACCCCCATTGAAATCAATGGAGGGGAGGGGGGCTCTCTATCTCCCCAACCATTGAAGCTAGGGAGAGTCTCCCCTTTTCAGCGGTGTATAGCATTAACCATTTCGCTGCTGGATCGCGTTTCGGCGCTAATTGGCGCGAAAACGCGATTCGAACCTGGAGGGGGGCTGACATCTTGGATGTCAGCCAAGCCTCCAGGTCCCCCCCACCCACTGACACCCTCACCATATGTGTGAGGATGTCAGTGGGCCAGTTAACCCTCTAGCTGCCATGTAGAGATAGGGGGATCCTTAGGATCCCCTTATCTCCCGATCCGTGGCAGCTAGATGGTCATATTTGACATCATTGGAAAGGCCTGATCATGGTTTGGTTTGGTTTAAAAATAAAATTTTAAAAAAATTATTTTTATTTTTATTTTTTCTGTCTGGGGGGATTTAGTTAAATAGGACCTAGGCTGTCATCTCAAAATAATTAGCACAAAATGGTCAGAATGAGCGCAGCGCACATAGGTGAACTGGCTCAGCAGTGAAGGGGTTAAAAAGCAAAAACATGTACAAATTGGGTATTTCTAGTCTCGGGACAAAATTTTGAAACTATTTAGCCGGGGTCTTTTTTCGTGGTTGTAGATTTTGGGGATTAACCCTTTCGCTGCTGAGGCTTTTCCCTCCTCTGTGCTGAGGTCATTTTTACCGGTTTTGCTCATCATGTTTAAACGTGTTTTTAAGGCTTATTTTAGTATATGACCCAGACATATTATATATCGTTCTTTCCGTCAGACTCGGCAGATTCATAATATGTCATTATGTATACGTCATGACCTGTCTGTATATTATAACAAAAATGCAATAAAATATGAATTTTCAATCATTTACAACTTGTAAAGTGGTTTTTTTTCACATTTTAACATGCGAGCAATTGCGGTTATATTTTGTATGGGGTGCGCTTGTTAAAAAAAATTAGAGATGGGTCTCGTTACATTTTTTTTTTTTTTTTTTGGGGAAAATTACACGATTTTTAACAAACGCACCGCATACAAAAATCGTTAGTGCAGCATCATTGTTCACATTATAATTGAAATGGGAACAATATTGCTGCATTATCAAAGATCGGGAGATAGAGGGTTCATTGGAACCCCCTGTCTCCACCATTGGTGGCAGTTAGGGGTTAACTCCAGGACTGGCGTCTTCGTGCTATGCACGATGACGCCAGTCCTCAGGGGGCATTCCCGGAAGCTTGGCCGACATCCAAGATGTCGGCCAGCTCCGGGAAAGGATCACGAACCGGCGCTTTTCAGCGCCGATTCGTGATCCGGCCCCCATGGGGTTAATGCCAGGTACCATTTGGAAGGGCAGGCTGTGCCCTTCCAAACGGTGCCTGGGTTAACCCCCGTAACGCCGCCGATCGGGAGGGAGAGAGGTCCGAAGGACCCCCCCACCCTTTCAGGCGCCTCCTCCGCACATGCGGGGGGGGCGCCTGAATTAGGTGTCATCGCGCCCCCGCGATGACACCTAATTACTCCGGCGGCGGTTCCGGATGCTGGGCTGACATCGAGGATGTCAGCCCTCACCGGGGGGGCCAGCGATCGGCCGGAACCCAGCCGAACGCTGACCCCAAAGAGAGGACGCGCTCAGCGCGTCCACCGCATGGAACGTGACATGCGGTTGGACGCGCTGAGCGCATCCTTAGCAGCGAAGGGGTTAAATTACGAAAGTGTGTTTTTTACCATTTTTTTTTCCATCATATTTCATATTCTTTTGTTTTATAGTAAATTATTCGATATGATGGAAATAATGGTATTTCTATAAAGTCCATTTAATGGCGGGAAAAACGGTGTATAATATGTGTGGGTTGAATAAACGAGTAAGAGGAAAATTTGACCTAAACACCAACAGCACAGAAACGTAAAAACAGCAGCGGTCACTAAAGGACAGATTTGTGTAAAACCGCCCGGTCACTAAGGGGTTAAACCAAAAGGTTAGTTGGAAAGTTATGTTTGCTGTGATGCTGAAATAAAGCATGGAATATTTCACTGTTTAACCCTTTCGCTGCTGAGGCTTTTCCCGCCCCTATGCTGAGGTCATTTTTACCTGTTTTGCGCATCATGTTTAAACGTGTTTTGAAGGCTTATTTTAGTATATGACCCAGACATATTATATATCGTTCTTTCCGTCAGACTCAGTAGATTCATAATATGTCATTATTATATGTATACGTTATGTCATGTCTGTATATTATAACAAAAAATGCAATAAAATATGTATTTTCAATAATTTACAATGTGTAAAGTGTTTTTTTTCCACATTTTAACATGCGAGCAATTGCGGTTATATTTTGTATGGGGTGCGCTTGTTAAAAAAATTAGAGATGGGGTCTCGTTACATTTTTTTTTGTGGAAAATGACACTATTTTTAACAAACGCACCGCATACAAAAATCGTTAGTGCAGCATCATTGTTCACATTATAATTGAAATGGGAACAATATTGCTGCATTAACAAACCAAAAAAATAAAAAAAGTGTTTATTTTTTTTTTTTTAATTTTTTTTTTTAATTTTTATTTTTCATTTTTTACAAAATTTTTCACTTTCATGTTTGGTATCGTTGGAACGGCCATGCTCTGGCCGATCCAACGATACCAAAATTTAACCCCTAGCTGCCACGGATCGGGAGATAGGGAGTTCATTGGAACTCCCTATCTCCACAGTTGGTGGCAGTTAGGGGTTAAGTCTAGGACTGGCGTCATCGTGCTACGCACGATGACGCCAGTCCTCTGGGGGAGTTCCCGGAGGCTTGGCCGAGATCCAAGATGTCGGCCAGCTCCGGGAAAGGATCGCGAACTGGCGCTTTTCAGCGCCGATTCGCGATCCAGCTCCCCAGGGGTTAATGCCAGGCATCATTTGGAAGGGCAGGCTGTGCCCTTCCAAATGATGCCTGGGTTAACCCCCTGTGCGCCGCCGATCGGGAGGGAGAGAGGTCCGAAGGACCTCCCCCCCCCCTCCCTTTCAGGCGCCTCCTCCGCACATGCGGGGGGGGTGCCTGAATTAGGTGTCATCGCGCCCCCGCGATGACACCTAATTCTGGCGGCTGCTGGTCCGGATGCCGGGCTGACATCCAGGATGTCAGCCCGCACCGGAGGGGCCAGCGATCGGCCGGAACCCGGCCGAACGCTGACCCCGATGGGAGGACGCGCTCAGCGCGTCCTCCGCATACCAGCGGGACTGCTGAGGACGCGCTGAGCGCGTCCTCAGCAGTGAAGTGGTTAAAGGACTTTGTGTGCCATAATTTGCCCTAGAGGGCCGTGCTGTAGCACACACCCCCCCCCCGTGGCAACGCATACACTGCGCACATTATTGGGAGTTTCATTGCTGTTTAGCTCTGTGATATGCTCATACAAATAATGTGTTTTCTTGGGGGGGGGCAGCATTTCATCTTTGGCTCCAGGCAGCACATTGTCTTGGGCCGGCCCTGCTTCAGTAAATGCAAGAGCATTCTGGGAAGGGCATTCCACCCTTAAGTAGAGACCAATGGGTCAGGTGTTGCAATAGACATTCTAAATAAGGCAGCACTTTAAAAGGCACTGCCCAGGTGACTTCAGGACACAGCAGTGCTGAATTTGCCTTTGCGCCGCCGACACCAGCGAGGACCACGGCGATCCGCATTGCGATACCTCACCACCCCTTCCTGAGAAGTCCAGAGCCATGACGCAGAGTTTTGATGAGTACCTGCGCCTTCTGCTGGAGCCCGTCGATGTCGACCGGCCACTGATGAGTGGTGAGGGAAGGGATGGGTCCAAGTGGCGCAGTCTCTTTGGAGGGTGGTCAATCAGGGGTCTCAAGGCATATAATAGTGCCTACAAATACAAGGATAAATGCAATGTTCCCAGTTGGGAAGTGCACGGTCGAAAGGACCACTTCGGTGCAACCGTGAATGCTGACACTGTGCGTATAAAAATAAAGTGCATACACTTCATAAAAACCGCAGTTGAAGTTCAATGCAAATAAAGTGTATACGAAGTCACATAAAGTGCAAATGCGAATATAAGTGCATAAGTGCATAAAAATGTGTTTTAAAGTGCATATGAAAGTCTCTATAGCAGTTGCTATGTCAAAGTCCTGCTTTCCGAATTAAAAGTGAAAGCAAAAAAAAGGGGGGGGAGGGGGGAAAAACAGTCCAACCATATGTTCTATATTGGAAATGCGGGAGAATCCAATCCGGTCACCACGTGGACATTCGAATTTTGCGTGAAGTCCTGGTGTGGTGTCTTCGCCTAGTTCCTATATGGACTCACAATTCCCAAAAAGGGAAAAAAAAGGGGGGAGAGGGAAAAAAGATGATAGTGCAATATTGCCTTATAGAGAGTCAGGTGCCTATCATCTTTTTTCCCTCTCCCCCCTTTTTTTTCCCTTTTTGGGAATTGTGAGTCCATATAGGAACTAGGCGAAGACACCACACCAGGACTTCACGCAAAATTCGAATGTCCACGTGGTGACCGGATTGGATTCTCCCGCATTTCCAATATAGAACATATGGTTGGACTGTTTTTTCCCCCCCCTTTTTTCCCCTCCCCCCCCCCTTTGTTTGCTTTCACTTTTAATTCGGAAAGCAGGACTTTGACATAGCAACTGCTATAGAGACTTTCATATGCACTTTAAAACACATTTTTATGCACTTATATTCGCATTTGCACTTTATGTGACTTCGTATGCACTTTATTTGCATTGAACTTCAACTGCGGTTTTTATGAAGTGCACGCACTTTATTTTTATACGCACAGTGTCAGCATTCACGGTTGCACCGAAGTGGTCCTTTCGACCGTGCACTTCCCAACTGGGAACATTGCATTTATCCTTGTATTTGTAGGCACTATTATATGCCTTGAGACCCCTGATTGACCACCCTCCAAAGAGACTGCGCCACTAGGACCCATCCCTTCCCTTACTGTACATTCACGCATTTCTGTCGAGGTTCTGTGTTTCAACCCTGGTTGGCTGCACACCACAAACATAACCACTTACTAACAGCGCCTCCACTGTATATCCACATTCCACTGATGAGTGGTGACCTGCGCCACCTTCTTGCTGTTCTGCGGGGATCCCTGGACAGTGCCAAGAAACTGGAACCGACTGCTGGGAACATCACAGCGTAGGAGTAATTTCCTGTGGCCATGAAGGCTGGGATGCCGGAGCCTCGGCCTATGCCTGGCATTGCCGTATTGATGGTGGTCCCTGTACCTTTTTAGGTACTGGACTGCCTCGTTTGGAGTTGGATGGCGACACCCTGGTGACCCCTTCGCCTCCGATCTGAATCCGGGTGGTGGCTGAGACTCCCCTCCTCGACTGGCAGGCTCTTTGCGTCCCGGGGGGGGGGGCTGTGCTTTCCACTCCCTTTTTTGACACAGGTTTCATGTGACCTGCCTGGCTTGTTGGAACCTGGATGAGGAGACCCGCCAGGCTGTTTGCCCCCCCCCCAATACATATGGGACCACCCGTTTTTCCCTCTTCCCTTGCCACCTTTTACCCCTACCTGAATGAAGAGGCTCTAGAAGTACTTATGGGGACTGCGTAACTGACTTGCTGCTGGAGTTTTCTCCCCCCCCCAATAATATATATTTTTTTGTGGTGGGAACATGGGTCGAGCCAGGTCTGCCATTGGAGTGGCCACCTAGGCTCTGTCATCTCCCCTTGGCCCTGGGTCTCCCGGCCACGTGACTCCTTTTCATGGCATTCGGTGTCCGGTTCAGACCTCGGAGTGTGCCAGGAATGTCATCCAATTTAGGGGAGTTCCCCACCCCCCTCCTTTGTTGCTGGGGTGAGTCGTCTTTTTTGTCTCTCTCTCCCCCCCCCCTCCTAGGACCCATCCTGCGGTTTCAGTTTCCCCTGCAGGCCACGTGTTCGTTTGCTACTCTCCTTGAATTTTGTCCCTACTCTGAGTTGTGTAGCTTTACGTGTATCCTTGTTGCACGATACCTAGCTGTGCCTTCTTTTTCTGTGCTGTTATTGTCTGATGTTTACTGCTGTCCCCTATACAAGCTACTTTATTACTGCCTTGACTACTATGTCTATTAACCCTTTCGCTGCTGAGTCATTTCACACCTCTGTGCTGAGGTCATTTTTACCGGTTTCGCTCATCATGTTTAATCGCGTTTTGAAGCCTTATTTTAATATATGACCCAGACATATTATATATCGTTCTTTCCGACAGACTCGGCAGATTCATAATATGTAATTATTATATGTATACGTCATGTCCTGTCTGTATATTATAACAAAAAATGCAATAAAATTAGAATTTTCAATAATTTACAATGTGTAAAGTGTTTTTTTTTCACATTTTAACATGCGATCGTTTGCGGTTATATTTTCTATGGGGTGCGCTTGTTAAGAAAATTAGAAATGGGGTCTCGTTACACTTTTTTTTGGGGAAAATTAGCTATTTTTAACAAACGCACTGCATACAAAAATCGTTAATGCAGCATCATTGTTCACATTATAATTGAAATGGGAACAATATTACTGCATTAACAAAACCAAACCAAAAAACTTGTTCATTTTTTTTTTAATTTAAACTTTAAACTTTATACATGGTCAAGTTTGGTATCGTTGGAAAGGCCATGCTCTGGTCGATCCAACGATATTAAACATTAACCTCTTGCTGCCACGGATCGGGAGATAGGGGGTTCCAATGAACCCCCTATCTCCACCATTGCTGGCAGCTAGGGGTTAACTCCAGGACTGGCGTCATCGTGCTATGCACGATGACGCCAGTCCTCAGGGGGAGTTCCTGGAGGCTTGGCCGACATCCAAGATGTCGGCCAGCTCCAGGAGAGGATCACGATTTGGCGCTTTTCAGCGCCGACTCGTGATCCGGCTAGCCAGGGGTTAATTACAGCCACCGTTTGGAAGGGCAGGCTGTGCCCTTCCAAACGGTGCCTGGATTAACCCTGTGCCCCCCCCCATTGATCGGGAGGGAGAGCGGTCCAAAGGACCTCCCCCTCCCTTTCAGGCGCCTCCTCTGCACACGTGGGGGGGCGCCTGAATTAGATGTCATTGCGCCGCCGCGATGACATCTAATTGCTCCGCCGGGGTCCCGGAGTGCTGGGCTGACATCCAAGATGTCAGCCCGCACCGGGGGGTGCAGTAATCCGCCGGAATCCGGCGGATTGCTGCCTTCTGTGCATGGACGCGCTCAGCGTGTCCATAGCACAGAACAACCACTTGGCTGGACGCGCTGAGTGCGTCCATAGCAGCCAAGTAGTTAAACTTCAAAAATATATATAGATGTTTGTTTTGTAGGAAACCTTTTTTTTGGCTGCATTGCATAAATTTTGCTACATCAGATCAGGTAATGTGTATGAAGGATGTTATGAATTAAGAAGAAAAAAATTATAAAATCATGTTTGTTTGTCCCTCTTAGGACCTGAATTCTGAATAATTTGGGATATAAAAATGGGGTTTGTGAGGGTCTGAGAATGAACAAACGCACTAGTGGCCTGCTCTACGGTGGGGCCCGCTCAGATCTCGCAAGGCTTTAGCTTGTTGTGCTATTACAGGGACGAATGTTCCATATGCAAATCAGCCTGATCTCACCCAGAAAGGGTGGCCAGTACTGATTACCTTACTGTAATCTTACTGTAAACTTATGGTGAGCAAAAAATGGGGTTTTTGAGGGTTCTGAGAATGAACAACCGCACTAGTGGCCTGGTCTACGGTGGGGCCCGCTCAGATCTCGCAAACCACTTTTTTGCTCACCATAAATTTACAGGGTAATCCAGACATGGACCCCTTGCTCGAGGTGCCTAGAGGGGTGTCAGCTATAGACCCCTAACAAGGCCATAACGATTGTCGGGGGCTGCTGCACCTCTCGTGCAGGGATGACGTCCTTGGTCAGTACTGGTCACCCTTTCTGGGTGAGAGCAGGCTGATTTGCATATGGAGCATTCATCCCTGTAATGGCACAATCGAGCTAAAACCTTGTGAGATCTGAGCAGGCCCCACCGTAGAGCAGGCCACTAGTGCTGCTGTTCGTTCTCAGAACCCTCACAAATCCCCCCTTTTTTTTGCTCACCATAATTTGGGACATAACTCATTATTTTCTTTTGATGTGTTTTAGTGCAAGGTTTTAATTGCTCAATAAAAGGTTGTTTTTAGGATTCTCAATCTGGAACCAGAGTTGCATTTTTTATTTTTTTTTGTAGCTATTTTGTGATATAATTGGTGCGCTGTTAAGACCACGCTTCAATGTGGCATACCTTTCTATTCCTGTAGTGACATTACCAAAAATATATCATCTCCCAGGATGAACCAACAAAGTTCCTAGCAGGGTTACATAAGAAGTCAGATATATAACATACATGTTTCTGTTGGTATACAATAACATCTAGGGCCCTATTCAACCTGATCTAATAGTTTTTTTTTTTTATAATTCTTTATTTTGCAAAAGATTTAAACACAGAAAACAGATAAAGAGCCACCCGCAACATCGCCACTCAGGGCAGGGAGGGCAAGCCGAGTAAATCCTGACCTATCACAACTTTCAAAAACAAGGTGTAGTCAAGGTAACAGATCAGTCGAGTTCGGTTAACATATTGCAGGTGAGCCCTAATGCCCGGCACGTGGCATGTCGCGCAGCCGGCCTGGACGAGACAAACATTGAACCACAAAAAAGAGAAGAAGGAAAAGGACAGGGAAAAATAGAAGGGGGGGGGGGAACCTCACTCAACTAACCCACCTCAGGGATTAATAGGTTTCTTCCCATCGATTCCAGGTTTTGTAAAACGAGGGAAGCGAGTTGTGGATTACCGCTGACAGCTTATCCATGTGGTGCGCCTCGGCTATATAAGCCCGGGCCACCTCAACGGGAGGTACATCTCCATCTCGCCAATGCTTAGCGAGAGCTCTCCTAGCACCCAACACCATTTTGTGAAAGCGTTTGCAATCCGGCCCCTGAAGGGATGCCGGGGACCTATGGAGCAGGAAGGCCCAAGGATCAAGTGGGAAAGGCTGTTGAAACACCTCCTCTAATAGATCACCTATCTGGTCCCAGAATGTACGCAGCTTCGGGCAAAGCCACTGTCAGGATCGCCACCCTCTGGCCCCTGTCACCCACGCCAACCCTGCATCATGAACAATGCACGTTCCTAAACCTGCATGTTACAAGCATCCTAGCCCTAGAATCTCACCTGACAACACCTCCCCCTAATTACCCCTGCATATCAGGAAGCTACGCCCTCCAGACTTCACTTCCACATTGAAGTTACTGACTGCGATACCTGTGTACTAAAGCTCCCTGAAA
Source organism: Leptobrachium leishanense (assembly GCA_009667805.1). Lineage (NCBI taxonomy): Eukaryota > Metazoa > Chordata > Amphibia > Anura > Megophryidae > Leptobrachium > Leptobrachium leishanense. The sequence continues at coordinate 135,065,316 of CM019066.1, read as the reverse complement.
CTGCCTGACCTTCTCCTGAACTCTCTGCTAAGACCCCAAGGACCTTCTGCTACAATCTGGACTCTCATTCCTTCACTCACCGGTAACCCTCCCATCCTGCTCCCCCTCTGCCCCCCATCTAAGACTCCCCGTGTACCGAACCCCTGCTGTACCACCGACTATTCTCTGCCAGCCTTGCCGTGTACCGAACCCCTGCTGTACCACCGACTATTCTCTGCCAGCCTTGCCGTGTACCGAACCCCTTGTTGAATCCTGACGACTCTATTGCCTATACCCTGTCTGATTTCATGCCACTGTGTTTATGTGCAAATAAACACTCTTTTGTTATTCTGAACCTGCCTTCATCACTGCATCCTGGGCTCACAACCCCAAACTGCTACACTACCCGCAGTCTAAAGGTGACAGCCACCACATGTGAAACAAGGTACCTCAAGCCCCACAGCCCCTCCAGCAAACATCAGGGGTACCCGGCTGTAGGTGCGACAACAAGACCGGGGTCGTATACCATCTGTACATCATTTTATATGCTTGTTCTTTCAGCGTAACATATATAGACACTTTTGCAACATTTTCCCACATATCTTGCCATTCCTCCCCCTCCAACTCCTCCCCTATATCCGCCTCCCAACGGGCAATGAATCCCGGGGTCAGCCAGGAGACATCCTCGCATGAAAAGTGGTTGTATAAAGTAGAAATCAGAGCCTTCGGAGCCCTACCAGAATCACACATGAATTCAAAAAACGTAAGTTTTTGTCTCGCTGCCTGTGAAATGTTATGTTGAGATAAAGTCCCGAATCTGTAACAATCTGAAATTGTCGAAGGTCTCCCTTCGATTGTAGATCCGAGAAAGAGAGCCAACCTTCTCCTGAAGATCTGAAATGCTGTACCCTCTGCAGGTTGATATTTTCAAAAGCTGCAAAAGCGGAGGGGGATAATCCCGGAGCAAAAGCTCTGTTGCGTAGATATGGCATTAGAGGTGAGTAACAAGAGCAGAGGTGGAATTTGTCCCGGACGGAGTCCCATACCCTCAATGAGGTCAGAGTCGCTGTACAGGTGGACCGTATTAACAGGCGTTCCTTGGGTAGCCAAAAATAAAATTGCGGGAGGTCTGGTGCAAATAGGTCGGATTCCAAATCAGCCCAACGTTGGGAGTTTTGGGGCAAATGAAACATCACAAACTGTGCAACCTGAGCCGCCTGAAAATATTTATACAAGTGTGGAAGGCCCAACCCCCCCCCCCCCGTTCCTTGGGACGATATAGGACATATTTCGAAACCCTCTTTCTGCCCCCCGCCCACACAAAACCTTAAATTTGGGACTGCAGCTGTCGAAGAGATCGGGGGCACACCCAGATCGGCAGTGCTTAGAATAGATCTAGTAATCTAGGGAGCAGATTCATCTTTATACAATTGATCCTGCCAATCCAGGAGACCCCCTCTCTCCCCCACCTCTCCAAGTCAGGGATGGCTGAGTGTAAGCAAAACATCATCGGCGTACGCCGATACCTTATATTTTTCTTTTCCAACCGTCACTCCTGTGATGTGGGGAGAGTGACGGATGGCCGATAAAAGGGGTTCGAGGGATAAGGCAAAAAGGAGAGGAGACAAAGGGCATCCCTGTTGCGTCCCATTTCCTATAGAGAAACCCGTGGGGACAGTACCCAGGGTAATGACAGCAGAGGTAGGGGAATTATATAGGGATCGGAGGACCAAAAGAAAAGTCATTGGGAAGCCCCACGTGGTCAGAAGTCGAAACAAAAAAGGCCATTCTAGTCGGTCAAACGCCTTCTCCGCATCCAGGGAAATGAGCAGAGAAGGCAGTCGGGTGCCAGACATGCGCTCCATCAACACCACAGCACGTCTGGTATTAGCAAATGCATGTCTGCCCGGGATAAACCCTACTTGATCCGGGTGGATTATAGAGGCTAAGAAGAAATTCAGTCTATTTGCGAGTATTTTCGTGAATATTTTATAATCAACATTCAAAAGGGAAATAGGCCTATTATTTTGTGGGTAGGACGGGTCCTTTCCTTCCTTTGGAATTAAGATAATGTCAGAGCGGAGAAAATCAGCTGGGGCTGGGGCACCCTCCCACATTGACAGATAAAATTTGTGTAAATGCAGTGACAAAGTTTGTGCAAAGGTTTTATAATAAAAGGCCGAGAACCCATCCGGGCCAGGGGCCTTGAGGTTTGAATGATTTAAGGACCTCTGCGATCTTCTCCTCAGAAGGAGGGTGTCTAAGCGTCTGTCTCTGTGCGGGGGATACCCGGGGAAGGGGAGCAGTCGACAGGAAACGGTCAATAGATTGGCCCAATGGTATAGAGTCAGAGACGTGGGTCGGGGAATGGTTGTATAAAGTCTGGAAGTAAGAGGTAAACAATTTATTAACTGTAGCTGGTGACGTGTGCAGGTCTCCCTCCGCGTCTCTGGCTCCCGTTATATGTTTGGACCTAGTTTTATTGCGAAGTTTAGCTGCTAGAAGGGTGTGAGACTTGTTGGCAAATTCGAAACAGGTCCGTTTGGACCAGGCAAGTGAGCGGGCCGCGTCCTCCCAAAGCAGTTGACGGATTGCGGTCCTGACCGTATTAATCTGGGTGGTCAAGACTTCTGAGGGCGAAAGTTTGTTCAGAGCTTCCCATTTAGACAGGTCCGTAGTCAAAGAAACAAGGGATGCTAGCTTTTGTTTTTCGAGTACTACCTAATTGTATGAGATGGCCTCGTATAACCGGTTTATGGGCCAGCCACAGGGTGGTAGGGGAAAGGGTGGGTGAGTCATTTTCCAAAAAATAATCTCTAAGCTGTTGCCGCAATTCTATAACATGTTCGGGTTTGTGTAGCAATGAGGAATTCAGTCGCCACGACCACGCCGGTTTGTAGGACGGTATGGACAATGTCATGGAGATCGGAGCGTGGTCTGGCCACGTGATGTCACCTATGCTTGAGGTCGGAATTAAAGGCATCGTAGTCAGGGACACCAGGAAAAGATCTATGTGGGAGTAAGAGCGGTGGGGGTTGGAAAAAAAGGTAAAGTCCCTATCACCTGGGTGGTGGAGGCGCCATTCGTCCACCAGGGAATGGTCAAGCATAAAGGACTCAAGGGAAGTATCCTGGGGCTAGCCCGAAGGCTCCCCCGAGGAGTCCCCCGACGCCTTTCTGTCCAGCGTAGGCTGGGGGGTGGCATTAAAGTCTCCGCCAAGAATAACTCGACCGTCAGCTTTAGTTGTCAATAAAGATGATATTTCTGTCCAGAAGTCGGGATCATAACCATTAGGGGCATATATGTTAAATAAGGTTAGTGTAGTGGAAGAAATCTGACCTACTAGCATTAAATATCGTCCAGCCGGATCCGATACTTGTAGGTGAATTTTAAAGGGACAGGAGGAGTGGATCAGGGTAGCTACTTCTTTTTTCTTTTGTAGAGATGACGCCATGTAGGTAGTAGGGAAGGCTTTGTCTCTCAGTGAAAATTGGCGGGAAGAGGCAAAATGGGTCTCCTGAATCATTGCTATATGACATGCGGATCTTTTAAGCTCCCTTAGCAACAGACGCCTTTTTTGGTGTGTTTAATCCCTTAACGTTAAGGGACAAAATCTTTAGGCCCTTATCCCCCATACAGAGTCAACAAGGGGGAGGTTAAAAGTGAGTATGGCACCAAAGATGCCCCCCAATCCTTGTCTGAGGGCAGGAGAGGGAAGCTGGAGTCAGGGGCAGAAGAGGAGGTGGAGAGAGAGAGGTGAATGAAGTCAGAAAAGAAAAGAGAAAAGCGTAGGAGCGGGTGGCACGCCCAGGAAGCAAAGATCCACCGACAACATAAGACAAAGACATGACATAACACAAAAAGCGCCTGGACTTATGGAGTGCCAGGCCGACCCTGGAGGGGAGGACAAGGGAGACCATAACTCCCCGAACCCCAGTCACCCACACCCGACCCAAGTTGGAAAACACGAGCAATACCTGGATATGACATTATAAACAAGGGGGGGATTCTGGGAGGGAGGGTCCCCCGACCCGTCCCGAATAGAACGTCCGGGGCGAACCTCCCCCAGGGAGCCCCTGCGAGACAGTAAAAACTCAATTAGGCATACTAGAAGCTTTAAATCTAATAACATATAAACAGCATTGGCATCCTTAAATGGCCCTGAGCCAAGGGCAAATAAAGCAAAAGGAAAACTGGAAAGCACCAGCTCTCAGACCTCTCGTATGGTCCACATGGTGGTCCACCACCATCAGGTCTCCTGAGAGGTAACCCTCCAAGGAGGGAAATTTAAAGAGAGAAGAGAAAAACAGGCCTCCAGGCCCCATAATCATCAGCCCTCCCCGCTCGTGGTACCAACTCGAATCCAGCGCTGTTGTAGACGAGGGAAGGAAGATGGCGGGAGCAAGGGGGCGACAAAATCCTCCAGAGGTGGGCACTTCACTGCGGCCCAGAAGGCGGCCAGATCCGAGGAGGGGGTGAGTGCCGCCTGCGACCGACACCTGCAAGCGAAAGGGAAATCCCCATGTATAGGTGATATCATGAGCAGACCGGTGTTCTGTGATAGGGCGCCAAGCCCTGCGTCGGCGGAGGGTCGCGGGATCCAAATCCTGGAACAGCTGTAGGGGTTTATCCTCAAAATCCAATTGGAAGGTGCGTGTGGCTTGAAGGATCTGATGTTTCGCCGTGAAATAATGCATACGGAATATCACGTCCCGCAGGATAAGAGACGAAAGATTTGGGGGTCTTTGGGCCCTGTGAATCCGATCCATTAACAGATGGGCCTCCGTTATGTCCGGCGCAAGACGACGCAGTATACCTTGCACCGTCCCATTGAGATCCTTAGGTGACACAGATTCCGGGAGACCTCTTAACCTTATATTATTGCTTCTGGAACGGTTAGACAAGTCCTCCATCTTGGACTCCAAAAAGGAGACTCTTTTGGCTAGATCCCCGGTTCCCTCCGCCAATTCGTTATGGGCCTGTGTGATCTCTGCGGCCTGGTCCTCTAATTCAGCCGTGTGTGCTCCCAGCGAATCAATCTCCCCCCGCAATTCTGTCCCCAATTTCGCCATCTCACCCGCCAGAAAGGTCTGCATTTGGGACATCTTGGTAAAGAGGCGCTCCACATCTCCCCTGGAGGCCGGAACCGCTAGGTCAGCTGAAGTGGGTAACTCTTCCTCCGGGTACAGCGTATCACAGTGGCCGCCATCTTGGAAGGCTTCGGCCTGTCGTTTGGCCGGGACGAAATGGTGGGCTACGGATGGGTCCTGCGGCCGCATTTTCTTCAGCGGTTTTGAGGCTGGCATGTTGCTGGAGCTAGATGAGGAGATTGGAGGTGAAAAAATGGCTCGGGGTGCTCTAAAACAGGGGTCTTGGCGCTAGGTGTGCGGGAGCCTCGGGATCACGCGGCCATCTTGGATGGGCGCTAGCTCCGCCCCCCTGATCTAATAGTTTTAACCCCTTAGGGACCAGGTGGTTTTACACAAATCCGTCCTTTAGTGCCCGCTGCTGTTTATACATTTCTGCACTGCTCAGGTTTAGATCACATTTTCCGCTTACTAGTTTATGCAACCCACATATTATACAGTTTTTCCCGCCATTAAATGGACTTTCTAAAAATACCATTTCCATCATATCGTATAATTTACAATACAAAAATATGAAAAAATAGTAAACACTTTTTCGTAATTTAATCCCCAAAATCTGTCGTTTTTTTTATTTTTTATATTCAATAAGAAACTTATACGAGATACAAATATCAATCGTTTATATTTCCTAGAAATTCTCCTAAATTCTTTTAATTGTCTGTGTTTTGCTTTGAAGAATACACTAATCGGATAAAAACATATATATATTTATTACGTATACAAAAAAGTTTCAAATCTCCTATCATAAACAAAGATTTATAAACCTATCCATCCATCAGCACATAGACACTAGCTTCTCTATATGTATCTCCTGTTAGTAACTGCATATATGATATCATTTACTTTATCAGTAACTATACACAAATGGTTAATAAACATTTCTGCTCAACGAAAACAATTAACATGTATTTCCCAGCAAACCAATGTTTAACAAGCTAGATCTTGTAGAGATATATGTATCTCTCTATGCTACGTGGATCAACAAAAGATGAGCTATTGCTAGAATAAGTAATAAAAACTTATTTAGTGAATCCTCCCCGAGGATTAAGCTTCTAATCTTCTGCTTTTTATATTGTAGTTATATAATTCCTTGATTATTAATTTCAATCACAGTAACTTCCAAATTCAAACATATATATATATATATATATATTTATCACTTTGCAGCAATTTCTTTAGGATAAATCCATAGAGATATGAAGAAGAAACGGATATAACTGCACATCTAGAAATATTTTGAGGACTCTGGATCTATCTGTTGCAAGAAATACTCCAGATATATATAATTACATTAATTCCTTAAATAGCTTACATACATTACCTCTTTGATTACCTTCTTTATGTAATATATTGTTTTTGGAATATGTGAAAATTATCAATGTCAGATAATCAATGCATGTGTGTTAGAGGTGTGGACCTAATTAAGTGATATGTAATATCTTGAATGCATTGGGTGTTGGAATGATCTGCAATCTGAATCCATGCATGATCGTGTCCTGGGATGATCTCCATGCCTTGCAACGAAAAGTACAGCTCCAATTATAGTCAATTTGACGTCACTGACAATCTACCCCTTTCATTTAAATATTACTCTCTCTATATTAATATAATATTTACTATGCCTCAAGAGGGCAGTGTTACTCTTCAAATTAATTCCACAATTTAATTTTAATGTATCTTATCTCAGGTCAAAGATCAATCTGTCTTAACAAAGACCCTATATTCAATCCTAGACTTTGGGTCTCTCCTGTCAAAATTAAATTAATAGCTCTACTCCTCAAGATTTTTACTGGGTAAATTCCTTTCTAGTTAAAATCAACAGAAATTCTATTCTTCAGTAATTATACCAATTACGAGTTCTACTCTACAAATATTTGGATCATCTATTTCCTACTGTAAATAATAAAATATATATTGATTATAAGAATATATTTCGTGAATATAATTATACACTTGCAAAAAAATGTTTTAAAGATTTGTTCCTATACCCAAAAAGAAAAATATATTTTTAATTCAAGGACTTGTTAAAAAAAACCAATAAATTCAAATATGAACATGTCTGGCACTTAGCTCAGCATTATATCAAATAAAGACATTTTATCGTCTATAACACCATGTCTGGCATTTATAGAAACCCTCATAACTCTCTGGTTCACCTAGCCGTGAACTATTTAAAAAAAAAATCTCTGTCCATTTCTAAAACTAGGGAAAATTGAAAAAGAAAGACTTTACATTAAAACAAGATGGCTACAGGCATCCATTTTAATTTTTCCATTATAATATACCCGACAAATCTACAACCACCAAAAAAGACCCCGGCTAAATAGTTTCAAAATTTTGTCCCGAGAATAGAAATACCCAATTTTTACAGGTTTTTGCTTTTTAACCCCTTAACTGCTGAGCCAGTTCACCTATGTGCACTGAGCTCTTTCTGACCGTTTTATGCTAATTAACTAACCCCCCCGACCAAATTTATTATTTTTTTACAATTTTATTTTTAAACAAAACCTGGTCAGGTTTGGTATCATTGGAAAGGCCATGATCAGGCCTTTCCAATGATGTCAAACATGACCATCTAGCTGCCACGGATCCAAAGGATCCCCTTATCTCCCCATGGCAACTGGGGGTTAACTGGCCCACTGACATCCTCACACATATGGTGAGGTTGTCAGTGGGTGGGGGGACCTGGAGGCTAGGCTAACATCAAAGATGTCAGCCCCCTCCAGGTTTGATTCGCGATTCGGTGCCGATTTGTGCTGCATCGCGATCTAGCAGGAAAATGTTAATGCTACTCTCCCCTTTCTAGCGGTGCAAAAAGCATCACTGTAGGTTAAATGGTTGGGGATAGAGTGCTCCAAAGGAGCCACCCCCTCCCATTCCTGAATTTTCCCTACAGGCGCCTGCCGATGACGTCATCATGCTGCATGATGACGTAATTGGATCTGCCGGCCCCCAGAAAACGGCAAGGCAAGCTTCCAGCTTGCCATAGATGCCGTGAGAACCAGTGAGGGAGATATCGGGCAGGAGGGAGGTTAGGAGCCGCTGACGTACTATGTACGTCCACGGGTCTAAGGGAGACCCGTGGGCAGGACGTACATGGTACGTCAGCGATCATTAAGGGGTTAAAGAGCGAGTTGTTAATTATTAAAGGCCCTGCCCCTTAAAGTCAGCAGCTCCCCTTTATTCCAGCTAAGCCACAAACCTCTTTTGTGGGTTGACTGTTGGGACTGCTTACAATAGCCCTTCCCATGCTTTTTATCCTGAGGCAGCAGGAGGATAATGAGTGATTCCGAGGTCCCTTGATATTCTTGCCTGCAGCCAGTAATGACAAATAACTTTTTGCAAAAAGCTCGTCCTTAGGCTGGGTTCACACCTGCGCATTTTGACGCCCGCAATACGTGCATTTTTTGACGCGCACATTGCAGCGCGTTCACGGCCATAGACTGCAGCGTGAACGCGCTGCAATACGTCCCAAAGAAGCTCCCTTACATCTTCTGGCGTAGGATGTTTTACAGTGCGCTCCTTCCAAACGGTGGCTGGCTTTAACCCCTTGGGGGCCGGATCATGATTCGGCGCCGGATCGTGATCCTCTCCCGGAGCTGGCCAACATCTTGGATGTCGGCCAAGCTTCCAGGAACTTCCCCTGACGACCGGCGTCATCGTGCACAGCGCGATGACGTCAGTTCCGGAGTTAACCCCTAGCTGCCACCAATGGTGGCGATAGGGGGTTCCAATGAAACCCTTATCCTTATCTCCCGATCCATGGCAGCTAGGGGTTAATGTTTGGTACTGTTGGATCGGCCAGAGCATGGCCATGTAAAAAGTTAGCAAAGAAAAAATAATTTTTGTTTTGTTAATGCAGTAATATTGCTCCCATTTAATTTATAATGTGAACAATGATGCTGCACTAACTATTTTTGTATGGGGTGCGTTTGTTAAAAATCGCGTAATTTTCCCCCAAAAAAATGTAACGAGACCCCATTTCTAATTTTTTTTAACAAGCGCAACCCATAGAAAATATAACCGCAAACGCTCGCATGTTAAAATGTGAAAAAAACACTTTACACGTTGTAAATTATTGAAAATTAAAATTGTATTGCTTTTTTTTGTTATACTATACAGACAGGACATGACGTATACATATAATAATGATATATTATGAATCTGCCGGAAAGAACGATATATAATATGTCTGGGTCATATAATAATAAAATAAGACTTCAAAATGCGGTTAAACATGATGAGCGAAACCGGTAAAAATGCCTCAACAGCAAAAGGGTTAAAGTATTTCCTGCGATGGTACCTGCCCCGTGATTGCTAATTTCCCCTTTGCGTCCTGGTTTCACCAGCGGCCTGCCAATAGGCTCGCGGATGCTCGGGACAGCTATAATAAAATATTTACAAAAAATGTGAGGGGTATACTCACTTCTGTGTGATACTATATATGTGTGTGTGATTAGATGGATAGATGTACAGTATCCATCTCTGGGTGTATGGTCTGGGTGTGTGCAGGCTGTGGGTAAATGGGTACATTGCAATTTTAACATAAACAGGACAGGCTTTGAGCAGAATCTTAAATCCTTTATTAGAAAGGGCTCACATGACTTTAAATAAAAGTGTCAGTACTCCTACTCGGTCTTAAAGTGGTATCGGTGCACCCTTAGTGTGTACAGTGTGAGGAACTTTGGGGGCGAAAGAAGCTTGTTTGTGCTTCTTGTTGAGAGGTCTGATTTGATGTTTGGGATGAAAGGGACTGAAATTGGATATGAAGGTTTAAAAGGCAAAAAGAATGTATCTGTGAGTATATGAGCCATCTGTGTGACGGACTAACCGTATACCTGTGAGCAGCAAAATATTTTGCCATGCTAGTGTTCGGATTTGACATGAAGAAAAGGTGGCAACCCTAGTCCCTATTCCACTCTGAGAGCAAGATGGACTTTCCTTTCGGTAATGTTACTTCTAGTTTACCTTTTATATAGGACATGTCAAATTTACACCTTGGGATGAAACCAGCTATTCCAAGATGCTTGCAATCCAGACGGAATTTCTTATAGAAATATGCTCTCCTTAATCCTGGTGTTATGTGATTTTGCAAAATCACATAACTAACCTCATCTAAAATCCCTTGCTTGCCTGTCATCCTGCGGTGGAGAGGGCGCCACTTCCTCTCACGGAAAACCAGTGAGACTGGGAACAAATCTGCAGCACTGCGTGATCTCACGGGCCGGGATGCACAGGACCCCTACACGCTCCACTGCAAGTGTTCGTGTGCACTGCGCTCAGAGGCTAGGTGGTGCTCACAAAGCTCCCGCCGCAGAATAGGCAGACTAAGCCCAGACAAGCATTTTTCAGAGCGGAAGGAACATCCGTGAGAGTGGACGTTCCTTCCACTCTGACGCCCGTCTGGCCACCTCGCTGAGAGCAGTTAGTGCGCTCAGTGCTGCAAGGTTCGCTCCTCTATAGCATAGGCATCTCTACAGGGGGGCAATTGCCCCCCCCAAAAAATCTGCATCCAGCTTCCCAAACATTTTGGACAGTGGTATCTCCGTTCCTGTGCATCGTATATGGATGTTATACGTGTCATTGGAAAGGGCAGATTCTGGCCTTTCCAAAGATACTCAACATGACCATGTTTCAGTAAAGTAAAAGTCATAAAACGTTAAACACGTGCACTTAAACGTAAACATTTTCACAGGGTTGAAATGGATCAGCAGTGAAGTGGTTAATGTTCAGACTATACATTACATTGTGTATTACGTTAGTTTTTGCCTTGGTTTTAGTTGTATATTTACAACTAAGGTAGGCTTCATCCCTCACAGTATACATTTTATTTTTTCCTTGATTAATGGCATTTTAGGGGTTAATGGTTGGCTACATGCCTCGCAGTGTATTCATTTCATGTTTTCCCTTGATCAATTGCATATTAGGGGTTAAGGCAGGGCCGGCCCAAGACATTGTGCTGCCTGGAGCAAAGGATGAAATGCTGCCCCCCCAAAAAAAACACACAGTGTGTATGAGCGTATCACAGTGCGCCACAGCAATAAAAGTCAAACACTCATACACACCGTACATTAGAATTTTCTTGCTGTGGAGCTCTGTGATACAGTAATGTGAGGTGTATATAACTGAGCCCAGCGTCACATACCCAGCAGTGCCAAGTGTCACATACCCAGCAGTGCCCAGCATCAGATACCCATGTGTGGGCACTGCTGGATATATTGCCCCAGCTCACACATGGATAGATTTGCCCCCAGGCTCACACATGGATAGATTTGCCCCCAGACTCACACATGGATATATTTGCCCCCAGGCTCACACATGGATAGATTTGCCCTCATGGATAGATTTTCCCCCAGGCTCACCTCTGCCAGGCCCCTCTGACAGGCAGATCCTGCGGCTGCCGCGTTCCTTCCTTCAACGAGCGGCAGCCTCATGAGTATCTGCCGCTCGCCTGGGATCCACCCTCCAGCGAGATCACGTGATCTCGATCGCGGCAGGCTGGAGGATGGATCTCAGGTGAGCGGCAGATACTCATGCATCTGCCGCTCGTTGAAGGAACGAACGCGGCAGCCGCACGATCTGCCGCTGCCACATAAAAAAATAGTGCAGAGCGCAGCAGCGGTACCGGGGGCTGAAATTTGACGCCCCTGAATTTCTGGCACCGCTGCTCTGCACCATTGTCGGGCCGACCTTGGGTTAAGGGGTAGGCTAAATGCCACATTGTTTATTAATTTTATTGTATTTCCCTGGGTTTAATGGCATTTTAGGGGTTATTATGGAAGTTAGAATCTAAAGGGTCTAATCCTCTTTAGATCCTCTGCTTTTCGTCACATTTCGGAATTTATTTCTCTGAAAATAAGGTGAATTCCTATTTAGCGAATGGTCACTGTAATTTGCTAAAAGTGGAATCAATGAAGCAGCAATCAGATATTCAGCAAAAACTGCTGAATTGCAGCAAATAAAATATTGAATTTAAGTATCAGGTTATTACAACAAAAAGGCATCATTGCATCACATTACTCTGGGGTTTTGGAATTAGAGATAGAGATATATATCTATCTCTTATTATTTAGGGCACTATTACCTGGTGTGAGCTAACCCTTGCGTCGGCATGGTTTTGCGTCGGCATGGTTTTGCGTCAGCATGGTTTTGCGTTGGCGCCAGGTTAATGGAGTCTAGCACTTGACCAACAGATCGTTTGCCTCCCACTACAAACGGGAAAAATCACTTAGCGCGTTGCTATTAGCGATTTGTACCGCGAGCTTACTGTACTTTCCACGTCCTTTACTTAACACGGAGAGAGCTAGAGATCTCTAGCGGTTTTGCAGCTAATAGATCACTTGGTGCCAGTGCTAATTTTTTGAGGGGCGCTAATTGCAACATTTTACCTACTGCTCAACCCTGGTGCTAAGTCCAAAAAGACAGAAAAAACAGGTCCTCGCCCAAAATTAACAGGCAATGTAAAGGAATGCAGCACTGGTGTCCTCATAGCCCCATACACAATAGTAATGGATCTGGTCAGCAATGTCGTTGCTGTTGCAGTAGGCTCTATTATAAATGTATCCTTTATCTACATATATCTTAATTCTAATATATTCATAGTATGGAAGCGGTTGATTTATTAGGGTGACCGTGTGGACCATGTTTAAAGGGACACATGAATAAGTCTTGCCCTGAAACATGTATTTATATGCTGCAGCAGGGAAATTTGTGACACTCACCTTGCCTTCCTTTTGGATCTATTAAATGCAGTGTAAGGATTCTACATGCTGCTGGGTGGCATTTCTCATGCTATGCCCATCACCCTAAATATATGTGTGCATCAAAACATGGATGATACGACCACCGTGGATGATTTTAATAATGCAGGGGTGAGAGGTTATTCACTGGATGTGTTCATATTCAAGCTTGTGAGGGCAGGGGATAGGTATGGCCTGGCACACTGCACTGGAAAAAAAAACACTTCTATCCTGTACACAACCGCATTCGTTTCCCTAGTGTGCGCTAAATGACCTTGTTCATGGACTACCGCGGACAAGGTGATCTGTTAGTAGGTCGTCGGGCACTACGTTTTAGCTACTCGTGCTAAATTTTTCCTTTAGTGATGGTGTTTTAGCTCACACCAGGTGATACGGCCCTTAGTTTTAATCAGTGGTATGATTTAGTGGTGTAAATTATTAGCCCCCCCCCCCAGTTTTGCCTGCGGTATCCTATGTGCCCCCCCCTAAATATTGTTCTTAGAGTTGCCACTGCTCTGTAGGATCATCAAACGCGTTGTAGCGTTTAGACAGACTTTCTGCACGTCTGAAGTGTCACAACGCTGAAATGGATACCGGGAGGCATGTCAGTACGGGCGCACACAGTGCGCTCATCTAACACATTCTACACCTGCAGATTTCACATATAGGTCTATTCACTAAAGGTGAACCTCAGAAGTTAAATTCTAGGTCAAAATAGCCAAACCAGAAAAATTCTCCATTTGTTTCCAAATTGGCTATTTGGTCTAGATTGTTCTCTTCTTCAGCGTTTCACCTTTTAGTCTGACCCCAGCCTAAACAGGTCTATTCACTAATGCATTTTTAACGTGCGTTTAGGCGCACTTAATCACGGCCGCAGTAGCAGCAAATGACGGGCAATATACGAAGTACAGCTGCACAAAAGTCCGGCCGCGCAACGCAAGTGGAAAATGAACACATTTTGTTTTTCAAGAACGCAGAACCGCTAGTACTGAACCGCTAGTACTGAAGTACAGAGTGCGCTGCGGCGGCATAACGGTGTGTGTGTGACTAGACGTCAGACGCTGCTATTGTCCAGCCTACGTAACGTCAAGACGCAAAAAGTGTTTTATTGACGATCCGTAAAAAATGACGCACAAAAATGTGCATCGTATGACCGGTTTCGCGCATTCCGTGAAAAAATACGTCAATGGGTTCGGACGCACTTTTTTGACTGTTGCTGCGAATAATGCGTTCGTTTGACCCTAGCCTTAGGCCGGGTGCACACGGGACGTTTTTTTATGCGCAGTGACGCCGTTACTGCATATCATTAGGCGGGATCCGCACGCGCGTAACTCGCGCTACACCTAACGTGCTCTGAAGACGTCTGTCTTCAGAACACAAAGGCTGTAGCGCTAGGATTGACGCAATGTCGGGCGTCAAATTCATTGTGCATCCGCACTTGTTGAGCGAGTAGAATCGCGCAGCCCCATCGACGCGCATCCTAGCACATCGACGGTGATGATGCGCTAGGACACACATCGGCAGGCTGCGCAGTCACACTTTTCAGCAGAGGGCGGGCGTCGAGTGGGACGCCAGTTTTCTTTAACGCACATGTGTGTTAAAGAAAATGTCCCTTGTGCACCTGGCCTTAATGTTTTTTTTATTTGCGTCACGCGTGGAATGGGGGCCGATAGGTCCCTGAAGCCTTGTAAATTATATCATTTGCAATACATTAAAAAGGACTTTTATTCAACCCCATGTAAAAATTAACACATAACATGGGGGTAGAATCCTGAGCCAGAGGCATTTTACTACTGAGAAAGGACTGGAAGGTGATGCACTCCAAAAATAAATCCCCCGCCAAATCGCTAATGACTTCTGATGACTCGCTCTCCGTCCGGCCGCATTCCTCGCGCCGTGGCCATGGGGGGATCACTGCGCTCCGTCCACACACACACCATAGCCTCACTGTACTGCTGCATTGTGCCTCCGCCTGCCCCGTGACGTCACGCCATGCCATGTCCACAGCCACCTGGGTGGGAAACCCCGCGCAGTCAGGGCGACCTGCAACCTATCACCGTTTGCTGCAATATCAATCCGCCGGTTGCCAAGAAAAGCGAATGGGCAGGGAGGGGCGATAATGTAATTCATAAAAAGTAGTACTTATTGTTTTACGGTCAATAAATAGGGAAAAATTAAAACAAACAGGAAAGCGACCTGATTGTTTGAGCATGGGGGAACAATAAGATATGCGCGTCATAGCTGGGAATGAACTGTAGTGAAAAATAGACAAAAGTGCTTCAGCTCCTCCCCCGGAAGATATTCTTGCGCCGTTTTGGGTGAGAAATAGTTCCGGCTATATATATTGCCTGCGCAGCGGCATATATTCCTTTTCAGCTGCGCTCTGAGGTGTGGAAGGAATATGTCAGGCGGCTCTGCGGATTATACCAGGTATCTTGTGTAGCGGCAGTCGCGCCCCACGTGCTGCTATAGGCATTTCGTCGAGCTTTATTGGCAAGAACACGACGTTGTTTATAGAAGTGCATGGTTTTACTTATTCGGGCCTGATGACAGGGGGTGCTTTTACCTAGTAGCACGAGCTCCTCAATGTGAGGAAGCTGTGGTGTAAAGGCATGTCTCTCGGGGAGGGGGTTGTATTGGGCGAGTCTGGTGGGCTGCAGGTATTCTCTATATAGGCTGAGGGGATAAAATGGCGCAGCTAGAACATGGCGACAGGGGAGAAGATATTTGCTGCCTGGAGGGGCTGGCCCAGGATAAGGGGTTCATTACAACGAACATGGGAGATTGTCCCTTCATGGTCATAATGTCCCATTTCCGCCCCGCTTTGTTAATGGCTCCCCCGTGCCAGGTGGGCACCGCCCTTTACTCCCATGGAGGTGCATGTCTGCCATTTTACTGACCCTGCAGCCTGCCAGGGCAAAGGCAAAGCACCGGAGGCAGCCTCCATGGGCTGCTACTTCTGGGCTCATTTTTTATTTAGGCTTCAGACCAGGTGGGAAGTGGCCTGCAGCTCTTAACAGATGGCAGGGGTGAAAGGTCAATTTATTAAAATTCTCTGACCCTTCAGATACAAATCCGTGAAGGTCTGTGTTAGTGTATAGGAGCATACAATGTATATCTTAATGTGTTTTGACTCGTCAAAGGCTCCCATGGCAATATACCACACTGCTTCGCTTAAAGGTTTGCTTTTGACTTGGCACAGTGTGTACCCAGGACCCGCAGCCAGCTGTGTGATTTAATGCCAGGTTACCCTTGCCTAGCACATGGCTGAGGCTCCTTTTTTGAGTATTACGGTTACTGGACCGCAAACCAGCTATGTCAAAGACCCCCTTTATCAGCCTATTTTGGCGTAATCTGCCTACTAAATTTAAAATTCATTGCAATCTGGAATTTCAAAAACTGGTAGTTCCAACACAAACTGCAACTCACTAAAGGGGATTAACATCGCCCATGGGGGTCAGCTAATCTATGGAATGGCTGAGCATCATGGGAGATGTAGCTTCAAAACATCTGGCGGGCTAAGGTTGCTTATCTGTAGTTTCCATGCCTAATGTTGCTGTAGCAGGTTAAAAAAAAGCTAGTCCAGAAATCCTCTTGGACTCTGTTCCAGGCCCAGCAACCATGGACTTTGATGCTTTGCTAAATCTAATGTTTCTTGGCCATTCTTTGGGCTGACCGAGCATCATGGGAGATGTAGTTCCAAAACCTCTAGAGGGCAAAATTTCTTGCCTCCGCTTTATTCAGTATTTGAGTTGGTGGGGCTCTGAGGCCCTGGTAAGCAAAGGGTCAGGCATGGCCCTCCAGATACTTTGAAACTGCACTTCCCATGCGGCTCAGCCAAACTCAGTGACTGCATCCTAGGAGATGTAGTTTCAAAACATCTGGCAGGCCAAAGTTGCTGACCACCTGTGGTAGCACCCACCACACGTGGTCTTGTCATAGCACAAAGGCTTGTGTCCAGAATATGTAGGGATTTCCCTTTTTACATATGTCCAACATAACTAGGATTACACATTCCTGGTCTTCTGTGCGTGGGAATGGTGTCACATGACTGTCTTGTAGATAATGGTGTGTAGTAGATTCTGCTCTTGGCTTTAGGATGTTGAACAACGTATTAATCTATACGTAGCACAGATGCACCATAATTCATATAGTGCCTGGGAGTCATAGTCGGTTTCCTTTGATCTCGCACTGGATTTTCAGGGTGGAGCAAACCCCTCTTTAAGCGCAGCTCCTAATGTGTCCAGAGAATGGACCAGGGGTCAGCAACCTTGGCTCTGATGTTTTCTCCCGTGATGCTCAGTCACCCATTAGTCTGACTGGGCCACATGGGAAATGTGGTCCCCAAAACATTAGGGAGCCAAGGTTGCTGACCCCTGGAATAGATATTTTGTATCTAGTGATGCAATGCACGGTGCAGTGGCTGCCTGGCTCACCGCTTTATAAAGCTCAGTCTCGGTATATAATAAACTTGGTTAATTCCAAATTAAATAATTTTTTTCTGCACTAATTATGTGATCTATAATATTCTTTCGAGGACTTCTGCCTCGATGGCCTATGTTAATCTTCCATCCTGTATGTGTTTTGTTCTTCCAGAGACCATGGAGGCCCAGAAGGCATGGACCCCGATGGCGTTATCGAGGTTAGTATGCTAAATTTTCAACAAAGTTCACCACTTCAGTTTCTGTAGTACAGAAGTGTAACCGCTGGCTTTCTTATTGCAGAGCAACTGGAATGAAATTGTTGACAATTTTGATGACATGAACCTTAAGGAATCTCTCCTGAGAGGAATTTATGCATATGGTTTTGAGAAACCCTCGGCTATTCAACAAAGAGCCATCATACCGTGTATTAAAGGTTGGTACTGCTTTTTGCAGTTGGGGCAGTGATTACATGTGGTTTGCTGTATGTCAACAGCAAAGTTGTTATGACGGCAAAAAGTGAAATGATGGTAACCATCTTTCGGGACTGACCTGAAATGGAGATAACTTGATTTACTGATCACTTGTACAAAATGTGCCTTGCACAGTGTATTGCCAACGCATGTGGGAACATTAAATGTGTATCCCCTTTTTTTAGGCTATGATGTGATTGCTCAAGCTCAGTCAGGTACTGGCAAGACTGCCACATTTGCAATTTCCATCCTGCAGCAGCTGGAGATTGATCTCAAGGAGACCCAAGCGCTAGTATTGGCTCCCACAAGAGAACTGGCTCAACAGGTATTGAAAGGGCAGCATAAAGTCAATGTGTGCTGAACAGGTTTCAGTTTCCACAACTGAAAACACGACTTGCTGTATCAAGCGGAAAATAAAAATTACAAAGGCGTCTTGGGAAAGGTTACCACTCCCTCCCAGTTTTCAAAGCTAAATCTAAGAATTTCTGGCCAATCTAGTGAGTTTTAGTTTCTACAGTTGTGCAATATGAAAACTGCAGTGCACAGAATAACTGCACATGTTACATACCAACCAAATGTCTATGCATGTCAAAGGGCTGGTAATGCTTAAATGGACTTTATTGTCTAAAAAGAAAATTGCAAGAACAAAACCCTAAAATTTGGCGATTTAGACTTGATCGTGTATACTGCAGCAAAACTTTAATTTGAAAGTTGTCGTTCAGTGTGCTGGGACAAAACACTTATTTTCTCAGTTTGTAAGAACACCTATTCATACTTGCAGAAGTTACTTGCTCTTCTATGCTTCACTTATACTTGGGTTTAAGCATTACTGAGCTTATGCTTTTTCAGTTTATTGCAACATCCTGAACAGCTGGCATCTACACCATGCTACTTGGCTTCCACTGATAAGCATGCAGTCTCAATACTTGTCCTCAGGGTGCTTATCTTGGAACTATTGTCACTTCACATTTGGTTTGTCACATGTTGTGAATTTTTTTTTTAATCTTTGACTTGTTTTTTTTTTTTTTTTTTATGGATTAAAGGCTTGACAAATCCAGGAATCCGAGTTTAGCATATAAGGAGCAAACTACTACCTGATTTCAAAATATCTGAATGCGTTTAAAATCTGTGCAGGCGCTGCCATTTGTCAAGACCTATTAAATGTTCATGGAAATCGCATGTGCTGTAAATTTTTTTTTTTTTTAAATTTTTTTTTTTTTTTTTTTTTTAGATCCAGAAGGTGATCCTTGCATTGGGTGACTACATGGGAGCAACTTGCCATGCATGCATTGGTGGCACAAATGTTCGTAATGAGATGCAGAAGTTGCAGGCTGAGGCACCGCACATTGTTGTGGGAACTCCTGGGCGTGTATTTGACATGTTGAACAGACGTTACCTCTGTAAGTGTGTGCTGCTTGCTTTCATTTTTATTTTTTAATGAGCGAGATGATGGCATACCATCTTTCGGGACTGAAACTTGATGATCCCTTTTTTTTTTCTGATTGCTCATATTTGTTCTATATTCCTTTTTAGGGAATGTCCTTGCCATTTAAAACCCAGCATCCAGCTAGATCATGCTGTAAATCTTGAATTTGTCAACTAGATGGCTTAAGAGTTTATTCTTTAAATGTTTCTACCAGTTACTCGGCTGGATTTTAAGTGAGAAATTTTTCTGGCATTTTTTTGGTTACATTTTTTTTCTTTTTAGCTCCCAAATGGATTAAGATGTTCGTCTTGGATGAGGCTGATGAAATGTTGAGTCGTGGTTTTAAGGATCAAATTTATGAGATTTTCCAGAAGCTGAGCACAAACATTCAGGTAAACAGTCTTTGCATCTCTACTGTAAATGATTCTTTTTGCATACGCTATACACAAGGCACCTGATTCTAGGAGTACTGGAACATCTTCTTGTTACAAGAACTCTGTTAAAATTGAAATTCCTGGGTTTCTGGGTTTAGCAATCATGCCAGCAGGGTACAAACTGGAAGTAGAGAAAATGCACTTATTCTTTTGGATATGGGTGGACCTCTTTCTTAATGTCCAGTACTCATCGTCTGAAAGATTTTGTGCCACAGCCAATTTAAATCTTACTTGGTGAAGGTATTCCTTTTCCTACCTGCATGACCGTGTCTTCTTTCCAAAGGTTGTTCTCCTGTCTGCTACAATGCCAACTGATGTGTTAGAAGTGACCAAAAAATTCATGAGGGATCCAATTCGTATTCTTGTGAAAAAGGAAGAGTTAACCCTTGAGGGTATCAAACAGTTCTACATAAATGTTGAGCGAGAGGTGAGTCTAAGCTATAATTTATTCAGAAGGCTAGTTCTGTAAGAAGTGTTGTGAAAACTAATCAAGTGCTTGTTACAGGGGCTTTGGGTTATAACTTGCTGTTATGAGTATTCTGTCCTAAAGACTTCTCGTTCTACCATGTACACGCGTGTATAAAGGCACTATACAAGTTGCATATAGAACAGCTATTACTCCTAGCAATATATTACTTGTCGTCCGGGGCCATGATTGACTTGTCTCTTTCACCAGGAATGGAAGCTGGACACGCTCTGTGATCTGTATGAAACGCTGACCATTACACAAGCTGTTATTTTCCTCAATACAAGGAGAAAAGTTGACTGGCTGACAGAAAAAATGCATGCACGAGATTTTACAGTGTCTGCCCTGGTAGGTCAATGTATTTGTAATCCGTTTGCATTAAACAAGCAGGTTAAGTTACAATATAGTGGTGCAGTGCTATGTTGTCGTTCCCCCTGCTAAAAATAACTTGTTTCCTACTATCCCTGACTGTTGTCTTTCCAGCAGGCAGGGACGCTTGGTCTCAAACACTTGCCTTTTTTTTTTTTTTTTTTTTTTTTTTTTTTTTTCTGCCTTTTTGTTTTGAACTTAAACTGTTAATGCTTTTCCATTTTCTACAGCATGGTGACATGGACCAGAAAGAGAGGGATGTTATTATGAGGGAGTTTAGGTCTGGATCTAGTCGTGTCTTGATAACAACAGACTTGCTGGTATGTACTTTTTTTTTTTTTTGTACATATAAGTACCTGTATAAATGTCACAACAGTATTGCTGAATTCCAAAGGCTGTCAATTCTGTGACGGTTACATGTACCGGACAGGCTAAGTCATTTGGTAAAGAAAAAGCTGCATTCCACAGTGAGCTACAGTGGTAGTTCACCACTATATTGTGGCTGACATGTTCTAATTATGTAACATTTTTACAACGTAACTGGATGACAATCTACTCTTGCACGACCTTTAACCTCCCTGGCAGTTTTCCTGAGTGGCTCGGGTTAATGTTCAATGCTGAAAGCGGTAAACCCCCCCCCGCCGCACTTGGGCTGATACATACCTGTATCTGCGCTCCCTTGCTGACCTCCGATCGCATTCTCCAGCTGATCGCAGCTTCCTGGTTCCCTTCTCATAAGAAAGGAACCTGGAAGCATAACGTTGTGGTCGAGTGACTGCAGGGGACCGGGAGGGCGTGCAGGAACAAGTATGTATCAAAGTGTTTGGTTACTGCTTTCAGCATTGAAAGTTAACCCTGGCCACACTCGGAAAACCGCCAGGGAATTAAAAAATTGCAATGATTCTGACATAAAATGTCAGTGTTGGCATCTTAATGCCAGGGAGGTTATCTATAGGTCACAGGCAGTGCACATGACCACTAAACCAAAGAACAGGCCTGTCAAACATGCAGAGTCTAAAAATCTACCTGTCAGTGTAATGTCAGCAAAGCTCATTGAGCTGGAGACCTTACACTAACAAGTTTGGCGTTTGAACTAGAAGTCCTAGAAATCTGACTGGATTAATGAAGCATGGAAGCTGTAGTTCATGGACATCTGGGGAGGCTGGAGTTTGGACATCCCTGGTATAGCACATGTGCGACAAGTGAAATGTGCTCCCATGTGGCAGTGAAGTCCCTATACGAGACGGTGTTCTTCTAGATCACTATTTTTGGAACCATATATAGTCTACAGCAAGGTCATCAACCGTGGTCCTCCATATGGTTTGGAACTAAATTTCCCATGAGTAGCTGATCATCATGGGAGATGTAGCATCTGGAGGGTCATGGTTGCTGACCCCCTTATGTACAAGGTCATATGAGCTGTCATTGCAGCAGCCAGATCCTGGACACTGCTGTT
The DNA here is from genome assembly GCA_009667805.1 of Leptobrachium leishanense. Taxonomy (NCBI): domain Eukaryota; kingdom Metazoa; phylum Chordata; class Amphibia; order Anura; family Megophryidae; genus Leptobrachium; species Leptobrachium leishanense. The sequence goes on along the minus strand of CM019066.1, from coordinate 135,043,406 downwards.
TGTAGAAGAAAAAGCTTAAATTAAAATTTATTGAATAAATCAAATGGACATGTTGCAATGTCCCAGGACATACATTTGAGAGCTCTCGTTTTCAAGTATCTTTCCTGGTAAAATCCTTTGCAAATGTTTAAAACGTTACTACCTGAATGTGTTTAATATCTGCCAGACCTATCCGTGCCATAGCAAAACACTAATGTGCCGTTGTTGGACACTTGCCTAGAGTCGGGTCACAACTTTCTTAACGTAGAACATTGCATAAACTAGTTCTGGTTTGCTTTCAGGTATTGTTTCTCCTGCCTGCTCTTCATTCTGTCCAATCGGGAAGTCTCCTTTAGACCTGGTGACATACAGTATGTCAGGGTCTCCTAACTTGCCTCTCTTGCTGGGCTCCCGTGGCACTCTGGCAGGCCTGGAGTCTGCCCTGCCTTTTGAAAGGGCCCAGCAGTTGCAGTGATGTCATCACGTTGTGTGATGGCATCATCGCCAGGCACCTGTGGTGGGAGGAGGGGTCCTTTTTGGAGCCCTTTAACTAACTGTACCGCTGGAAAGGAGTCTCCCCTTTTCAGCAGGGTCCATTATCCCATTCATTGCCAGATCGCAATTCAAACCTGGAAGTGGCTAACATCTTGGCTTTCAGCCAAACTTCAGGGTCACCCCCAAAGCTACTGACATTCTATGTGAGGACGACAGTGGGCCAGTTAACCCCCTAGCTGCCAAGTGGAGATGCAGGGATCCTTTGGATCCACATATCTTCTGATCCATGCCATCCAGAGGGTTATGTTTTATATCATTGGAGAGACCTGATCATGGCCTTTCCAATGATGCCAAACATGGCCAGGTTTGTTGTAAAAAAAAAAAAGTCTTGGTTAATAGAACTTAAGCTGGCATCTATAAAGAATGCTCAAAATGAGCTCAGCGCACAGGTACACTGGCTCAGCAGTGAACAGATTCATTTGCAAAGGATTTTGACAGGAAGGATACATTGAGATTTCTTGTTTTCAAGCATGTCCGGGGTTCAAGAACATTGGATTAAAAAGCCAAAACATGTAAAGATTTCTATTCTCGGCAAAATTTCAAAACCATTTAGCCAGGGTCTTTGCCGGTTGTAGATTTTGGGGGTTAAGTTTTGAAAGTGTTTCAGATTTCATTTTTTTAAATTTTTTTTTTAGCATTATTTCCATAGAATATAATTTCTTTAGGCCATTTAATGGCAGGAACAACCTTGTGCGGGTTCCATAAATGAGTAAGGGAAAATTTGACCTAAACCGCAGCGGGCACTTTCGGACAGACTTTTGTGAAACTGCCCAGTCACTAAGGGGTTAAACCTGGTGTGTAACTGCTTTCTTTGAACATTACCCTCTGTATATGCTTGAACTCCATAGACCTTTATAGCATTTTGTTTGTGCCTGCTTTAATTGCTGTAAAATTCAGCCCTCCTGCTCTTGTCTAAAACCTTGGTGCCTGTATTTTGCTCCTTTTTTTTTTTAGGCTCGTGGTATTGATGTACAGCAAGTTTCTCTAGTGATAAACTATGATCTACCAACCAATCGTGAAAACTACATTCACAGGTGAGAACTGCTCAAACCTCAGTAACTGCATGCATCCTGATGCTTTTTCTGCTTCTCTATGCATGTTTGGGATGCCTTTTCTGCAGTACATAAAGTTGTCAATAACTGTGCCAAAGCATTAAACGCCTTGTGGATAAAATTACTTTAAAGTATAGAAATTCTTGGCAAAAAAACCCCATGCAGGCTAGTTTACAATATAGCTGTTAAGTGCTGTGTTGTCGTTCCCCCTGCAAAAAATAACTTGTTTCCTACTATCCCTGACAGTCATTATTACCCTGGCTGACAGGGACGCTTGGTTTCAGACACTCTTCATGCCATGGAAATGGCAACTACCAAAATCTCTAAGGCAATATCTTTTAAAAGATTTTTATGTTTAAATAGTTAAAGGAGCAGGATACAGCTGCTCCCGGACACAGCAGTGAATTCTGAGGAAGTAGGGAGTGTGTCTCTTGATCAGAGAATTACACACTTCTGGTCGTGGTCAGATGGCGGCCAGTGGAACATGGACTGTTACTTTGTAAAGGTAAAGTGTCCACAATTTCAGTGTGGTCTGCACTTATGTGCGTGACCTGGTGGGAATTCTGGGAGTTGGGTATTAATGCCTTGGCATTTATTTAATGCTTGCCATGATATTTTCAATGTTCTCAAAGTAAACTGTTGCAACACCATACATGCCAATGTGATCAAACTTGATTGTCACAATGTAGCACACTGCATAATCGATACAAAGATCGGTAATGTTTGCGTCATTGCTCCCAATGTTTATGGGAATGTGTACATAAAGCTGCTTTTGAGGATTTGACCATCTCAAGATCTGATTCTCAAAACTACTTTTTCTGTCACTTAGTGTGACAAATTGCAGAAATGCCTACACTGCTATTCAGAGATCACACTTCTGGACTGAGCTATTACTATTGTCATTTTATATAGCACCAACAGTTTCTGCAGCGCTTTACAATAACCAAAGGGAATGAAATACATATGATGGGAACAAGAGGTGTAGAGGAGCTTACATTGCAGAGATTTGGGTTGAAGACCAGAGGCATGTCACTAGATGGCAGGATCATTAGTGCCAGCGGTTCGGGAATAGTGGGGCCATAGAAGCAGCTTCAATCATGGAGTAGGTGAGCAGAGGGATGAGTTGCATCAGTAATGCGGTACACTAATCTGAAGAGATGGGTTTTGAGGGATTTCTTGAAGGTCAGGTGAGCGTTTGATAGGGCGAGGCAGGTCATTCCACAGGACTAATGCTGCCCTTGAAGTCCTGGAGGTGAGAGTTGGCTGTGCATTTAGACAGGTGGAGATCACCTGAACAGTGTTGTCTAGATGGGGCGTACGTTCGGAGTAATGAAGACCTGTAGGGAGGAGTTGAGTTATTGAGTGATTTGAATGCGAGCATCAGTATTTTAAACTATATCCTGAAATGTACAGGAAGCCAATGGGGGGGGGGGGGGTGCGTTAGTGAGAAAAATAAGCCTGGCCCCTGCATTCATTACAGATTGCAAAGGGGCGATAACGGGAGTTGGGGTTCTATTTTGGCTTGTAATTGCTTGTACAATCAAAATACTCTAGTGAAAACTACATTACACTATTTCATTCCCATAGGGCAGATTTTCTTCACTTGAATGTCATATGGTTGTATACTGAAGTACCCATAGGAAAGTCCTTGGGACTGTTTAGAGTGAAGTCCTGGTACTTCTTGGGTTTCTAAAACCAAAGGCTAAGAACTTTACTGATCGAAGCCCAAACTTGAACAGTCCTTAACCCTTCCACTGCTGAGGACGTGTGGGGAACATCCTCATTGAATCCTAAGGAAAGATGGGGGTGGAGATGAGGGTGAACCCCACTATCTCCTGTTTTCAGTTAGCAGGGTCATATTTGGTATCATTAGGCCAGAGCATGGCTTTTCCAGTGATACCAAACATGACCATGTTTAAAGTAAAGAAGAATAATACAAAAAATTTTAAGCTGTGAAATGGCTCAGCAGTGAAGGTTGTTAAACTGCAAAAAATCTGAATAAGCTGATGTAAAGCCAATGTGTCAACTGGTTTAGCTTTATTGCTGAACAGATGAAGCCTTAGGCTGGGGTCAGACGAATGCAGTGCGAACGCACTTTATTACAGCCATAGTCACAGCCAATGACTGGCTATATACAAGGTACAGCCGCACAAAAGTTCAGCCGGGCAACGCGAGCGGCAAACGCATTTTTTTTTTTTTTTAAAGAACATGAAACCACTAGTACTGACCGTGCGCTGCTTCCGCTAGCGGCGTGATTAGGAGACTACAAATGCCGCTAATGTGCAGCCTACATAACATCCAGACAAAAGTGTTTTATTGATCCATACAAAATCAGACGAAAATGCGCATCGTATGACCGCTATCGTGTATTCCGTGAAATACATCCATTCGCTCGAACGCACTTCACTGACTACTCGGGAAAAAATGCATTCGTGTGACCCTAGCCTTACTCCTCTGAAGAACCCTCCCACTTTAAAGACCATACGCAATTCACATCCAATTAAGCAATCTCACTGACTTGGTCTAAAAGGTCAGGGAACAGAAACTCTAACATTGGGCACATTAGTTGGCTTTTCACTGGATTTTGAGATTAGAATTTCAAAGGCTGGACACGGAATGTTTAATGTTAAAGTATTTTGTTGGCCTTGTACGCTTTCTGGGGATTGCGTACATCCATAAAAAAAAAAAACGAATGCCTACAAATCATTTACCTTTTAGAGTACAGAACTTTTTTTTTTAAAAAAAACTGATCTGGGAACCTGCTACAAGGCCTGTGTGACTTGTTTGACCATGATAGCAGATGTGCTGAAACCCTGCCTAGGGTCCCACCCAGCATTACATTGGCACTGTAGCAATGTTCCTTGCTGCTCCTGCTGCCTATATGGACTCATAGAAGCAAAAATAAATAGGGTGATACCCCTTAAGCCAATATGTATAAAATACAAAAAATGGCCACTCACAAGCTGTCAATAGTATACAGGTTATACAGCTCTATTTGAGCAGTGCGGTTAAATGACTTGACATACCAAGGAATCGGTGATGTTGATGTGCCTTATTTGTTTTTAAATTATGTGAGCGCAATTAAAGCAAACGCCACTTTTAAATTGTTGGCAATCTACACTGTTGTATTGGCCTTAAAGAGAAAAACAAGTTTCTGAAAATCAAAAGAACCTGTGATGTGCCTGTATACTATTGACAGTTTGTGAGTGGCCATTTTTTTGTATCACCCTATGTATTTTTGCTTCGATTTCCTACATAGATACCCTAGAAATTGTTATATGGACTCATAGCCAGATTCTAAACATGTAGACTGATTCTTGAATGCTTGTAAACCTGCAGAGAACTAGTGCTCACTACCTGTAAAACACTTGTATAAACAACCTTTCTCCTGGCATAGGAATATATTAGTGCAAGTAAAATTTTCAAACCTTTCTTTTCTTACAGGATTGGACGTGGTGGACGATTTGGTAGGAAAGGTGTAGCGATTAATTTTGTTACCGAGGAGGACAAAAGGATTCTTCGAGATATTGAGACTTTCTACAATACTACAGTGGAAGAGATGCCAATGAATGTGGCAGATCTTATTTGAGCCCTTGGATGAGATTGAATGCCGTACTTGCTGTTGCTGACTAGACTATTCACGACTCGCATTGTGCTTTCATTGGATATATATTGAATCTTGTCTCGATGCTCACAACGGATCAGAAATCCAGGTTTTTGATACGCAAAGTGACAATAGTCGCCTGCTCTGGGAGGAAAGCTGACTGTTTCATCCTCTTTCCAGAGCTTAGACTGTTGGGGTGGGTTGTAAAGCGATGGGGTCTTTACATTTTCTTTATATTACAAGTTTATTTCCTAGTTCTAGAGGAGTGGTTGTATTAGATGTTCTGTATCATTTAATTATTTACTTGTGGACTAAAAAGTATAAGTGCTGTATAAAATCGGCAAATTATGTTAAAGTTGCATATACACCTTTATTGTATATTTCAGATGTAGACTTTACTAAATTGAAAAGGCCTATAGAACTTTTTGTATAATCAAAGTGAGTTTGCGCTAGACCCTAAGACCCCAACAATCTGTCTAGGCTTAATCGTTAAATTGCCACATTGCACATGTCTAAATGAAGTTAAGTGTTTAATTGTCTTTTACTTTGGCAATCCCTGTATAATCTTAATTTGGTTGGATTGTTCTGTAGAGTTTAGGACAAGTGCTACCTGTACTTTGCACCTTTTAGGATTTAGATGTAATGTTTACCCTCTTCCAATTTTTTTTTTTTTTAATAAATTATTAAAACGAATCAGGTTTCTTTGTTTTGAAATGAGGGTTGGTTGGCATCTTCCTAGCTGTTCATCAAATGTGTTTTCCCCAAAAGTAACACTAACCTATAAAAGCAGACTATAAATCCTTTTTATATAGAAACTAGTTAACACAAGGTATATCTTGAGCATGGGGCAATCCCTTCAAAATCACCAATGCTTTCTGTGATGCTGCAACTATTTTCATAATCTAATTGTACTTGTAACCAATTAAATTTTTTATTTTTTTTTCCACAATAAGGGTTACAAAAAGGCAGGGATAAGGGAACGTTGCAACCATTAAAAGACCTAAAACAGCAATGGCACAACATAAGGTTAAATCTAAAGTGCGTATCCCAAATGGACCAATGGTCCCTTTTGTGACTCTGGGGGACTTCACAGGTGTTCCAAAGTAGGGAGAGCAGGGGATTTCCAGCAAGCTGAGATCCGATGACATGGCAGAGCATATATGGGCCAAGGATTTATTTTGTTGGGAGAGGCAGTCAGGGAACATCTGGAGTATCTCCATTCCTACCTGTGAGCCATTGATGTCCAGAGCAGTGTCAAAAACCTACATGTCCACCAGATATGAACTATCCCTGTTGCCTCTCCACACCTCCATAGGGTCGATACCTTTTTTGGATTAAAATGTTCTGTCAGGGTTGATGTACCATCTATACAACTTTTTTTTTTTTTTTTTTTTTACGCTCTTCAAACATAGGTGTCTTTCAAAGTTTCTCCCAAATGGCCATGAAACCCCATTTATGCAAGGGAGTAGATAGCTATAGGTGATTATGTCAGATAAGACTTGTAACAGGGGTGTCGCAGTACTGCCCAAAGGGGGGGGGTTAACGGGGTCCAGAGTGAGAAATTTCAGCATATGGTTGAGTAACAGGTTCAAGAGTATTTGGCCTTCAAGTCCTGAAATGGCATGAGCCCATGAGGGGGTGTATAAGTGACACAAATGCATAACCCCCTACAAGTACCGGGGGCAGGTGAAGTTGGGTATTAAGGACAAACACCAAGGGAAGAGGCCATAGCCAATGGGTGATATGGGACAAGTGACTTGCCATATTGACCATATAAGGCCAGCAACAATTGGGGAAATTCTGGGAGAAGTACAGTCAGGTCATTTGAATTTAGGTGTCCAGGCTGAAGTCATGACGGAGGGACTGGGATAAAACCAATATTGTCCTCGTGAAAACAAGTGGCCCAGATTCAGTAGTACTGCTTTTTATAGTTGAGCAAAATATTCAGGAGACCTAGGCCATGTGACGCAGGAGATCTTTCAGGCACGGTCTCTTCCCTCACCACAAAGGTGGACAGGGAGGAGAGGATAGTCTTAAAATAAATACTAGGCGTGCAGGAAGGGTTCAAAAGACCATATTTGGCAACATTTTAATGGCATGAATCTTGCCTACCCAAGAGAACATAACTGTGTCCTGCTTTTTTTTTTTTTTGTCAAGGAAAGGAGTTATAGTGCAGGTCAAAGAGGGCTGCAGTAGGGAAGGTCCATTTTTAATCCCCAAATAAGTCAAGGAATGTATCCTCCATTTAAAGGGGTAAAAACTTTTCAAGTCACTTTGGACAGAGGTGAGGGTTAGCGTAAGGGAGGGCCGACTCTTGGCCACATTAATTTTATGGTATGACCACCTGCCATAATCTTTTTTTTTTTTTTTTTTTTTTGCTCTGAAAGATTTATATTTCGGTTGTACAAAAGTATAAAATGTCAAGAAGAACCCAATTGTACAAAGCTCGTATAAGTTAACATCTCTGTACTAGATACATTGTTACATTTACACGGATTAGGATTGCAGGACTCCACATCCGTTCGCACGATCGCTGCACGGTAAACAGGTATAATAAAATCTCTAGTAAAGTCACACCGCAAAGACTTTCAGCACATTAAAGAACACATCATTCAGTCTCTTTTCTGATATACCCAGAATGAGCAGCTACAACACGGGAGAGTCATAACAAAATCAGGTGATCAGTCGCTGGCGATGGTTTTCTTTTTTTTTTTTTTTTTTTTTTTACTGGAGAGTTTAAAATTCTAGGTCAAAATAGCCAAACCAGAAACCCCCCCCCCCCCCCCATCTCACCCTCCAAACCGGCCACTCGGTCTTCCAGACTTTCCTCACTCACATCCTCTTCTCTCACTATCAGGTTTATTCAGAGAGCGGTGAAAAGCAGGAGAATGACTGGAGAATGAAAAATTCTAGGTCAAAATAGCCGATTTGGAAAGCGAGACGAAAGGGAGAACCCCCCCCGGCCCGGCCACTTTTTTTTTTTAATTCTTTATTTAGAGAATTATACATAACAAGAAATTCACGAAATCAAACGTAGAAAAAGACAGCCGTCTAGGGCTGGCCAAACTAACTACGGTCAGCCAGTCAGATAATGTAAGATGCAAGTAGTAACAGGTCAATAAGGGAATAATAAAAACAAAAAGCAATAAGTCCCAACCTCAGTGAAGGAAGAAAACACATAAGCATGTAGGACTATCAACGTAAATGCCATAAATTGTCCTGATAAATTATACTCAGAGCTTATCTATAGACCAGTGACACGTAAACAGAGAAGAAAAAAGCTGGGGGGGTAAACAATATCGCTCAGGTCTCAGTCTGGCTGAAGTTCCGGAGGGTCCGGCGAGATGCCCGCCGCTTCAAGGTCGGACCAGGCAGTTTCAGGATCAGTGATGGTGTAGGGGACATTATTATGTGTCACCACCAATGCTCCCGCCAAGCCCCACCGATAACGGATCCCCCTCCGACGAAGAACCGCAGTCACAGGACGGAACCGCCTGCGAGCAAGCAGAGTCTGGAATGGAAGGTCGTGATACAAAGCCAACGTGGAGCCCTCAAATTTCACTGGATCTCTTGCGCCAGGAGCAGACAAGCTTGACCTTAAATGCTACGTCACGAAAGGCCACCACGACATCACGGGGTGTCCCCTTCGAAAGCGCCGCAGGTTTCCAAACCCTGAATACCGATCCGATCACATCTGGCTTGTCAGGAGGGAGTCCCGCCATCCGAAGGCCAAACGAGACACATAAGCTGGGAGTTCATCCGACGACAGAGTCCGGGATGCCTCTGACCCTGACGTTACGACGGCGGTGTCTTGTTTCCAGCATCTCCACAGAGCGGGACAAAAGCTCGACCTGGGATCTTAGACCAGCGACCTGTCCCAACAGGTGAGTATGTTCCGATAGCACTGTAGAGGTCGTCGCCTGCACTGCTGTCACCTGCGCACGGATTGTTGCAACCTCCTCCCGAACCGCCGCCACTTCAGGTTCCACACCCCGGATCTCCCGGAGTTCGTCCAGGATCCTCCGAAGGTCTCTTTTCGTAAGAGGAAGATCATCATCCTCCTCCTGCCGACTTTCCTCAGGCTGTGTAATACGGGTTTCGAGTGAGGTCACTCTCGTTTGTTGCGGTTGGGCACCCAGTCTCAAAACGTCCTGTCGTAATGAAGCCACACTACTGCTGGCTGAAAGCTGGTGTTCCTCGGCCCAATCCCGTCAGAGAGGCCACCAGCAGCAAGTGAGGCACTCAAAGACGCCGTCAGCACTGCTTTTCGTTTCTTTTGCGCCCTTTTTTTTGCTGCTGCAGATAGTGGTTGGGAGTCTGGTGTACGAGATTGTGGGGAGATCCAGGTCATCGCAGAGCTACCACCCGAGTGCCAGGGGTCCTCTTCATCTTCCGAAAAGTCATAGCCTGGGGGGAGGGAGGAGGAGATCGCATCTCCCTTCGAAGTGGACCCACCTCTCATGGAGTCCCAAATGTCCCTCTGTCTGGACCGCAGCTTCTGTGAGCGACCGGTGGGCATGTCACCAAAAGCGCAGGCACAAGGAAGAAGAGCGGTAAAAGTTCTCAGAAATCTCCTTCCAGGCTTCTAAAATGGCCGCTAGTACTAGGCCCTGATTGTGCCGCGGGGGTTAATCCACTCCGGAGCGTCAATTTCGGGGGTAAGGCAAACTCACAGAGTCCCTCAGTGCTCCCAGAGACCGTAGAGCGTTTCTCAAGTGCGAGCAAGCGGCGGAAATAACTTTAAAAACCGTGTTTATCACGGAGCTCCTTCAACATGCAGCCGCTCGCTTCCTCGGCTAGCTCCGCCCCCCCACCTGCCATAATCTTGGCATACAATTCATAAATTTTTCCTATTAACATGACGGAAAGTTTAAATTCTAATAATGACTCGGAGGCGAGTATTTGCATTTCTTCCTTTTATTACACAAACAGCAGCAAAGGGTAAACTTTTTTTTGAAAAAAAATTGAACAGAAGAAACAACCCCTCCCCAGCATGGGGAGGCCCTCCCATAGTCCTTGTCCCACCCCAATCCCACGTTCAAGTAACCACTGCGGGAGCTTCCACTTCCTCTTCCGAGCCTGCAACAAAAGCCAACTAGGACGGACCAGCTTCAATAAGTAACGGAAAACAGATCCGAGGATATCGGGCATATCCAGAAGAGGTAACTCCTAGGACGCTGAAACAGTAAGGGACACGGAACGGAAGTTAGAGGCGGAGCCGTAACAGGGTGTATACACCAACACGGCACGTCCATAACAGACACCCATTCAGACAGGCACACTGACAGCAGCGCTAAATGTATGAATAAAAGACACTACTCATGAACAGTGTGTGACGTTTATGAGGTTTACATTCATGAATATCATTAAACGGGTGTGTGTAGGAAAGGGTGGGAAATACTCGCCTCCGAGTCATTATTAGAATTTAAACTTTCCGTCATGTTAATAGGAAAATTTATGAATTCTAAGGCATGTACTCAGAGGCTCCTATTTGCAAGTTCAACGCCGTCCAAAGACAGCATCTGCCATTGCCACAATAGGTTTAAAATAGAATGTGCAGAAAGTGGATTCCCTAGACCAATCAGCAGCTCGCATTATATCCTCAATGCGACAGCCCACAGACACTGCCCTGGATGCTACCGCACTACGTACGGAATGAGCCCTAAAACAGGTGACGTCGACTCCTGCCAACTCTATAAGCCAGCGTGCCAGAGTAGCAGAAACCACCGGTCGGTGGGGAGGACAAAAGGATAAAAACGGGCGAGTCTGGTAGGGAACAGTACGGGACTCGTAGGTCCGTAGGCAACGTACTGGACACAAGAGGGGCTCGGCGGGAAAAAGGACAAAGGTCAGTGAAGTCTTTGTGCGTCGTGAGATACGAAAACGGGTACAAAAGAACGAGCCCCAATATCCAGAGCGCGAACATCACTGACGCGCTTACAAGCCACTAAACCGAACAACAACATCAACTTGGCGGAGAGAGCTCTGAGGGACAAGAGGTCATTATCTTGCCAGGAGCACAAAAGGGACAGAACTCGAGTAACATCCCAAGTGGATGTGTAGCGGGGAGCATGCGGTCTAGTAAGACGCATGCCGCGTAAAAGCCGACAAACCAACGGGTGGTTGCCAATAGGCTTTTGTTGCAGGCTCGGAAGTGGAAGCTCCCGCAGTGGTTACTTGAACGTGGGATTGGGGCGGGACAAGGACTATGGGAGGGCCTCCCCATGCTGGGGAGGGGTTGTTGTTTCTTCTGTTCAATTTTTTTCAAAAGTTTACCCTTTGCTGCTGTTTGTGCAATAAAGGAAGAAATGCAAATAGGAGCCTCCGAGTACATGCCTTAGAATTTAACGAGGTTTCGACCACAACTGGTCTTTGTCAAGCCTAATTCAAAAATGTCATGAACAGGAAATAAATAGCATCACAGATCAATTAACAAACAATCAATCAATTATTGCAAACGGTCTGTGCATACTAACCCAGTGATTTAAAAACAAGTATGTTTAAAGCTGACACCAGACGAATGGAGTGGAGGGAAAAAAAACTACGCTTGAATGTTTGAAAAGTGAAACTGTTTGCAAAGAAACTACAGAACGAAAATGTCTGAAATTTACAAATAAGATCCAATGAATGATAAGGGCTTTTGCAAAAAAATGCCTAAAAGATCCTAAAAAAAAATCTAAATTTTACTGAATATTATAAAAACGGTCTATTAGAGTTAAAAACGGGAATATTTTTTTAACATTGAAGCTTGTGATTTGCCTGAATAAACCTGTAATGAAACTACAGAACAGCAGAGCAATTCAACTTTTCTCTGCTGTGTTTTGCTCTCTGAATAGACTAAGCATTGCTTCTCTATGGGGATTTCACTGCCCTCGAACAGGCACCGTATGTGTAGGCAATTTGCCAACATTAGGCGAACTACCTGCTTTCTGAATAGCTGAATTGTTTGGTTACCTTTCAGCCACAATTCGGATCTCTTTGAATAACCCTGCTAATCTATGGGATATATTCTGTTTCTTGAAGTGAGCGCCCCACTTAAGGAGTACTCCACGTATCACAGCTTTATGGGCCTGCGTCAGCGGGGAAATGTCCGGTGTAGAATTGTCTGCAATCTCAGAAACCACCTCGGTTCCGGAAAGCAGAGATTCATTAAGCCTCCAGGGAGCACATCCCCGAGGACCACAGGCTTCACGGAGGGTCAGCGAGATGGGGCGTGATCTGACCAAGACATCGCCCCTAGGTCGCAGCAGGAAACACTGGGGAGCAGATCAAGTTTAACAAAAAACTGATCAATCTGGGAGTATGTCTTATGTGCACCCAAGTAAAAAGAGTAATCAACTTCAGAAAGCTGGAAGAGGCGCCAGACATCAAAGAGCTGAAACTCCGCCAATAAGGCAGCAAATTTCTGCACAGATGTCCGTTGAAGGCGAGTAGGTTGAGACGGGAGATCTAAAGAATGATTAAAGTCACCACAGAGCAGACGTTTTCCTGTACACACCCACATCAATTTCAAAAGGTCAGATTTAAAAAAGACAATTTTGTCAACATTGGGGCAGTAGAAATTGGCTATCGTATAGGTGACATTAATATCACAATTCAAAAGCAGAAAGTGGCCGTTAGGGTCGAGCACGGATCTATGAAGAGTAAACGATACATTATGGTGGATTAATATTGAAACACCTCATGCCTTAATCGGGGCCGTGGGGTGAAAGTGGTGGGGGAAGGTAGGAAGGTACAGTTTGGAGTGCACTGAACGTTTGAAATGGGTTTCTTGTAAACATACTACATCTGGGGGATTATGACAAAGATCAGCATACAGGGAGTGACGTTTGGGGGGGGGGGTGTTCAGACCTTTAACATTTATAGAGACAATTTTCATACTTTACCCCTTGACACACATAACGACACTCAAGAGCAGCAGTTGTAAACCATGGGGAAAGTCCAGGAAGTACATTGGCCAGAGGCAGCAGTGTATTTTGGCCTAGGCTGACACTTTCCATGGGGCGGCAGCCCCGCTGATCAGCGGGACCCGCGGCCCCATGGGATGGTTGTGCCCAGCCGCTCCGTGGGACAACACTCGCGGCCGCCGGTTCTTGAATACCTGGCCGCCGAGTGTTTCTGTCCCGGAGCTGCAGTGCTGGGAGGAAGTGGTCATATGACGTCACTTCCTTCCAGCGCTCCACCATGCTGTAGCAGTGTGCTGCAGATTCCGGGATGGAGGTTCCAGCACCCAGCCACAAGTCGCCAGTTCAACGGGGGGGGGGGGCAGCCTGAACACTTTAACCTCCCTGGTGTTACGATTCTGACATATCTTATGTCAAAATCGTTGCAATTTATTTAGCCCCCTAGCGGTATCCCAAGTGTGGCTCGGGGTTAACTTTCATTGCTGAAAGCGGTAACCCTGAGTCACACTCGGGCTGGATAAATACCTGTCCCTGCGCTCCCTTACTGTCCCCCACAGTTACACTCCGGCCAATCGCTACGTCATGCTTCCTGGTTCCCTTCTTGCTAGAAGGAAACCAGGAAGCAGAACGCCACGACCAGCTGAAGGAGAATGCGACCACGGAGGTCAGCGAGGGAGCGCAGGGACAGGTATGTATCCAGTCAGAGTTTGGCTCGGGGTTACCGCTTTCAGCATTGAAAGTTAACTCCGAGCCACCCTTGGGAATACCACCAAAGAGGTTAATAAGCTAAAGTATTCAGGGTGCATAGTGTCTTTTAAAAGGTTCATGGGGGGTGCGTTGGAGGAGGGAGTGAGTTTGCAAGAGACCAGAACTGAAAGTGGGAGGGAGTTTGGGGGAATGGACCAGACCAAAGGGAAGGATGGCAACTCCAGATTGGGGAGAGAGGAGGGTGGTGGCACAGGAACCCAGCTCAAAGTAATGAAAGTGGCAGTACTCCGGGTCTGCTATTCTGCTACTGCTGTAAACTAAATGAAAATTGGTTATGTCTGACGTAACCCTAAAACTAAATCCTACGGTGTGGAAAATACATGCTGGCAGTCAAAATCAGCTGCGAGGTATTCAGCTGCGCCTGTGGCTATTCACATTTAGGCTAGGGTCAGACTAACGCATTTTTCGATATGTCCGTGAAAAAGTGTGTTCGAACGAATGGACGCATTTTTTTCACGGAATACGCAATAGCGGTCATACGATGCGCATTTTCGTCCATGATTTTGTAAGGATCATCAATAAAACACTTTTTGCGTCTGGACGTTATATTGGCAGGACATTAGCAGCGTCTGACGTCTCCCTAATCAGGCACACATGCCGCTAGCGGACGCAGCGCACTCTGTACGTCAGTACTAGCGGTTTGACGTTCTCAAAAAACTGCGTTACTTTGCCACTTGCGTTGTGCGGCCGTTCGTTTGCTGCCCGGCCTTGGACGTAATTTGCATCGTAGCACAAAGCAGCAGAATGAGTGTCACGGATCCCCCTGATTACTATAGTGTTGGTCCCTATACGCAGGTCTCTCTCTAACCTTCCGATCCTTAGAGTGGTCGGTACGTCTAGACAGACTACTAGGATGGCAGTACAGAGCACATACAAAAAGAGACGTCACGAATCCCTCTACTCTCTGACTAGTAGTCCCTTGAGACAGGACACTCTCTACCCTTCCGATCCTTAGAGTGGTCGGCACGTCTAGACAGATTGCTAGGATGGCAGTACAGAGCACATACAAAATACAAGGGGTGGTCTGATGTGCTTAGGGTGCCACACAGACTGACCTCCGTACCAGAATAGAGGAGTGATACAAATGCCAGGGGTCGAGACACAGAATGGTCGCTTGCGAATGCCAGGGGTCAATACACGGAATGGTTCGTTCGCCAAAGCCAGGGGTCAATACACAGAATAGTCGTTTTGCCAATGCCAGGGGTCGATACACAGAATAGTCGTTTAGCCAATGCCAGGGGTCGATACACAGAATAGTCGTTTTGCCAATGCCAGGGGTCGATACACAGAATAGTCGTTTTGCCAATGCCAGGGTTCGATACACAGAATAATTCTTAGCCAGAAACGCACAAGAGCTCTGCGGGAAGTAACTACCACGTCAGGGCACTGGCATAGTGGAGAAGCTGGGTTTTAAACCCGGCGGGTCCGCGTCATCACGCGAGGCCCCGCCTCCCGGCGTCCCACGTGTGCGGAAGCGACCGGCGCTATTTACTCGGCGCCTGGCCAGCGAGCAGCGAGGACGCTGCTGCCAGGCGCCGCCGGAACGGGGGTACGTGAACGACCCCCCCCTCAACGGGCGGCCACTGGACGACCCCCAGGGGCATGGGGATGAGCCAAATAGAAGGCCTTCACTAACCGAGGGGCATGGACCTCGGCAGCCGGAAGCCAGGAGCGATCCTCAGGACCGTAGCCCACCCAGTCAACACAAGTAGTACAGGCCCCCCCTAGACCTCCTGGCGTCCAGAATGGCCTGCACCTCAAACTCCTCTTCGCCTCCACAGAGACAGGAGGCGGAGGAGCACGGACCCTGGAGTAACGATTACACAACAGTGGCTTCAACAGACTCACGTGGAAAACGTTGTGTATCCTGATATGGGAGGGCAGTGCCAAGGCATAGGAAACCGGGCTGAGTCGCCGCAGTATCTTGTAAGGGCCTATAGTCTGGGGGCTAGTTTCATCGATGGTACTAAGAGCTTAACGTTCCGCGAAGAAAGCCAAACCCTGTCCCCGACTTGATACACAGGTGCTGGTCCCCTACGTCTATCGGCCTTCGTTTTCTGGACAATACTGCTCCTCTCCAGTGCCTGTTTAACCCTCCCCAGGTCTCAGTCAATGACGCCAAGTGCTCATCCAGAGCAGGAATCGCGGTATCAGGAAATGCAGTGGGAAGCACGGGAGGATCAAATCCGTAAACCGTGAAGAAAGGGGAATGACCACTGGCTTCACTCACGGCACTGTTTAGGGCATACTCGGCCCAAGGTAGCAGGTCTGACCAATTATCCTGTCGTTCAGATATGAAACACCTGAGATACTTCTCAACATTTTGATTGGCCCTTTCTGCTGCTCCGTTCGTTTGGGGGTGATAGGCCGAGGAGAAGGACAGGTCTATTCCCACATTCTTGCAGAACCCCCTCCAGAATCTGGAGACAAACTGGGTCCCCCTATCAGAAACAATCCCAAGGGGGATACCGTGTATGCGGACCACATTGGCGATGAAAATGGGCACCAGCTCGGCTGCTGACGGTAGTTTCCTAAGAGGAACATAGTGACCCATTTTGGAAAAGCGATCTATAATCGTGAGTATAACAGTATTCCTTTGGACTCGGGTAACTCTACTATAAAATCCATGGCTATCTGCGACCATGGTCGTTCGGGGATAGGCAGGGGCTGGAGTAAACCAATGGGCGCTGTCTTAGGACTCTTATTTCTTGTGCATACCTCGCACACGGCTACGTAATCTTTAATATCCCGGCGCATCGTGGGCCACCATAGCAGTTTTCGGATGCTAGCCACTGTTTTGGTGATCCCCATGTGCCCAGAGGTTTTATTGTCATGGTAAATCTTAAGGACTTCTTCTCTTTCCTTCTCAGGTACAAAGAGCTTCGCGGGAGGCCTCCCCCCGGAGCCTTATCTTGCACAGTCTGCAATCGGATCATCAGAGGGGACGAGACACTAATCGTGGTAGAGGCTATAATCCTCTCCTGAGGTACAATGGGATGTTGATCCTGAATGTTATGTTCATAGGATTCATACTGTCTAGATAACGCATCTGCTTTAATGTTTCTTGACCCAGGTCTATACGTGAGGACGAAATTAAAACTTGAAAGAAACAAAGACCATCTCGCTTGTCTGGCGTTCAATCGTTTCGCGTCTCCAATGTACGTGAGATTCTTATGATCGGTTATGATAACGATTGGGTCTGTAGATCCCTCTAATAAGTATCTCCACTCTGCCAAGGCTGCAATAACTGCTAACAACTCTCTATTACCGATATCATAGTTTCTCTCGGCCGGAGACAACTTCCGGGAATAGAAACCGCATGGATGCAAAGGTTTATCGGGTGCCCGCCTTTGGGACAAGACTGCTCCAAGACCGAGTTCGGAGGCGTCAACCTCGAGTTGGAAGGGCAGAGCTGGATCAGGATGTCGGAGAACAGGGGCAGTCGTGAATGCCTGTTTGAGGGCCTCGAAGGCTTGCCTGGCCTGGGGTGTCCACTTCTGATTTCCCACCCCTTTCTTAGTCATGGCCGTGAGAGGAGCTACCAAGGCCGAAAAGTCTTTAATGAACCTTCGATAATAGTTGGTAAAACCTAGAAACCTCTGGATGGCTTTAAGCCCTTGGGGTAGGGGCCAGTCGAGGATTGCCGACAATTTACCCGGATCCATCTGAAACCCCTCAGGGGTTATGATATACCCAAGGAAGTGCACCATCTCTATATCAAATAGGCACTTTTCTAATTTGCAGTATAACCCGGCCTTCAATAGTCTCCTTAACACTTGTTGCACATGGGCGTGATGGGTCTCCTTATCTGGAGAGTATATCAGGATGTCATCGAGATACACTATGACGAATGTTTGCAGAAATCCCTTAGGGTGTCATTTATGAGATCCTGAAACACAGCTGGCGCGTTACATAACCCAAAGGGCATTACCAGGTATTCGTAATGCCCGCTACGCGTATTAAAAGCCGTCTTCCACTCGTGCCCCCTTTTTCACCCTTATCAGATTGTAGGCTCCGCGTAAATCGAGCTTCGTGTATATACGGGCCCTTTCAGTCGGTCGAACAACTCTGTATAAGGGGTATGGGATATGCATTTCTTATGGTTATTCTGTTTAAACCTCTATAATCTATGCATGGTCGCAAGTCTCCCTCTTTCTTGGAGACGAAAAAGAAACCAGCTCCTGCTGGGGAGGAGGACCGTCTAATGAATCCACGCTCAAGATTCTCTTTTATATATTCCTCCATAATATCGTTCTCCTTTTGCGACAAGGGGTATACATGTCCTCTGGGAGGCATAGTACCGGGGAGTAACTCTATGGCACAGTCATACGGGCGATGTGGTGGTAAAACCTCAGTCCTGGCCTTCGAAAAAACCTCTTTAAATGCCTGATAACAGTCAGGGACTACTGTGGATAAAGGAGGTGCTGTGGCGATATTAAGGCTACCAATAACAGTGACCCTGCCCATACATTTCGACTGACAACTGGGACCCCAACATTTTATGTCTCTCTGGACCCAATCAATCACCGGGTTATGCTCAGTCAACCATGGAAACCCTAGGACGACGGGGCATGAGGGAGAGTCAATAATCTGGAATCGTATGGTTTCCCGGTGCAAAACTCCTGTTTTCATGCATACCTCTATAGTGTCGTGGGTGATATGGGGACATGACAAGGGTTTCCCGTCTATGGCCTCCACCATTAGAGGTCTTTCTTTGAGAACTAGAGGCATGAGGTTCTTGGAGGCAAACACTCTATCCATAAAGTTACCTGAGGCTCCAGAGTCTAGGAACGCCTCAGTCTCGAGGTGCACCCCCCCCAGGTTAAGGAGATGGGCACCAGAATCCGGGTTTTTTTTTTTTCGTTATCAACAAAGGAGGCATAGAGTGAACCGATTACCTGGCTAGTAGGTGTTCTCTGGCCCGGCTTGCCAGTGTCACCCCTGCCACCCTGGGTCTTTGAGGACATTGAAGACGAAAATGCCCTGCCCCGGCACAGTAAAAACAGAGCCCCCTTTCCCTTCTGTGAGCTCTCTCAGCCTCCGAAATACCTGTTCTACCTATCTGCATGGGTTCCACGACCGATAGATCGGTTCTTTCTGGCTCTGGAGTACCTGACGTACTGGTGTGTGGCTGGGTACTAAGGGTAAAGGAGGCAAAACCCTTCTGGGTCTGTCTCTAGAATGCCTCCTGTCCCTAATTTGGTCGTCCATGGCAATACAGAAATCAACCAAATGGTCCAGATGTTCGGGCAACTTCAAGGGAGCCAGCTCAAACATCAAAGCCTCGTTCAGGCCTTCGGTAAACGCCAAGGTTAAAACGTCGTTAGGCCAGTGTACCTCAGAAGTCAAGGTCTTAAATTCTATGGCATAGTCAGAGACTCTCCTATTACCTTGCTTAATGTGGAATAAGGACCTGCCTGCATTGGTGGCCCTTCTAGAGGGTCAAACGTACGTTTTAGTTCAGAGGTAAAGCCCTCATAGTCATATATGATGGGCTTTTTGTTTTCCCACAATGGTGTGGCCCACAGTAACGCTTTATCAGTTAAATGGTTAATTAGGTAGCCTACTTTGGCTTTATCGGATACACAGGACCCGGATTGTTCTCGAATAGAATCTCCAGTTGGGTCAAAAAACCCCGACACAAGTTAGGCGTACCATCATAGCGTACGGGTGCCTTCATACTGAGCCTACACCCCTCGGGTGAGGCCGAACTGGCCCTAGGCAATACTGGTTCTGGAGGACTTGCAGTACCAGCAGTGGATCGATTCAACAGGGTTTGCAGAGCAAGAGCAATCTGGTCCATCCTGTGGTCCTGCTCTTCTTGTCGGGCTGCAATTCTTGTTAACTGAGAAGAGAGTCTGCGGGATCCATTGGCCCTGACGTAATGTCACGGATCCCCCTGATTACTATAGTGTTGGTCCCTATACGCAGGTCTCTCTCTAACCTTCCGATCCTTAGAGTGGTCGGCACGTCTAGACAGACTACTAGGATGGCAGTACAGAGCACATACAAAAAGAGACGTCACGAATCCCTCTACTCTCTGACTAGTAGTCCCTTGAGACAGGACACTCTCTACCCTTCCGATCCTTAGAGTGGTCGGCACGTCTAGACAGATTGCTAGGATGGCAGTACAGAGCACATACAAAATACAAGGGGTGGTCTGATGTGCTTAGGGTGCCACACAGACTGACCTCCGTACCAGAATAGAGGAGTGATACAAATGCCAGGGGTCGAGACACAGAATGGTCGCTTGCGAATGCCAGGGGTCAATACACGGAATGGTTCGTTCGCCAAAGCCAGGGGTCAATACACAGAATAGTCGTTTTGCCAATGCCAGGGGTCGATACACAGAATAGTCGTTTAGCCAATGCCAGGGGTCGATACACAGAATAGTCGTTTTGCCAATGCCAGGGGTCGATACACAGAATAGTCGTTTTGCCAATGCCAGGGTTCGATACACAGAATAATTCTTAGCCAGAAACGCACAAGAGCTCTGCGGGAAGTAACTACCACGTCAGGGCACTGGCATAGTGGAGAAGCTGGGTTTTAAACCCGGCGGGTCCGCGTCATCACGCGAGGCCCCGCCTCCCGGCGTCCCACGTGTGCGGAAGCGACCGGCGCTATTTACTCGGCGCCTGGCCAGCGAGCAGCGAGGACGCTGCTGCCAGGCGCCGCCGGAACGGGGGTACGTGACAATGAGTTATACAATGTAGTAAGTTTATGAAGGTGTGTTCGCGGAGCAGTGCATACACTACATCTCTGTATTCAATAGCCAGCATAAGCATTTGTTGCACAATCTGCTTTTTTGTTGACAAATATACATACATATATCAGATCTGAGTGTGTGTTTGTGTTACGTGCGAGGTGATAATTGCTTATTGGGAGACAGAAATCCTGGTGAGTTCCCACACTTCTTTTTTTAGGACTTGATCCCTGCCTAGGTGCACAACCTTGGCAATCTAGATGTTTGGCAACTACATATCCCCATGATACTCAGCAACACATTAAGTTGACAGAACCTTGTGGGGGAATGCAGTTCCATAACATCTGCTCAAATTCAACATGGACTCTGGTCTGAAATTGTCATTTTATTCCCTGATATACACTATTCTAACCAGACCCATTTGGTCTTGTTAATATATCCATTTCTTCTCCTGTCCATCTGGCAGTTCGGCACTGAACGACATGGCTTGTCACCATCGGACTGAAAAGTAGTCAAACCTTTTCCCATTTCAGTTGATATCCTAGTGGTACATACCTGAACTGCCTAAAACCATGTTTTGCAACACTTCAGGGTGTGGGATATTGTAGAACTGTTTGAGTCTGCCCGGGAGACTTGACCAAATTTAGATGGCTGAAGATGTAGCTAGATTGGGTGCTAAGTGTCCTGAACAGCTTAACTGCAAGAATGGAAAGTTCCCATCTACCCCCCCCACCACCTCCTGGCTTTTGCAGCCGCTCTGGTGAGTACAGGTGCGATGCCATTTTTTCTATATGTATGTATATTATGCTGTAACACCAGTTAGTAATTTTTGCCGGGGTTCCTTTTTCCATGGTTTTGTTTTCAACCCCAAATGGGAAGTGCTTGGTACGTGTATAAATAAAACCCACCATTTTTTTTCCTCTCAGTAGGCTGGGGTCAGACGAACGCAGTGTTAACGTCCGTGATAGCATACAATTGTGTTAAATGGAGCCCCACACACGAAGTACGTCCGCACAGAAGTGCGGGGGCTGACGGAGGCTGCAAACGGACACAGGTTAGGCAAGAACGTAATACTGCTAGAACGAATGTGCGGAGTGCGCCAC
The DNA here is from genome assembly GCA_009667805.1 of Leptobrachium leishanense. NCBI lineage: Eukaryota > Metazoa > Chordata > Amphibia > Anura > Megophryidae > Leptobrachium > Leptobrachium leishanense. The sequence goes on along the minus strand of CM019066.1, from coordinate 135,021,738 downwards.
GTCCACAATGTCCACATAGCTTTGTGTGAGTGATGGAGCATGGTCAGACGGACTGCATTTATACGTCCAGCATTTTTGACGGACAGAATGTTTTTTCATTGTAGTTTATTTTCCCTGCTACATCAGTCAAAAAATCCGTCAGTGAAAAAAACGGACTGTGTGACCACTACCTTGTTGTCAGTCAGTAAGTACGTCCGTCCGTCCGTACTGCACGGACGCACAGTCCGTACAAAATGCGCTCATCTGACCCTAGCCTTAGCTGAAAAGCAGCAGGAGGGCATGCAGCTGCTCAGAGGAGCAGCTTTTTGTACATTGGTTAGGACTCACTCTACCAAGAGGTGCCTTGATGGGGTGAGTGAGCTTACGCTTCAATGGCCATTTAACCCTTTCGCTGCGGAAGACGCGCTCAGCGCGTCCACGCGCAGGTAAGTTCCTTGCGGTGGACGCTCTAAGCGCGTCCTCCCTTTGGGGCCAGCGTTCGGCCGGGTTCCGGCCGATCGCTGGCCCCCCCGGTGCGGGCTGACATCCTCGATGTCAGCCCAGCACCCGCCGCCGGCCTAATTAGGTGTCATCGCGGCAGCGCGATGACACCTAATTCAGGCGCCCCCCCACATGTGAGGAGGAGGCGCCTGAAAGGGAGGGGGGCCATTTCAATTATAATGTGAACAATGATGCTGCACTAACGATTTTTGTATGCGGTGCGTTTGTTAAAAATCGCATAATTTTCCCCAAAAAAAATGTAACGAGACCCCATCTCTAATTTTTTTAACAAGCGCACCCCATACAAAATATAACCGCAATTGCTCGCATGTTAAAATGTGAAAAAAAAACACTTTACACGTTGTAAATTATTGAAAATTCATATTTTATTGCATTTTTTGTTATAATATACAGACAGGTCATGACGTATACATATAATAATGACATATTATGAATCTGCCGAGTCTGACGGAAAGAACAATATATATTATGTCTGGGTCATATACTAAAATAAGCCTTCAAAACACGTTTAAACATGATGAGCAAAATCGGTAAAAATGACCTCAGCACAGAGGCGGGAAATGCCTCAGCAGCGAAAGGGTTAAGCAAACTAAAACCCATATAGTGTTTTGTTGCACATGGAAATATATAGAAATGAGCGTAAATGACACATTTTTTTCTGGTTATATTTTTTGTTCTGTAATATACCAAAAGTGTCACTGTTGGGAAACAACACACAAAGTACTTACAAGGGAGTTGACTTAAAGTCTTAACACCTGCATCCAAGTTAGCTTAACTTGCTTACTCTGGTGGACTGGTGTTGGGCAATCTTGTATGCACAGTTGCATTGGCTAAACCAATAGCACCCCTTAAGATAACCATTTGGTAAGTGCCTCTTAAGACTTGCATGCCTTGTAGCATGTTGTTTCATGTTGAATGAGGTCGCACTGCTCTACAGCTACTGAGATGAAGTCACTGGACAGGTGTATGTGAATGTCCTGTGGGACTAACCCAGGGGCATCACATGCACTGGTATTGTAGATGGATGCCTAGTCAACCAGAATCTTGAGCCATTTACTTGCTCATCTGAGAAGTAACGTTCGTTTGCCAGCATTTTGAGCGATGTGAAGGAAGTGAGGTCCTAATTTTATGGCGGGGCAATGGAGGCTTCATATTGCAATTCTTTCTTGCCTTAAACAGCAGCAGACATTTGTAAGAAATATAACAAAAGGTTAAACCCAAATGCGGTTGGTAAATGACACCCCTCCCTGAATAGTCCATTCCATGTCTACAACGGTCTGTCCCCTCTGCAGCACTTACTCTTTCTTGCTGCTCAGCAGACAAGTTAAATGCTATACCGTTTTCTCTGGTTTTTGGCTCTCGTGGTTTTCCTCAGGCAGTTTGTTTATTTTCGCTAGCTAGCGCAACTGCAGGGAGTCGGGCTGTTTTCCTGCCTGTTAGGTTGTGGCCGGTTAGGTTGTGGCCTACCTCTCCAGCAACACTTGTGTGTCTTGACTCCACCCCTTCTAACAAAAGCCCGTGCTTTCTGCGCAGTGGCCATTTCCTCGCAGCTATCAGGGAATAACAAACATACTCCCAATGTCAACATGTTTTCCAAACTTGTCATGTCCGATCATCCTTAGTCATCTGAATCAGAATGCGACTGTTTGTGACGGAGACCACATGCATTGCCGCGGCATGCCACAAATCACATTCTGACCTCCGGGAGGATGCAGAGGAAAGTATGAGAATGGAGTCATCTATTTTTCCAAGTACAATCCGCAGTCTCTGCCCTTTCTGATTGCCTACAGTCCCAGTCATAGGGGAAGCTGTTCCATCCGTGCCCATACCTCGATCGAACCCCATGATTATTAACCTTTGCCATTCTGTGACCTCAGGCACTTTGTTGCCCAAAAAGACTATGCCTGCTTATCTGCGCAAGAGGAGCTGGCATCCCCACATCAATGCCTAGCATTTCCCATACTCCTCCCACCCATAAACACCAGGCGTGTTCAGTGACTGTCCCTGAACCAGACATTAAATCCAGAACTATGGTTCTTGCCTCATACCCTGATTCCGACGAAGGGAATCCAGACGAACCATTCAAGTTACATGGCCCCGATAATGAGGATGTCCTAGACGCCAATTTACAATTTAAGTTTCTCATATCAAAGAACACATTGCCCCAAAGTAATTTATGACCCCCTTGGAAATCCTCTGTTCTCTTCTAGTGATCTCACCCATACACGCTCCATGGCCTGGTATCCCTTGCCTCATGTCACGGAATGGGTACTTTAAATAGTAGAAACCCATTAGACCGCTGAGTGAGCCAAACTTACGGCTGAACGTCCCCATCCTACTACGACTGACAAGGTCTGCCTCACTCCCACGTTTGCCGAGTATGTCGAAAGGTTTCTAGGCTGTAGAGGCGGGACAGCAAAAAAGGGGCATTAACCAAGCATCGTGAGCTTGCCAGGAGTCAGGACAAGCTCTTTGTTGCGTCAGGCCCATTGACTGACTGAACAGGCCAAATTGAATGATTTGGAAATTGAATGATTGGATCCAGAAGAGGTTGGGGATGGCTCCAATGAGCCATTTGACTACACGGAAATGCTAATGCTGCTGTTGCAGTGGAGTGCCGGACGTCGTTCTTGTTAAAAATGGATCCTCAGCTTATGACTCCGGCTAAAAACAACCAAGGGGCAGAGGCCCAGGGCCTTCTGTTTGGCAACCAATTCATAAAGGTCATGGGAGCATACGGGAATACATTTGCTTCCATGGATAAAACAGAGTCCTGTATTTAAAATGTTTTCCAACCCCCCAAATTTTTGGAAGGAATGGCAGACTCCAGGGGCGGTCTGCTGGCCAAATGGGACCAACCTTCCTCCCTGGAGCCCCTCCCTCATTCTCACTAACCCAAAGCCATCGAACAAGGCTTCTCTGGCTCATTCTTTCCCTCACAGACTAGAATCTGGTGTTCTCGTGATACCACAAAATTCTGTGGTAGAGGATATGGCAGACGAGCCACAGGTTAACCTCAATTATTCCTTAGACGACCAAATTTTTTTTTCCCGACCTTGGACGACGTCAGTTGTACAATAATCTACGACTACCCTCGTCGACTGCGAGTGACATTGGACAACGGTTATCGTCCACTGTAAGCGATTTATCGGACGACTTGATACAATTCAGATGAGGTGGAGTAGAAAAAAAAAACAGTCCATACTTGTTTTTACAGAAACCACATAACGGTTTCATTCTGCTCTTGGACGTAAAATTGCTTCACATTCTGCGTTACACTTTTTGTGAGACTGACTGGATTACATCAAAATGGCGAAGCTGTTATTGGTAGAAAATCCCTACCTGATACAACGCCGGCAGAAAGCGGAAACATCAAGTGTTGGGTGAACTCAATATTGCAGAAAAGGACCGGATTAGGGGAGTTTCACCATCTGCATGAAGAACGCCATAAAGACGTTGCAAAGTTATATGAGGATTACTATCGGATGGGTCAGGAGACAATCAACTACATTGTAGAAGTGATTAGTCCATCTATAGAGAAGTCTTTTATTTTCCAAGAGATGATACTCCCCGAGGAACGACTAAACGTCACTCTTGGTAAGTGACTTTTATATATACATACTAGGGACCTGCAAAGCTTAGAAATTCGACTCGAAAACGAATCGCTGGTCGTATTTGATTCGAATTTGCAGGTCGATTCGAAATGTTTTCGAATCGCAGCGTGCCTCCTAGACGCTCAGCACATGGCTAGGAACAGCACGCTGCTAGGCATCACCCCTTCCATGCTTCACAGAGGAGAGACGGAGGAGTCGATGACGGGCGCGGTGAAAGGAAGCTGCAGTGCGAAGAGGACCTGGAGTCTGGACGTGTTCAGAGGACAGAAGTTGGGTTCTGGTGGCGGTGAGTATATACCAGAGTGTCACGTTTATATTATGCTTCTGTTGCAGAAAGCCATCACCAGAAGATGGCAGCTGGGGGGGGGGGGGGGGAGAGAGAGGTTGATACAGGGTGGCCCTTATATTCATTTTTTTTTATCCATGCAAAGCATTTCTGAGCATTTCTCATTTCTGCTTATTGTAAGTTAGATTACAAGTTTAGCATAGCAAATGAATATGGTAAGAATTGTCAGCATTCTTCAAAACTGCAAGGTGTGTACCTGAGCTCCCTGCCAGAGCATTTACCTTTCAACTTGCTTCTTCTCTCTAGCCCTCTAAATTAATTACAGCTTTAAAAAAAATATGGTAGACATCTCCAAAAATGCACAAAAAAAAAAAAAAACTGTACCCTGGCAACTTACAAATCTATATTTTGCCAAGCCAATTATTTTTTTAAAGCTGGCATTTATTCTTTGCTGCTTGTTTATATCCTTAAAAATGTGAGTGAATAAAAAACAAAATTATCTGTAGCTCCTGTATAAACCTTTACAAGATGCAGCCTGCAGGTTCAACTTCAAACTGCAGGACAGTTCTGTTCAACCTTTTGATTCATTGAAGTTCAGTAGAGATTTTGCAATATTATTTATCATCAAATTCATACTTCCTAAGTAAAATTAATTATATATGGGGGGCTGCTCTGTGTAGGGGACATAAATTATATGGGGAGGGTCACCGTCTGCTCTGTGTGGGGAGATAAGGTTCGAATCGGTAAGTGACGCTTTTCTTAATAGCCGGTGCGATTCGAGCGAAAATTTGTGATTCGCAGGGCCCTATTACATACACTGAACTCCATGATTGTGTGTGTGCATGCGTGTGTATACACACACACACACACACACACACACACACACAGCCACTTTATTAGTTACACCTCTTCAATCGCTTGTTAACACAAATAGCTAATCAGTCAATCACATGGCAGCAACTCCATGCATTTAGGCATCTTGCCATGGTGAAGACAACCAAACCGAGCATTCGAATGGATTAGAAAAGCAATTTAAGGGACTTTGAAAAAATGGTGCCAGAGAGGCTGGTCTGAGTATTTCAAAAACTGGTGCTTTACTGGGATTTTCATGCACAACCATCTCTACCGTTTACAAAGAATGGTCCAAAAAAGAAAATATCCAGTGTGCAAGATGCCTTGTTGAGGTCAGAGGAGAATGGGCAGACCGGTTTGAAATGATAGAAACCAAGGTATGCAGAATACCATTTCTGAACGCACAAGTCCAACCTTGAAGCAGATGGGCTACAGCAGCAGAAGACCGCAACAGGTGCCACTCTTTGTCAGCTTAGGCCCGTGTTGCTGCACAGTTTAACGTCTGTCGTAGCATAGAATCATGATCAAGAGACCCACACACAAAGCACGTGCGCAAAGAACTGCGCACGCAGAATGCAACGGACACAATTTAGGCAAGAACGTAAAACCTCTAGGACAGACACGCAGAGTGCGCCACGTCCGCGTAGTGTTCTGAGTTCGTGATAACACGAAGTCAGACAGAGCGCATTTGCGACGTCCAGCACCGTGTTGCACAAAATATAATTTTCCAATTTGGATCATTTTTCATATAAACATATAAATTGTTTCCCACAATTCTTTTTTTCCTACGTCCGTCAAGAAAAACGGATCGTGTGGGGTCTACAGTATCTTCCGTCAGTACGTCCATAAGTTGTGCACGCACGTAGAGTGCGCTCAGACTGCGTTCATCTGACATTAGCCCAAGAACAGGAAACGGAGGCTACAATTCACACAGACTCACCAAAATAGGACAATAGAAGATTGGAAAAACGTTGCCCGGTCTGAGGAGTCTCAATTTCAGCTGTGACGTTCAGATGGTAGGGTCAGAATTTGTCGTAAACCACATGAAAGCATGGATCAATCCTGTCTTATATCAAAAGTTCAGGCTGGTGGTGTAATGGTGTGGAAGATACTTTCTTGGCACACTTTGGGCCCCTTATTACCAAATGAGCATTGTGTAAATGCCACAGCCTACCTAAGGATTAGGGATGCACCGATACCACTTTTAAGACCGAGTACGAGTACCGATACTTTTTAAAAGTACTCACCGATACTTTTATTTAATGTCATGTGACGCTTTCCAATAGGAACAGACCTCATATAAAAATTTATATGAGATTGACCGCAGCTCACATGGATTTGCCCCCAGCTCACATGGATTGGCCCCCAGCTCACATGGATTGGCCCCCAGGTCTCATGGATTGGCCCCCAGGTCTCATGGATTGGCCCCCAGGTCTCATGGATTGGCCCCCAGGTCTCATGGATTGGCCCCCAGGTCTCATGGATTTGCCCCCAGGTCTCATGGATTGGCCCCCAGGTCTCATGGATTGGCCCCTCATGGATCCCCAGGTCTCATGGATTGGCCCCCAGGTCTCTTGGATTGGCCCCCAGGTCTCTTGGATTGGCCCCCAGGTCTCATGGATTTACCCCAGCTCGAACGCTGGGGAAGCTGGCCGTGTGCATGTAAAGCACGCGGCCAGCGTTCCCCTCCGGCGCGCCAAATACTCACCCTTCCTGAAGTTCCGGTCTCTGGGCAGTGATGCGGTCACGTGGCCGCCGGGCGCTCCTGTGACGCGGCCTCTCGGCTGGAGGCAGCGTCACAGATGCGCCCGGCGGCCACGTGACCGCATCACTGCCCAGAGACCGGAACTTCAGGAAGGGTGAGTATTTGGCGCGCCGGAGGGGAACGCTGGCCGCGTGCTTTTCATGCACGCGGCCAGCTTCCCCAGCCCCGCGGATACCGGCAAGCCGGCCCAGCGCCGGCTTCCGGTATCGGCGGGATGTATCGGGCCGTTTGCACGAGTAACAAGTACTCGTGCAAACGGCAATATCGGCCCCGATACCGATACTAGTATCGGTGCATCCCTACTAAGGATTGTTGCTGACCATGTTCACCCCTTTATGACCACAGTGTACCCATCTTCTGATGGTGCATTATCCTGCAGGAAGTAGCCATGTCACAAAGCTCAAATCATCTCAAACTGGTTTCTTGAACACGATAAGGAGTTCACTGTACTCCAATGGCCTCCACAGTCACCAGATCTCAAGACTCGCAGTATTCCAACATAAGGGAGGGGATCATGCTCTGCTTCAGTATGTCACAGTACAGTTCATGGTTCCCTCAATGAACTGTAGCTCCCCGGTGCCGGCAGCACTCATGCAGCCCCAGACCATGACACTCCCAACACTATACTTGTCTTTGTACTCTTCACCTGGTTGCCACCACACACGCTTGACACCATCTGAACCAAATAAGTTTATCTTGGTCTCATCAGACCGCAGGACATGGTTCCAGTAATCCATGTCCTTAGTCTGTCTTCAGCAAACTGTTTACGGACTTTCTTGTGCATCATCTTCAGAAGAGGCATCCTTCTGGGACGATAGCCATGCAGACAAATTTGATGCAGTGTGCGGCGTATGGTCTGAGGACTGACAGGCTGACTCCCACCCCTTCAACCTCTGCAGCAATGCTGGCAGCACTCCTACGTCTATTTCCCTGGCTGCTTGCACAACTTCCTCAACTTATTTAAGTTACTTCCCAATCGTTTGCTAATCAGCACAAATTCCATGCAGACTTTTGCTGGACAGATAATTAGAAGATCATAAGAATTTGAATCCTCCCACCATCTCCAATCACAGCTACAATGAATGAAATGCACTTTATGCCATAACCTGTCTGCCTGCATGAAGGAAACAGGGTGAGGATTTGTTCTGTGTTTTTCTATGTGGTTTTAAAAACTACATGAATCTATTTTTCATAGTAGAAGAAGAAAAAGTGACTGATTTTTCTCTTTTATTATAAATGTATTTGTACAAAAGTGTTTTTTTTTCTACATATTTATAATCACAATGAACACATTAAGGGTTATTAATTAAACTAGCCAAGTAATTTCAGGCCGATCTACACAAATTGGAAAATCCTCTTCCTTGACCACTACTGCAACCTTGTTCCAAAACCTGAAATTTTGGAGTCAAATCCAGGAAAAACACAGCTTAATAAAATTACCCTTAATGAAAGAAATCAAAGTATTAACAGTTCTGAGACAACTGTTGCATAATCACTGCAAAAAGACTGAGCATTTGAAGATATTCGTCTGCTCCATCTGTCAAACACTTGTCGACCTCCTGAAAAAGAGAAACAGAATAGTTTATAAAAGTTATTTATAGCCAGTTATCTAAAAATAGGGGTCAGCAACCTTGGCTCTCCATAAATTTTGGAACTGCATTTCCCATGAGGCTTAGACAACCTAAATACGTAGCTCGGCATCATGGGAAACTTTGTTCCAAAACATCTGGCAGGGACAAGGTTGCAGAGCCTTGTCTTAAATCCCCCCCCCCATACCAAACACTTACTGCAAGTTTCTCTGCAATGACAGCTTTCTGTTTATCGGTCATGTCCTCAAGTTCAAGGATCACATCATGAATCTGGTTTACAAGCTGGTTGGCTGCATGGCCGTTGTATATCAGATTCTGCAGAAAGAGACCACTTCCTCAATTTTAGACACTACTCTTATACATTAAGCCACATCATTTGGGTGTTTGACAATAACAGAATACCATTAGCCAACAGGGTAAAAAAAGTGAGTGTGCCATGAAGGCAGCACTGCTCCAAGAAAGGTTCTGAGATCCTTTGTCTCCTTTAAACAGGTACACCCCACCCTGACTACTTTATCTTTCAAATGTGGTCAAGATGTAAGAAGGTTACAATGCTAGGTGAAGTGGAAGAGTTTCCTCCACCCACACAGCGTAACCAGCTGTCCCCTGCTGCCAGTCATCAAATCACTAGTGGCGTCATCACCCTCTGAGACTGCCCTTGATAGTGAGCGTTCTCAGAGGTGGAGCTACACATTCGCACACAGCTACAGTCCATCATTCTGTGCTGGCGCTACAGAACCTTCATGTGTAAAGTGCATAAGTCCTAAGCAATTTGCAGTTTTCAAATCCTAAATTATGCAAGATTCATAGCCATGCAAATTGTTTAGCAAAGCTGTAAGGATTTCTAGATTCGGAGCCCCTGAGCTGAAGAGCAATGTGCGCTGTGTGGAAAGAAGTGATAAAAAAATAAAAAATAAAAAATAAAAAATAAAAAAAAAAAAATCACCCAAATTAAAAATTTTAATTATTGGCCAAATGCTGTCAGCAGCATCTGACAAATTATTTACAGGCAAAAAAGTGGGCTCTAATTTTAAGGGTATCCCTTTAATCATCACGTAGCTCTCCTGCAGGACACGTTATTCATATCTTGCAAAAGAGAAAAGGTGTTTACAAATTAAGGCAGTGAGATTTCCTTCCTGCATTTTGTGAACTTTACACGAAAAAAAAATTATATAAAAAAAAAGTGCAGTTATGTAGAATGTAGGTGTCCTGGAAAAATCTTGTAACCACAAGCAGACCATGACAAACATAACAAACACATAGGAAAATAAATTGTTGAGAGGGTAGAGAGAACCCCCTCGCTCTCCCCAGCTTTTTATCCCTAGAGTATCTTCTCGCTTTTAAGTTTATGGTATCTTTTTAAAGTGTAACTAGTTAAGAAAAATTAAGAAATCATCAGAAATGAACTATGGGGACACTTTCCCAGTTAGGCTGCTGTCAGACGAGCGTAGTGTTCACGTCCGTGATTGCGCCTAAAAGTACGTCCGTGATAGCATGAAAGAAAGTCCATTGGAGCCCGACACACGAAGTACGTCCGCACTGAACTGCGGACGCATGACGGACGCTGCAAACAGACGCAGGTTAGGCAAGAACGTAATACTGCTAGAACGGACGTGTGGAGTGCGCCACGTCCACAACGTCCGCATAGCTTTGTGTGTGAGTGATGGAGCGTGGTCAGACGGACTGCATTTATACGTCCAGCATTTTTGACGGACAGAATGTTTTTTCATTGTAATTTATTTTTCCCTCCTACATCAGTCATAAAATAACTTCAGTGAAAAAACGGACTGTGTGACCACTACTGCGTCATCCGTACTGACGATGTCCGTACTGCACGCACGTACAGTCCATAGAAATCACGCTCGTCTGACCCTAGCCTTAGACCTTCACCCCAGAACAAAAGGTTTGCATTGCCACTTTATCCTGCTATTGCAATAAAACCGAGCCACATGTAATAACAGAATTCATCTTTACCTTCACAACAGTCTCTAGTTTTTCAAACGAACCACTATGACACGCTGCTAAAACGCCATCAAGTGTCTCTTTAGATATCACCTACAAGATAAGAAAATAAACAATATGCAAAAAAGGAATAAAATAATGATTTAATCCAAATATTAAATTAGGAGTTTCAAAAGTTGATTATAAGTGACAGGGGTTAAGTGACAAGCAGGTTGAACAACCAATGAGAAAGTAACCCCTAAAGGACGGGCCAACAGGTGCCACTGCGGACCTCTGATTTCGCCCGCCCATGGAAGTCATTGGCTACAGGGGCCGGCCTGAGTTCAGGCAGTCTCTCTGCAGCCAACAGCGCACACCACATGCTGGCTACGGGAACGGCCACACATGACTGAAATTAGGGGTTAAATACCAATGGCCAGTCTCTTTATTTAACCACTAATTTCAGCCTGCTGTAAGATATCAAAACCAGTTATACCTTGTTTTCTTTCAGCAGACCCAACTGTGAGAAAAGAACTTTAATTTGATAAATTTTTGAATTATGAAAAAAATGGCACTCTAATATAGGCCAAGAAAGTGAAATTTTGCAGACATTTGCCTGTGTGCGTCCTAAAAAGCAGCATAGGAGTCCTTGTTCACTAAATATTTTATATACAGTTTATAATTCCACAATTAGCACCACTACATCGGCACAGGAGAACAAAAACGAAGATTCTATGCCCATTTTTGTTTCGAAAAAAAACATTTATATTTTGAAAATAAAATTGAGTCACATTTGTACCATCTCACCCCTTTATACAGAAAGAGAGCCGGGAGAAAATGTCAAATCAAAACATTAAATTTGTTTTAAAATTACAAAAGGAAAAAAAAAATCTAATTTCCAAGAGGGTGACATGTGCCATTTTGTTCTTGTATGGGCACACCTATTCCCTCTGCACCTATTTGTTTCACCTACCCCAGTCCCTTAGAGTGTAAGCTCATGGGATGTCTGTCTACTGAGCACTTGGTCAAGTGTTGGCCTACCTGGACAGTTATCCTACAGGCAGGGTCATCTTTTCATTATGTATCATGTACATCTCCGGTTTGTGCTCCCCTATTGTAAAGCGCTGCAGCATATGCTGGCGCTGTATAAATGCCTGTAACTGTAACATATGCCTGTCCAAACTCAGAAAAGTAAAAAAAATAATTTAAAAAAATACACATAAATCACAAAACTGTGCACCATTGTCCCTAGATAATAGTGTGCCAATTCCTATTTATACACTCCCTCAGTTCTACCATTAAATACCATTAATTTTGACATCTGCAATTTATTTATCCCTTATAAATAATATCCAAAAAAGCTCCCAAGTGCTCTGTGAGGGGGAATAGGATTGCTAAAAGTAAGCAACACCCTTAAACATAACCCCCCCCCCCAAAAAATGCCAAGATTATCATCAGCACTATGGTTTTTGTCTGCAAATTAGAGTGTGATGTGAACCCACATACAAAAGGGTGAAATCTCTTTCAAAAAGGAGGGGTCTCAATCCCCTCTAAATACAGCACAGTTTGAGATCAAAGCTATAAAATTGCACATCCCTGTAAAAGAAAACTATTCTCTGACATCCATAGGGGACAGGCATTCACCTTTTTTATGGTTATCAGCTTCTTCATTTTAAAAGGGGAGCTTCAGTACTTTTCATTTGCAGTGTGTCGCCTCAGTAAGTTATTCTGAGAGGAAGACGGGGCTGAGATTCTGCACTGCTAAGCACCAGATACACAGTTGATTAACTCTTCCTGCAGGTTTATTTTCAATTCTATAAAATCTTCTGATTTCGTATTAACATGTGACAGATTAGAAAGAGCAGACTCTCACCTTTCCAAAATTAGGTCACTTTTTAATGTCATCCCCCACATTGTTGAACGTATCCCCCACATTGTGGGGGTTCTCATGTGATGGTCGTCGGGCAATAAGCTTTACCATGATAGATTGTATAAATGATATAACATTATACTTTCAACATAAAACACCTTATATTATTAATGATAGGATTTGTATATATGTATACATGCCTTACCATGTACCAGTGATGTAATGGTATCAATTATTATGCAGGTGCATATATGTCATACGATATACATATGTAGAATACCAAAAAAAGTTAGAATGCATACATTCGCAGATACTGATTATTTACTTATTGGTATGTTTTTCTTGGACACCCCTCCAATTTTCTTTTAACTTTTTAAACCCTTTTTCTTTTCTTCTTTCTTCCTTTCTCATTTGCTCATTTATACTAGGCCTTCTTGTTCCCCCAATATACTTGGGGCTGCATATTTGTAACACATTTTAAATGCTTGATTATATAATTGGTTAATTGCATAAGCATGCAGGCAATTAAGGCAGTATAAGTAAAAGGGTTTTTGATAAGTGTGCACATGTATGATTAAGACCTGCGGGTCGAAACGTCACATGATATGGTTTTGAGGTCTGCTGTACCCGAATAAATGTCTTTCCTCGTTTGAAGATCCCACCTTTTTTTGCTTCTACTTTTTAATGTCAGTCTTCTAGAATGTAAAATGCAAATTTAAATGTAAACACAGTAACCATTGTAAAAAAACATTTTTTGTTTTCTTATCTATTGTGAGTCACTACAGGCTCTGGTAATGTTGATCTTTCAGAACGTTATCTGGGCAAGGCAAATAAGTGTAATTGGCTTAATTTCTTCACTTCAAAGGTTACAGGGATCTAATGATCACAAGTTACATACACTGCCCCATTATCAGGGGAGGAATTTCTGATAAAGCACCAAGCAATAAGACCAGGAAGGGATTCCTGAGGAAACACCATAAGATTCCAGGGTGTCATTTTCAATTGGCCTCCACACTCCACCTGGCACTGTAGATATTATTCATTAAAGGCTCAGTTCCAGTCTGACTGTTCTAACCTCAAGATCTGTGTAATGCCTCATTTCTGGGGAATGTGATCACAGTGCTTTCAGTGTACTCATCCTTAACCCCTTCACTACTGAGATTGAGATATCTATCTGCAGATCTACAGCCCAAAAGCAAATAAAAGTATTTTGCTGCAAACAAATGTCATTTTGCCCCCAAAGATTAAGCCCTGGGGGTGTAATGCCCCAAGAGCTAAAACTGCAAAAATCAGCTGATGGTGCCCTGACATCAGGCAGTCAGCAGCCGATGCAGAGAAAAGAATTTAAACTAATATAAAAAAAAAATAATCGAGCTACAACTGTAACAGCTGTAACCAAATTTGGCTGTAGATTGTGCCATATGCTGGCCAAATACGTTATTTACAGTAAGAAATAACAAAAGGAATATACTCAAATATTTCTTAACCTCCCTGGCGGTTTTCCCCGAGTGTGGCTCGGGGTTAAATTTCACTGCCGAAAGCGGTAACCTCGAGCCTTACTCTGGCTGGATACATACTTGTACCTGCGCTCTCTCGCTGACCTCCGCAATCGCATTCTCCTCCGGCCGATCGAGGCGTCCTGCTTACCTTCGTGCGAGAAGGGAACCAGCGATCGGCCGGAGGTGACAGCAAAGGAGCGCAGGTACAGGTATGTATCCAGACCGAATGTGGCACGGGGCTACCGCTTTCAGCAATGAAATTAAACACACTCGGGATACCACTAGGGGGCTGGATAAATCGTACCGATTCTGACGTATAAAATATGTCAGAATCGTACTGCCAGGTATATATATATATATATATATTATATAACAGTTGTGTTCAAAATTATTCAACCCCCACTGAAATTGAGTGTTTTGGCCAGTTTGACATTGATTTTGATCATTCCGTCATCTTGCTTACAATTAAATCAAAGAGGCACGTGTAGGTCAGACAAATATAAAATTTATAATGAAATAACCAAATGTCTTTTCTGTGCTCACATCATTATCAGTTTTATTCAACCCCCAAGTGACATTCAATCTTAGTACAACATCCTTTTACAGTTATAACAGCTTTTAAACGTGAAGCATAGCCTGACACAAGTGTCTTGCAGCGATCTACGGGTATCTTCGCCCATTCGTCATGGGCAAAAGCCTCCAGTTCAGTCACATTCTTAGGCTTGCGCACTGCAACTGCTTTCTTAAATCCGATTGAGAACCTCTGGTGGGACTTAAAGTCAGGTGACTGCGATGGCCACTCCAAAATGTTCCAGCCTTTAATCTGCAACCATGCTCTAGTGGACTTGGAGGTATGCTTGGGATCATTGTCCTGTTGAAAGGTCCAACGTCTCCCAAGCGTCAGGTTTGTGACGGACTGCATCACATTGTCATCCAATATCTCCTGGTACTGAAGAGAATTCATGGTACCTTGCACACGCTGAAGCTTCCCTGTACCTGCAGAAGCAAAAACAGCCCCAAAGCATGATTGACCCCCCGCCATGCTTCACAGTAGGCAAGGTGTTCTTTTCTTCATAGGCCTTGTTCTTCCTCCTCCAAACATAGGGTTGATCCATGGGCCCAAACAGTTCTAATTTTGTTTCATCAGTCCACAGAACACTATCCCAAAACTTCTGTGGTTTGTCCACATGACTTTTGGCATACTGCAGTCGACTCTTATTCTTTGGAGACAGCAAGGGGGTGCGCCTGGGAGTTCTGGCATGGAGGCCTTCATCACGCAGTGTGCGCCGTATTGTCTGAAATGAAACTTCAGTACCCACATCTGCCAAATCTTTTCTCAGTTCCTCAGCAGTCACACGGGGACTTTTCTCCACTCTACGCTTCAGATAGCGCACAGCAGTCGAAGTCAGCATCTTCTTTCTGCCACGACCAGGTAGCGTTTCAACAGTGCCCTTTGCCTTGAATTTGCGAATGATGCTTCCTATGGTCTCTCTTGGTATGTTTAACATCTTTGCAATCTTCTTATAGCCATTGCCCTTCCTGTGAAGAGTAATCACCGCTTCTTGTCTTCCTGGACCATTCTCTTGACTTCACCATGTTTGTAACCACACCAGTAAATGTCTAGAAGGAGCGGAGTATCACAGTAATTTTAAAGCTGCCGAATTGGTGCTTATTATGCTTTATTGCTGCTCCGTGACATCCACAGGTGCTTTCGATACCTGATTGAAAACACTTGAATGAACCTCTGTTCTTCAGAGTGGTAGTCTTTAAGGGGTTGAATAATTGTGTCAATGAAGAATTCACAAAAGAAACATTTACTACTGTATTACAAAACCAATTGATGTCATTTTAGTTGCATATGGTTCTTTAAAAAGTCCTTGTAGGATTTCATTCTGAATACAATTACAAATGTACACTAAATTCCCTAAAACCCTTTACAGCATTGGGGGTTGAATAATTTTGAACACAACTGTATATATATATTTTTTTTTAGGCAAAACACTGGTTTCTGACAATGTTTTTTGGAAAATCACTTGGTAGTGAAGTGGTTAAGGCACGAAAGACTACAGGTGGGAGAATGGGGGTCTGGCAAGGGAGCAGCATTAACAGATTTTGACCCAGCCAGGGCACAGATCTGTTACAAAAAGAAAACCGCCAAACATCTCAAATGAATCAGGTGTGCTTACGTACCCCAGCTATATCCACCACAATGTCCTCGGTTATCTCTTTCCCGGCAGTAAGTCTTGTTGCGCTCTGTAAGTATGTGATGGCTTTCCTTAAGTCTCCTTCAGAGACATCAACCAAGCAAGACACCGCCTGCAAGAAAATAGAATGATAAATACAGACACCGCCATTGGCAATATACCAGGATTAGGATTGGCACGTTTCCTGGAGATTTTGAAAGAGGCATGAGGTCATTTGTGACAAATATACACGGATCTTCCTGGATGGTGACGTCTCTTCCATAAACTTTCTGGAACTGCAACGGATAGGCTGAATGGACACTTGCCAGGTAACATGAATCATTCTCTATTCAGAGAGCCAGCCAATAAACACTGCAAAACCAGACAGCTGTGCAAGGGAGAGTGATGGTTAAAGTATGAATATGTTATGGGTGGTTTTACAGAAGATTTTATTCTGTCATATAAATGAATACTTTTTATTGCATGCAGGGCTGCATCTAACAATTATTTTCATAGTCGATTTTTAGATTTTTAGTGGGAAAAAAAATAAACATTTTTTTTTTTTTACTTACAAGGAGCACGATGTAAAAATCAACTTGTCCCTCCTTTTCCCACCCCATTTTTTTCTTAAGCAATTTGCGTAGTGTATATAACTTCTGGACATGTATACGCAAATTGCGAGTCTCACATGTACTTGTCGCACACAAGGTACATGAGCACCTGGTCAGTGATGGATTAAGGCTGGCCATCCACTAGGTCCATATTTGTGCGGTCACTCGATATAGTCTGTCGTCGTACTGTCAGGTATTGTCATAGGGAAAACAAAATGGATGCCTGTAGCCATCTTGTTTAATCGTATAATCTATATTTTTTGATATTATACAAACTTCTTTCTCAACTTTCACCTGCTTCCAGAGTGAACTAATTTTTTTTTTTAAAAAAGAAACGAGTTCAATTTAAGGTTAACTTATTAGAAGAGTTATGTAGGTGTTTAAAAAGAATAAATCGCTAGATATTATGACGTTCTAGATATAAAGTGTTTCTATTTGATATATGTTTAGAGTAGATAAGTGCTAAGACATGTCAGAAAAAATTTATAGGTCTGTTTTAAAGAGTCCTTGAATAAAAGATATTTTCTTTTCGGGTATAGAAAACACCTATGTTAAAACATATAGGCACAAATAGATCTATGCAACAAATATATATATATATATATATATGCTATATATATATATATACACCCGTGCCGTGGTGCTGTACAAATCCCAATAGAATACGTATAGATGAAGCAAGTGGGAGCACTCACGGACTTGTATTAAACTTTTTTTGTTTTACAAGTATGCATTAAAGATTCTCCATTAGACATCGGATTTCATGTCTAACTGAATATGTGGTCTACCTTATCACTTGCCTGTGTGGCTTATCATATGTGGGAAAGACTGATCTGACATTACGTGATCGCATAAGGGGGTCGCAGATCGACTATTCCTACAGCCTACCGCGATGGTCACACCGAGAAGCCTGTGGCCAAGCATTTTCTGGCACTACGACATCCAGTGCCGTCTCTTAAATTTATCGCCATCGACCACATCCCACCTCTGAATAGAGGTGGGGACCGATCCCAATTCGTTTCACGTTGTAAAAGTTTCTGGATTTCCACTTTAAAACACACTTGCTCCCCATGGACTCAATGAGTATATCTCCTATACATCCTTTCTGTATAGTCGTTAACATGCCTTTCACATACTGATTACATTGAACCGTCATTTACATATTGCTATATTATTGATTCTCTCACTACAACACAATTTTGCACATTTTTTCAACATATTATATACCAGCACACATACATTTGTCTCTACATACCACGGACCTCATTTTTATTTAATAGTTTTTTTCTTTTTTTCTTTTCATTAGTTGGTACACCCTCTCCCATGATCTTTGGCATACACCTCTAATATCACCTTTATCACGCAGTACATTACGGACTCTAGACCTCCTCATTCACTCCTAATTCATCCATTCTCACACACACACACACACACACAGCGATTTATCTTGCTTTATTTTTTACCTAGGATTTTTTTGGCATACTTCTGACATGTTATATTCTATACAGATCGTTTTGCCTTTAAACTGTTCAAGTGAGCATTTTTTCAAATCGCCAGCCTGACTGTTCTGTCCTCTATTCAGTGCCTCGTCAATAATTGTTTTTGTATCAGGTTGCCATGCCTACTGAACTCGCGCGATGCGAGCAGGAAGCAACCTTAACGATACGTCACTTCCGGTAACGGGTTGGCGTGGTCGGAGGCGACGCGATACACAGCTGGTGAGTGACCTCTTCATTTCTCTATAAAACCAAATGTATGTAACATTGTTTTTATCCAGGATTAAGGCTTGTTAGCAAGCCAAAACGTCTGATTTTTTTAATGCATACTTATTAAACTTTTTTTGTTTTACACAAGTCCGTGAGTGCTCCCACTTGCTTCATCTATACGTATTCTATTGGGATTTGTACAGCACCACGGCACGGGACACCTTCATAGCCATAGCTTGTGTGCCGGACCTTCGGAATTTATATTTATTATATTTAATATATATATATATTCAAAATAATAGAGATTTTAGTAGTGCTAAAATGGTATATCAAGTAATTCTCTTAAAAATATTTAAGAATAGAAGTATTTTGCTGTAAAAGGAATGTCTGGTAACCGATAGGCTAGAGAAGGCCATACTAAAATTTTAAAAGTGACAGACCAGATGCAAAGTTTAGGATGAGAGAAGAGTCCGGTGTTTAAATTGAGAAATAGAGATTGACCTATGATCAGGAATTCTAAATTAATTTGTGATATTTAATTTTAAAATAAACACTGCCATCTAGTGGTGTATTATAGGTTGACAGTCCTCATAGTCCTCATTCTCATTCTGTGAAACCCTAACTAGAGAAACATGTGATAAGTGACGTAAATTATCCTATAACTGTATACAGAACGTATAGACACTACTTTTTCACTTCACTTCAACTCAGACCACACTTCACTCGACTTCTCCCGCTCGGGATTTCAAGTCTTCATTCCTCACGCTCATGCATTCACTCTCTCAATTATCTTACGAGTTATGCTCAAGGAGAAACTCCGAGACAAAGAAAATAAGATGCAATCAAATTTATATATTTTATAATCTCACATATTCTCACAAACTCTCCAATTCATTCATTACATCCACTGCTAACTAAGAAGATTGCAGAAATGCTTGAATCCAGATTTTGGAACAGGTAGTTACATAGTTATATAGGCTGAAAAAAGACATGCGTCCATCGGGTTCAGCCTCTCCCACATAACCTACTGCTTTTGATCCAAAAGAAGGCAAAAAACCCAGTCTGAATGCTTGCCAATATGCAACATACTGGGAAAAAATTCCTTCTTGACCCCAGAATGGCAGTCAGATTTCTCCTTGGATCAAGAAGCTTTTACCCACATATTAAATATTATAACCCTTAATATTCTGTGTCTGCAGGAAGTCATCCAGTCGTTTTTTAAAAGTCTGTACAGACTCTGACCTGGTAATGTATGGAAAGCAAATTAAGTGGGGTTAATGTAAATATAAAATATATATATATATTATATATATATATATATTAGAGTGTGTATTGCAATGAATATAGACTGAGATCTCAGATAATCGCTAGATCGTGACCTTTGAAATATTTCTAACCTGCAGTATAGACCTATAAGAAGCATCTGATGATATTTATCCCAATTTATTTGTTGCAGTATATCCATATATTGAAATTGGAAAAACTATTGTGATTGAATTACTAAAGCAGGGATATTATAATCTAGAATTTAAAAAGCAGAAGATTAGAAGCTTAATTCTCGTGATTAGGGGAGGATTCACTAAATAAGTTTTTCTAAATAGAAAGTTATGGCTTCATCTTCTTGATCCAGGTAGCACAGATATATATATATATATATATATTGGATTTACTAGCTTGGTTTTAAATATTGGTTTGCTGGGAAATACATGTTAAACATCCTGCTTAAAGAAAACCATTAAATTGAACTAACCATTTATGTTAGCTACTAACCAATTAAAGTACATGGTACTAACCATATATGCAGTTACTAACAGATTATAAAAGATAGACATGTGTGTGCTGATGGAGGTGGTTTATAAATCCTTGATTGTGTTGGGAGATTAAAATCTTTTTGCATACGTAATAAATATAGATTTTGTAGTATATTTTTGTAAACAAAACGCACATGTTGAAAACCGACTTAGGATCGATTTCTGAGAAATATGGATAGCTTATATCTCGTATAAATTTCTTATTGGATATATATCCTGACAGTACCAATCCCACAACATAGAGGTGAATACTCGTCCAATGAAAGTCGGATACAGTGGAAGACTTCAGACAATTTTTTGCGACAATAGGCTAGCGATCTTTCCCATTTCAATGGGATTTGTTGGACGACGCCGAGATGATCGGGTACTACTTACATAGAAAAAGATTAATTGTATAGTTAAACCACCTGTGACAGAACACGCCGTCACTATGCAACTGAGGGGGCTGTGGGCTTGCCTCCTGCCTACAGACTGCGGCCCAGCAGTTAAACGGGAGATTTTGGGGCTGTTTGCCGTCTCCCGCAATCATCAGATGCACAGAACACAGTGCTAAGTATATCTGCGGTCGCCAGTTAAACTGAACCAGGCGAACGTGGCGTTTGTAGGCACGCGTCAAACTATTATGGGCTACTTTTTCATTAGCCTGGCTCTGTTAAATGTACAATTTCTTTCCAGACAGTGACAGTTTCCCTGTGGAAAAATGTGTTTAAATGGCTGGAGACAGGATTTTGATGCTCAGAACAAAATGGAGTTTCTACAATGTAATTAGGTTTGTGTAAACTGGATTGTGTATGAACACTGCCTCACTATTATCTGTGTCACTTATCTATTTGTCCATCATGATCACCCATTGTCTTACTTAAGAAATGTTAAGTACTGTTTACTGTAATCTGTTATCATAATCTCCATCGTTTTGACTCCTGTAGAAATGTTACATAAGGTTTGATTTAACTGTCTTGACGCAAGGTAATTCGATTTGTTTGTCCAGCTTCATTAGAAATGTTATGTAATGTAACGTCTACTTAAAATGTAATTAGGTTACACAAAAAACTCCATGTGTGACTGTATAAATGTGTCTGAGTAAAACCTATTCTGACCAAACTTGAAGTCACGTCTCATGTGTTGGGGTAGCAGTCATATTTTGCGCGCTTTGTCAACGAAAGGTTCCAGGTCTACAGCCTCGGCTTATTTCTGGGGCATGCTAGCCAGGCTCTCTGCGTGTACCCATCTTTAAGCTGCAGCTAAGGAACGGGAGAAAGACACTTTGGGAACACAGGTGTCCAGCGAGGAAGCGGCATTTGACAGATGTGACACTGTCCGGGCACAGAGATCTGTTACATAGCCGTTCTGCGGCAGGGAAATTGCCCACAGAGAAGTGATTCAGTTCGACAGACGAAGCCCATAGGATTCAATGTAAAAAAAAAAAAAAATCATTTTTATTCAACGGTTTATTCTTTTCATACGCAGCAAAAATACTTTTTATTCATAGATTTTTTTGGAATTTGAGGATGAGGCTTTTATTTCTGCCGTACGCGGCATTTTTTTTTTCTTTTCTTCAGTCCGGCTGCCTTCGGTGGTGTGGTCCTTGGTGCTGAAACCTATTGCAGTGCCGAAGACCGTGTTCATCCGTTTCAGCACCAGAGAATAGGTGTCACTGCACCCCTGCCCATTTGGGTTTTCATTTTTTCTTTTCTTCGTTTGGTGGCCTGTCCTTTTGGCCAACCTGAGTCATCCACACAAACGCTTCCAGTAGACAATCCTGGTGGCGTTGTCTGACTACTGACTTAGTCTTCTGACGTCGGACTATGGACCCAGTGGACAGCCAGCCTAAAGCTGCAGTTTAAGCCCACGCCTGCTTTCTCCCCGAACAAACGATGCTATGAGCACCCTTATAGGCATGATGAGGTCAGCACGAAAGCGGGGTGAGAAGGAGGCACTCCATGCAGCCTGACCACTTTAACAAAAGCGGTCAGGGTGCATATAGTGTCCCTTTAAAAAAAATTCAGGACTTGAGTGGAGGGATGGACTGGATGTGGGTGGGAGTGAGTTTGAGCAATGGATCAGACCTGAGCGTGAGTGAGTTGGGGCAAGAGACCAGAAATGAGTATGGGGAGGGGAGTTTGGACCGGTGAGAGTTGGCAGGGAGGATTGGGTAATGGCACAAGACTCAAGCTCCAAGTAAGGATAAAACACCAGCGGCACAGCACCTCCACCCAATGACAGTGGCCCAGGGTGGATAAGATTTAAATCACTAAATCAGTAAGACTCAATTAAATCATGTTTTTTTAAATGTAAAGACTCCTATGCTTGCTGGTAGTTGTAATCATTAATAGTGGCAACCAGATGAAGACTTCATATCTAAAATAATAATCTGTCAATTTAGTAAAACAGCTATATCAGAATTAATTTTAGTTAAATAGTTCTCCAAACATTAGTGGATTAACCGATTTAAATTGTTATATAGCATACATATTATTGCATTTGCTTAACTCTTTTATGCTGCAGGGCATACTATGCCGTCTTCACAGGGGATGGATTCAACACCGTGGTGCGGCATAGCACGGCACACTGGTGTCTATAGACCGCGTCTGGCCCACCCGACAGTTGCCACACATAATTCGCTGCCGCGGGACGGCCTGAGCACTGGCTGTCCCTCTGCAGCCAATTGTGTGACGCGAGTCAGCTGCGTAGGCGGAGCCTGCCGCACCAGCCAGAGACACCCCACCGGCGGTAAGGGGTTAAACATCAATGTTTGTTAACCTCCCTGGCGGACAGATTTTGACAAAATTTATATGTCAAAATCTGTGCATTTATTTAGCCCCCTGGTGGTATTCCCAAGTGTGGCTCGGGGTTAAATTTCAATGCTGAAAGCAGTAACCCCGAGCCACACTCGGGCTGGATACATACCTGTCCCTGCGCTCCCTCGCTGTCATACCTCACCTCCAGTGTGGAGTTTTGCATTGCCTTGAAATTGTGTTACATGGACCAATTTCTATAGACAGCGATATCAACTAAATCTCCAATAGAAGCAAGTTCATATAAGAAAAATCACCTGGCTTGGTCAGTTTTGAGAGGGAAAAAAATAAATAAAACAAATTCAAGCCCAATATGGCTAATGGATCCTGAATTTTGAAATTTGAAGTAACCATAATGCAACATTTTACGATTCCAACTACAATATTTCTAGCCAATTTTAATTTCAAAACTACCTCAAAACATTTATAGAACTGTTGATTTGAGCACTCATTTGATTTGAGCACTCATTTACAATGCGAGCACTTACTATACGGATGCTCCTATCCCAGTTAAATTGGTAATTAGGAGCCACTAATGGCAAGACTAACTATATTCAGCTTGAAGTATTATTAGGGAGCTGATCATAGATTAACGTTGATTTACAGTAGGAAGCGTAAATAGAAGGTTGCGGCTTGGCTGAAATATTACGCGAGTTAAGTAGAACAGACCCAATCGTTAATGGCTTGGTCATTAATACCAATTAGGGATGCACAAATAGAGGTCGATGGCAATTACCAATACCTTTATTTAATAATTTGTGACAGTCTTCCAATAAATAATTGGAGATTTTGCTGACCAGTTTATGGAAGAATTGAAAGGTATGGCCAGACACCCCATTCACTCACTGCATAGGCCTGCACACACCTGACACACACACGTTACAGCATTCTGCCAGCTGGCCCCAACAGCATTCTGCCAGGCTCCCCGGTTGGCCACGTTCCAGTAAACGGCTACCGGCATCTTTAAGTTATAATTCAGTTCTGCGGCTGAGCTCTCACAAGATCTTACAGATCTTACTTGCTCACTGAAATGCCAACTGGAGAGACTAGCAGAATGCTAAGCATTCTGCCAGCCAGCACAGACCCTTGGATATCGCCGAGCGCTGCCTTATGGCATCTGTATTAGCTTCGAGGGCATTTGCACTAGTAGGCATATTCCTACAAAAGCCTGATATCGGCACCTATAAACGACACCAGCATCATTGCAACTGTAATAACAGCTTGACTTGAACAGTGGCTGAAATAGTTGAAATAAGCATTGAAACCGCAGTAATTTTATGCACAAATTCAGCATATATTCCTGTAGTGTAAATCTAATGTACAAACTGCTATAACAAGTATAAACTGCTACAGAATATAAAATATGTATAGAAGTAACGAATGAACAATCCCTCAGTGAACAGCAGTTCAGCTGCACGTGGCGTCAGAAGAACTCCAAGAAAGAAAAAAGGTTATTTCATGGTCATATTTTTGTATTTAAATTTTTTATTTTGTAAATAACCAGCAAGCAAAATTACATCAAAATAAGAAAAAGAAAACATGGCAGCAGGGAGCATCAACCCTCTGAAGAGCAAGTAGTTCAGGGATGAACGTGAGGTGGAGGGGGGTGTAGAGAAACGTGGACCAATGCCCAAAATAGTGATATTCCTGGCGCACTCAGGGGCTTCAACATAGGACCTTAGGCCATGAAGCGGTCACAGGGCTGGGAGACTCAGGGCTCCTCCTATGACAAATCCGGTGGGCCCATGGTCCCAGACACCGAGCAACCCACAGATGAGGTGTGCCACTGCATAAGGGTCTTCACAGTACCGGAGACAACCCCTGCGGAGAGATCACTATCCAGCTGTGTGGCACCTCCAAAGGCCTCATCAGAACCCCTTTCCCGAGAGGCCGTCAGAGGAGTTAGCTCTGTACCGGCAACTCGTCCCGCCCGCCAGGGCAAATACCTCCAAGTGGTTCCCTGATGTCCCGCTGGCAGGGGCCCTCCGCCAGGCAGGACCGCTTGGCAGATTTTTTTCCCCATCGGTCCGAGCTGCCAGCAAGGAGAGGCGAGGCACTCTGATATCGCAGCCATCCACAGGGCACCTCAGGAGTAGACGAAGATAGCCGCCGATAGGCCACAGGAGAAGTCCTCGATCCGCAAACGTGCACACAGTGGTCGATTTTCAGGTCAGAAGCCAAGAGACTCAGGTGCAGCAACCATCTGGGTCTTTAAAAAGGTGTTTAAGTGACGATAAGTCACTCAAAAAAACCTGCTATAGAATACATCCGCGTAGGAGCTCCTCAAAACACAGCCATTCTGTTCGAGCGTTGGCTGCGCCCCTGGAGCTGTTAACCCCTTGTACCATTTCATTGTCATTTTTAATTGTCTTTGGCAGTAACCAACTCCTGTCGCTTTTTAGATTCTACTCTTGTGAAATGCCAGTATTTGCCAGCACTGCAAAACCAGTGATTTTCACCTTATATTTGCAACACCATTGCTTTGTGACTAACCCCGTAAGACTTGGGTCATCACCAGTAAGTGCTCACAAATTTATGTGGTACACAACTCTTTAGCCTTCTATGAGAACACTTACTAGAGTTGACATTTTTGGGGGAGAGGGTTTGTTGTACAGTAGAGTACAGACTAGGAAAATCCCTTGCAGGCTGGTAGCATACTTTGATGGAATGGATTTACAGGGTTCACATTGTACAACCTTGCTCAGCATAGCAGGTTTTCTACAAAGAGTATGAAGAGAGCTATGCATACAGAAGATGGGTGAGGAGATTAAGCAACGCTGTCAGGATCCGATCATGCGTTATACATTGAGGCGGCAGTCAAGCTCATATGGGATCTCCACTCCTCAGTTCTTGCACTTGTGGTTGGCTTTTGAATCAATTTATGCACTTCTACAAGTTAGCGCAGCACTTCCCTTCAGGTACAGTGAGCCATGTGCCACTACAATCCATGCAGTGACTACCTCAAAAGATAACCACCGAAAGATCTGGACAGGTCACTCAACCTCCTTTTCAGACAAATTTATTATTAGACACCACCACTACAGCACAGCAATGTATCAGAAAAAAAAGCCTTTGTCAAGTTGTAAAAGGTTGAGCCCTCAAATTTCTCTTGTTCTGGAGTCAATTTAAGCCATCGTAAATTAAAATCATTAAAAAATAGAATACCTTGTTTGTGATTTTCACATTTTCCTTTTCACTGATTTCCAGGATCCTTTGAGTTTGAATTTCATCAGCAAGCGGTTTAAATCGAAACTTGGAGCAACGGGACGTTAAGGGTTCAATTATTCTGGAACAGACCAAAAGGATTTTCTTAAGGTGTTTTCGTGCCGATCCAACTGCAATGACTTTGATAGACTGACATGGTGTTTATCTCAATGCAAAGATAAGTTTACACCTGGGTTAGAATACAGCCTTAACTAGTGCCATTAAAGTCAACGGAGGTGGTACGTTTATAACCGCTCTGGTTAAGTTTACATAGGGTTCGAATAGGGCCCATGGTGTTTAAAATCTTTTCTTTATAGAACTTCAAACAATGATCATGTTTGTATGTAGTGTTCAATGAAGTTGACTGCTAGAAAGCCATTATAACTGAACTACAAATTAGAGAAAAAAACAAACGTGAATCATTTTTAGAACTATTTTTTATCAGACCACTACAGCTTCATGGAAAATAAAGTATGAAACAAAACACAGATGTGAAATCTCACCTGCTGACATAATTGCAGATCAAACAGAACCGAGTGGTTTTGGACTCCTTCTCCATAGTCCGCCTCAGAGCAGCTTGTGCAGCAGATGTCATGGAGTCTGCTTCGTCTAAAATGATGATCTTGAATGGGGGGCATGGCTTTCCACTGAAATAATTTAATAACAAAACAATAACGAGCGTTTTCTTTACATCTTGTCAACAGCATAGCCCAGTGAAATATTACCCAAACTGGAGAAAAAAATTATAATAAAAAAAGGAATACAATATAATGTCAGACTTTATAAAAGAATGCGTACATGACATGAAACAATGTATAATGAACTATGCCATAAATACAGGCTACTTCGCCGTTTGTGTTGAGGTTTCCTTCCTGTGCAAAATTATTAGGATATTATCTAAAAAATTAATACATTTTCCTATTGCCATGACGGAAAGTTTAAATTTTAATAAGGAACACTGAGACAAGTATTTGCAGTTCTCTCGCCAATGCCCCAACACCAGCAAAGAAAACTTTATTAAAACACTTGAAAAAAAGAGGGGGGGGGGGGATTAAAAAAACAACAACAAGGCCAGCAAAGTATTGGCATGCATTAAAAGGGGAATTCACTCACGGTATGAGAACATAATTTTGCCTCTTTATAAATCAATGGTAAGACGCACCTTGAATATGCTGTGCAATTTTGGGCGCCTGTCTTAAGAAAGGATATTATAGCGCTAGAAAAAGTGCAGAGACGGGCGACTAAATTAATAAGGGGAATGGAAGGGTTAAGTTATGAGGAAAGGCTAACAAGCTTAAACCTGTTTAGTTTAGAGAAACGGCGCCTTAGAGGGGATCTGATAACCTTATATAAATATATACGGGGCCATTATAAACCATTGTCTGGAACCCTATTCATTAACAGGACTATACACAGGACACCCATTTAGACTGAACAAAAGGAAATTCAGCCTAAAGCATAGGAAGGGTTATTTTACGGTGAGAACAATAAAGCTGTGGATTTCTCTGCATGTTGAGGTGGTTGGGTCAGAGACTGTACAGACTTTAAAGCAACGACTGGATGACTTCCTGCAAAAATATAATATTAAGGGTTATAATATTTAATATGTGGGTAAAAGCTGCTTGATCCAAGGAGAAATATGACGCCATTCTGGGGTCAAGAAGGAATTTTTTCCCAGTGTGTTGCATATTGGCGAGCGCTTCAGACTGTGTTTTTTGCCTTCTTTTGGATCAACAGCAGTAGGTGAGGTGCGAAAGGCTGAACCTGGTGGATGCATGTCTTTTTTCAGCCTATGTAACAACAAAACACAGCAGGTATCCCCTCCCCAACCTGGGGAAGGCACTCCCAGCCCCACAGTCCCCTAAAAGGCCCTCCGGAAGCAGCACTTTCTTTTTCTGAGCTGTGACAGTCCATATGCAACAGGCAACTTGTCAACTGAACACAAGAATCCAGAGTAGGACAGGAACAGTAGGTCCTAATCGGAGGAATTCGAAGCCCTTAAGAAGCCGAAGGACAAAAGAAATATGAAAATGTAATTGGAAGTTATAGCGTAACTGGTGAATCTCATGACAAACTCACAGGCAAAGCATGTAACAGAAAACACCAAAACACAAAAGTAACGAGGCCAACACAATAGAGACATACTTTATTTAATGTAATGCAATACCCTAAGAAACACAACAAAAGGGGGGGGATACTAGTCTCCATATTCTTTATTAAAAAGTTAAAACATTTTTGTCAAAGCAAACCAGAAAAATTATCAGACCAGAGCGAAATGGGTTTAAAATAAAAAGCCCAAAAGTCGACTCCCTGGACAAATCTGCCATATGAATAATATATTCAAGCCGACAACCCAAAGAAATAGCCTTAGATGCAGTTGTACTGGAGACTCAGGGAGCTCCAAAATGGGACACATCCACTCTCGCAAACTCCATAAGCCACCTGGGCAGGGTGGTCGATGTAAGACGTTTACACGGGGAACGGAATGAAACAAGGGGAGATAGGCAAGACCCTAAAACACTTTGTGTGTCTCATTACCTCAAACAACACCGGATGTAACCTTGGGACATCCCGGGGGGGACAAAAACCACAGACGAAAGGGACATCCAAGTACGGCGTGTAATATGCGGACACCGTCCGGTAGAAAACCCTGTACACCAAAATCTAAATGCACTAACATCGCCAACGCATTTAACCACAACCAGGCAAAACAGCATTAGCAATTTAGCAAACCTTTTTTTTTATCATGGCTATATAACACAGTGCATATAGACACACAGAAACTATTAGGCTTACTCAGAACGGCTCCCGCCAACTGTTAATTGGGCAAAGTTTTTCACTTTTTCTCGAATAACCTGAATTCCTCTTTCATCTGATGCGTTTAATTCAAGAACTCGCTGCCGGTACAGTTCAGGCCTGTAAATTGTTAAATATGAACTAGTTAGCAAAGATCCCACCTGCGATGCTGCAATCTGTGCTACAGTTTAAGCAAAATACAATAAGGTAATGTGATGTATACTATGTAGGGGAATGCATAATAGTTTAAATATAACGGTACTTTGTCATCAATAGCTGCAAAAAAAGAAGAAGTGAAAATGTGCTTTAAATGGTCTAGAATAGATCAAATCCTTATATTCATATTACAATACTTTATTAAAATGCAGTTGACCATTTTTCCACCTCAGAATTGATTGTGTAGAAATAAAAACAAGGTTTTCAAGATCATATCAATTTTAAAGCTTAAACAAAATAATAATAATAAAAAAAAAAAAAACACAACATACTATATTATCTGCTCCATTTGCTGTGCCTTTTTTTTTTTTTAGGACTTCTCTTTGGAAGATCCACTATATAAAAACGGACAATCCAACATTAGCACAGAATTAGAAATCCCTTTAGCCATTACTGGCCACAGCACTATCAGAACAATGAGTGTGGAATGTGACAAGATCAGCAGCAATAAAATGATAGGCAATTGTGCTTGTTTTTTTCTATTGTGACTTACCCAAAGAGCTCACGGGATGCGGCCAAAATGGTTGATGTTTTCCCAGTTCCAGGAGGGCCATAGAAAAGTAGATTAGGCAGCTACAAAAAAAAAAAAGGAAAGAAAAATTACAGGAAATTAAGTTTTAAATGCAACTAAAACAAATTAAAAAAGGCTATAGTGTCTAAATAGCATCCATTGCAGAGTCTGGTTTTACAGTGATATAAAAGCAAGCATCTCGGTACTAGAACCAGTACTCCTTGTAGGAAATGTGGGTTATACCTTCATTATAACAGCCATACAAACAATACTTAAATAAACAGGGTTATTCAAAGAGAATCGAAAAGTCACCGCACGGTCGGTGACTTTTTTGTTCTCTTCAATTCGGTGCGATTTGGCCATCCCATGTCGGCGACCCTGCAGTGTATTCAGCAAGCACCACAGGGCCGTCTTAGTGCAGGGAAAAGCCGCCGCAAACTCACTGCAAAACCCAGTGAACGCACACCGAAACCCGCAAAAACATCTTGATTAACCCCGCCGAACACACCGGAGAAACCCAAGCAGCCGCCGATCATAGCACAGAGCAGCCGCCAGAAAAACCCGACACTGCAGACGAATGGAGAAAAAAAAAAAAAAAGTTTGAGAAGTGAAATGCTGTTTGCAAAGAAACTGCTGAGCGAAAATGTCTGGAATTTACATATAAGATCCAATGAATGATAATAAAAAGGGCTGGTACAGAAAAAAAAAAAAAAGGAAAAATGGCTAAAAGATCCTAAAAAAAACACATAAATAAAAGAGACTCTTCACAGCAGAATATTATAAATCAATGGTTTATTAGATATTGAATTAAAACGGGAATATTTTTAACATTGAAGCCTATGGGATTCGCCTGAATAAACCTGTCGAATGAAACCACTGAACAGCAGGGCAATTCAGAAACTTTTCAATGCTGGTTTTTGTTCTCTGAATAGACGAAGCATTGCTTCTCTATGGGGATTTTACTGCTCTCGAACAGGCAACGAACGGGCACCGTATTTGCAGACACTTCGCAAACAACCCAGGACGTACTTGAAAACCAGAGAAATCTCAATGTATCCTTCCTGGTAAAATATTTTTTTAAATTTATTTATAAAGTAGCGAACATTTGGCGAACTGCCTGCTCTCTGAATAGTCGAATGGCCAGGAAAGGTAACTGTACGCTGAATTTCACTGTTCGGTTACCTTTCGGCCACAATTCGGATCTCTTTGAATAACCCTGAAAGTGTTTACATGGATCACATTATGGTGCCCCCACTACATGTGATAATGAGGGGACTTAACAAAAGTGATGCATCCCATCATAAGGCCCAAGGATGCAGTGCAAGCACCAGATCTGTGACCACCGCTGTCAGTAGAACATCCCAGTGCTGCTGGCAAGGCTGCAAGAAACATTGCTGGATGGTGCACACCGGACACCAGCTTGCACCGCTAGATTTTACTACAGCGTATGTGCATGTGTTTTTCTTGACTTACATCTGCACCCTCCAATGACTTCTTCAGTACAGCAACCACTTCGTCTTGGAATGCAACTTCATCCACACATTTGGGTCGACTGTATGAAAAATTTAATTGTCAGTTTGCCATTGAAGAGCAAATAAAAAGATTGCAGAAATACTATTTCCCATTGAAATATTGTCAACTGAAGAAGTGGAAAGTGCGGCAACAGTAACTAATACTTATCACACGTAAAGTCTTTAAGAATCTAAAAATATCAGTCTTTAAAAAAATCAAAAACTATACAAAATAGTATAATCTCCACATAAAATGCATTACTCCAGTTCTTAAAACCTTAGTTTCAGGTTAATGTATGCTTTTACTTACACCCTCCTTCTGGTCTTTGTGTGTAACGTGTATGTATATTTGTTATTCTGTTGCTCCCATTGTACAGCGCAATGGGGGATCGTGAGTCCACTGGATCTTACTGAACCATCCAGGAGCTTGTGTCTGAGTGGAGCCCTAGCTACTTCATTTATGTAAATATTCCAGTTGTAGCGAATTACTAATACTACAGTGTAACGTTTATACATAAAACGTATCCGTTTTTTAGAGATTGGGATACCAAATGTTACAGTTTATACAAGACTCTACATTTGATAAGCATATTTAAGGGTCTATGCACAAAGACCCGAAATTTGGTACAATTTCAGGGCTTTGTGTCTCGCTGCAATTCAGAAATTAAGTTTTGACGAAAATATGGTGAATTCACCATTGAATGGTCACATTTTGCCAAAATTGGAGTTGCTGAAGCAGCTATCGAACGTCAGCAGTGGTGAATTTTACCAAACTGCAAGAAAAAGTTTTTTAAAAGATTCGACTCCTAGTCTCTGAAAAGGAGAATCGATAACATGTGCCCAAATTTAAAAAAAGTCCTTTAAAAAAAATAAATAGAAAAGGTCTTGAAATTAAAATTTCGTCAAAAGTTTTTTGTAAAAAATTAAATGAAGAGGTCTTAAAAAAATATTTTCTATTTAGTGCATTGAAAGGATTCGCCTGTTTAAACCTGTCAAATTGAACCACCCCCGAAAATCAGGGCATTTCGGCATTCTGTGAATAAAAGACACGATATTGTTCAATTTCGATACGGAGCAATGTCGGTGATGCTGAATTGCACCGTATTTTGCTGTCAATTCACCAGTATTTGGCAAAGTGACCGCTTAGTGAATAAACAAATTAGCCTGAAATTGCACCGAACAGTGAAATTCATGATCCGATGCAATTCAGGGCCAATTTGAAGGTTTGTGAATAACCTCTTTAGTGTTTGTGCACTTTCCACTTTGCTTGATTTGGTTTGACAACATTATGCACGAGTGGGATAGCAGGAAAGTTGCAATACGTCTGCTGAGGCTGTCAGACGAGCGCATTCTGTGCGGACTGTGTGTCCTTGCACAACGGACGTACTTTCTGACTGATGACAAGGTAGTGGCCACACGGTCCGGTTTTTTTTGACTGATGTAGAAGGGAAAATAAATGAAAAACATTTCGTCCGTCAAAATGCTGGACGTCAAAAATGCAGTCCGTCTGACTACGTTCCATCACTCACACACAAAGCTATGCGAACGTTGCACACTCTGTGCGTCCATTCTAGCAGTTTTACGTTCGTGCCTAACTTGCGTCCGCACTTCTGTGCCGGGGCACTTAGGCTAGGGTCAGACGAACGCATTTTTCACGTGCGTTTAGCAGCACGAAATCACGGCCATGCTAGCAGCAAATGACGTCCAATGCCGGGGAACATACGACGAACAGCCGCACGAAAGTTCGTCCGTGCAACGCAAGTGGCCAACGAACGCATTTTTTCGAGAACGTCAAACCGCTAGTACTGACGTACAGAGTGCGCTGCGGCCACATAGCGGCGTGTTTGTGTGATTGGGAGACGTCAGACGCTGCTAATGTCCGGCTAACATAACGTCCAGACACAAAAAGTGTTTTATTGACGATCCGTACAAAATCACGGACGAAAAGGCGCATCGTATGACCGCTATCGCGTATTCCGGGAAAAAATACGTACGTTCGTTCGAACGCACTTTTTCACGGACAACGTGAAAAATGCGTTCGTCTGACCCTAGCCTTAGGCTAGGGTCAGACTGAGGCAGTGCGAACGCGCGTTCTGGCGCACTTAATCACGGCCGTGCTAGCAGCAGATGCCGGGCAATGACGGCCAATATACGAAGTACGGTCGCACAAAAGTCCGGCTGCGCAACGCAAGTGGAAAATGAACGCATTTTTTCGAGAACGTTAAACCACTAGTACTGACGTACAGAGTGCGCTGCGTCCGCTAGCGGCGTGTGTGAGTGAATTGGAGACATCAGACGCTGCTAATGTCCGGCCAACATAACGTCCAGATGCAAGAAGTGTTTTATTGATGATCCATACAAAATCACGGATGAAACTGCGCATAGTATGACCGCTATTGCGTATTCCGTGAAAAAATACGTCCATTCTTCGAACGCACATTTTCACGGACAACGTGAAAAATGCGTTAGTCTGACCCTAGCCTCAGTCTGTGGGT
Source organism: Leptobrachium leishanense (assembly GCA_009667805.1). Lineage (NCBI taxonomy): Eukaryota > Metazoa > Chordata > Amphibia > Anura > Megophryidae > Leptobrachium > Leptobrachium leishanense. Next base: position 134,987,982 of record CM019066.1, on the reverse strand, counting down.
CTCTATTGATCTTAATTGTATGCTACCAGACGTTAAAATGTGCGGCAACACGGACGTGAACACTGCGCTCATCTGACCCGAGCCTTAATAGTGCTTTGTGTCACTAGCATTACTGTTATTTATCATAGAAACATTGATGACATATTCAGAGTACAATATTGTCAAATAAACAGACTTGAGAATTTGACAATTGTCACCGACTTAGTCCCAACAATTATAGTCACATTATGTAATCAAAGATACACAGGTGAATGTCATATTACTTTATATTAAAATGGTTCCATGATTAAACAAAGGACTCTATGGCATGAGCAAGTCAGGATAAAGAAAAGTCGGTTTTTGTGGAGAAGCAGCTGGCCTTCTTGTTAAATGGTAGAGACTAAAGGGTCTATTTCAAAGAAAGGTTAAACTCAGGAGAATGACTGGAGAAGTGAAAATTCTAGGTCAAAATAGCTAAACCCGAAAACAGTTCTCCCATTTATCTCACTTTCTAGATCGGCTATTTGGTCTACATTGTTCACTCCTCCTGAGTTTCACCTTTCTCTGAATAGACCTGTTAGGCTGGGGTCAGACTTTAGGCGCACTTAATGACGGCCGCAGTAGCAGCAAATGACAGGCAATGACAGCCTATATACGAAGTACGGCCGCACGAAAGTGCGGCCGCACAACACAAGCGGCAAACAAACGCATTTTTTCGAGAATGCACAACCGCTAGTGCTGACGTACAGAGTGCGCTGCGGCGGCATAGCGGTGTGTGTACGTGATTAGGAGACGTCAGACGCTGCTAATATCCGGCCAACATAACGTCCAGACGCAAAAAGTGTTTTGGCGATCGGTAAAAAATCACGCACGAAAATGCGCATCGTATGACCGTTTTCGCGCATTCCCTGAAAAAAATACATCAATGTGTTCAGACGCACTTTTTTACCGACAATGCAAAAAATGTGTTTGTTTGACCCTAGCCTTAGAGTCAGGCATTTGTTGTATTCATACTATTCTTGCAGCTGATGCACGGAATCAGATACTGGGGAAAGGGAACAATTGGCTATTGACACTACCTCTTATATTTATGCTTACTGATGTGTTTTCCAGAGTTTTCTGTGTGCCGAGTATGGTGTGCAAACTTGTCCACATGCGCTTTGCAGAGACCTTGTGGATGGCACATTGCGCTGCCGCCAATGTCCTCAGATTATGTTTAACCCGGTGTGTCTGACAAACACCAATTCGTACCCAATGCCATCAGTTATGTTAGCGAGTGAACGAGGGATCTCCAAGTTGCTAATGTATTTATGCAGCACATTAATGAAACACTCTAAGGATGCCCGTATAATAGAAATTAACACGCATGGCAGTGTGTACACACGAAGGTTGTACAGGAAACCTGAATCAGCCTCCAAATGGGGGAAGAATTCCATTGCCCAGTTTAGGTTGGGAATATATAACTAAGTGCATTCGCAACTAGGGTTACCAGATCAGAAATTATAATTAACAGTTTCTTCCACCACATACTCACCAGATCAGACACGTTTACCTAGACACACATTTTTCCAGATGGGCAGTGCATGAACACACAACCCTGCAATATGTATAACTCCTATGCTGCAGTGAGAGAAAAAGGAATCTCCGGTGAATCTCCTTGCAGAAATGGATTTTTCCTCCTGCAGCATATACACGATGCATGGTAGCTCCCTCCCTGCTGCATGATATAGTAATATGTGTGCAGGAAAACATTAATCTGGTAACCACCATTTCTAACCAATCAATGGATCGCAATGTATTTAACTGGCTGTACGTGTCAACATCAATGGTGACTGTAGAGGACCCACTGTGGTCACTAGCAGAAGGACACTGAGCAAAGCACTCCCAGTGTCCTTGCACCACCTCTGCGATATCACCTGCAGGTGATCTTGCAGATGAAGAAGGTCCCATCTCCGTGGATGCTTATGAGCTCTGGGAGGGGATATCGGCAGTAGCTGCTGGTATTTGCTAGAGGCTCCCAAATATTAGCAAGGCTTTTATTCAGAAAATAGATATATTACTGGAAAATATATTATCACAAGGAAAAAACTTTCTACAAAAAAGGTACAACTATACATTTGTTTATGCAAGAACAAAAAGTGTAAATAGAAATCCTAGCTTTAACCAATGGTTCTTTGGTCCACGGTGACCTCTATTGGGCAATAAACAAAACAGCAGCTTTTACGTATTGATTACATCTAAACCAGTGGTCAGCAAACTTGGCCATCCAGATGTTTTGGAATTACATCGCCCAGGATGCTCAGCATGGCTGAGCATCACGGGAGATATAGTTCCAAAACATCTGGGAGGGCCAGGATTGCTGACCCCTGATCTAAACTAAGGACCTCTGTGTGTGTGTGTCCTTCATAAAAGAACATTTTAGAGGACACCCTAAGGACCATATTCATCCACTGGAATTTGAAAGTCACAATGAACCAAAGGCGTGTGCCCCCCACCCCAATCCTGTCAAACCCTACCTGCTGCCCCAGCACATAAATTGTCCATTTAAAAAAGACATGCATCCACCACTCCAGAAACCCAAATAGAGTGATGTCACTGCATATACAACATAAAGGATCTGCCATGAACAGCTGACTTCCCCATGATATTGTTTAAGAAATGTCAATAAATTGGTGAATCTCTGAATTTTAAGAACGTGACATGAATATAAAAGATGGTCAAACATTTGAGGTTTCTATGCACGTTCAGCAAATAAAAGTAAATGTGTATATTTTCTACTGTAAAAGAACAAAATACACATAGATCAAGCAAGGAAACACCTAAACATGGTTTCCTAATGCATATACTCAGGTCTGCATCAGGCAAAGACAAGATTGTGTTAATTTTCCACTTTAGAAAACACAGTAAAGGCATTACTATTTTTCCACCCATGGGATCGCTTTCGGCTTCTTCCCGTCAGAGCTGCTGCCTGCGCCCGATACAGATCCTTTATCTTTTATGGGCTTTGTGCTGATGGATGTCCCGCCTTTCAAAAACGCCTGCATTATTGTGTGACCTGTCAAAAAAATAAAACATAATTTTTAGCATAGAAGGATGAGTCGACCTGATCGGACCCGTTTATTGCTGCCGGAGACACTTTGGTCTCCAAGATCTTAAAATAGCTTAGACTATTACGGTGGCTAGCATATCCCTTTAAATGCAGCATGAGGTACACTGGTCTGTACACACGGCATGCAGGAAAGGCGTCCATGGAGTTTACTTGATCATTTATAGAAGTGCTATAGGTATAGAAGATCAATAAAACCAGGGCTTGACAAATACAAGTCTCCACATTGTTGGAATACACTGATAAAAGTACGTACCATTGGTTCACAAGTTACATTTAAAAGTCAATCACTAAGAGTCTAAATTACGACTCAAAGAATAAATGTACCCTCCCCCAGTATTACTTTGCAATAGAGCCAGGGGTCAACAACCTTGGCTCCCTGATGTTTTGTGAACTACATCTCCCATGATGCTCAGTCACCCATTAGGCTGACTGAGCCACATGGGAAACGTAGTACCCAAGGTTGCTGACCCCTGCAGTAGGCTATATAAATAAAATGATGAAGTGAGGCTTAATGGTTTGGTTCAGATGTAAATGTGAAATTTGGTTCTACAGGGCTCACAGGGGCAAACTATGTCAACCCTCCCATAAGAGTGGGCATGCCCCATGCACTCAGACACAGCAATGCTGGGTGAATAGGTTTGTCCTGTCCCTCTGAGTTCGCCAACACCCCACTAGATACTCTTTATCTGGAACATGGCAAAAAGAGCATAAAAACCGATGCTCAATTTTCTAAAAATTAAACCACACAATAGTCACAATGAATTGGCCATGGTGAGCAGGACCTCCTCTCCCCTCTGCATTCCCTACTGCCTGTAACAACCATCATAAGCAGAGGGTTTCCATCCGTCCAACTGGGACTGGGCAATGTTTCCATGTTCATGATTAAATCATGAAGGTCAGCCTTGGTTTTTACCTTTCTGAGAATCAAGGCATCAACATTGCTTTTTAATGGAGTGTTTATCCACAGAGCTGATGGTTTTGGCAGGGGTTTGCCCACCAACTTGCCAAATCTGCTGATGCTGCAACAGACAGTCTATTCAAAACAAGTCCAGATTCTTCGATTTTCAGAAAGTTAAGAGTAAGGTCAACCTTAAACAGGACTTAAATCACTCAGCCATACAGTCAGGTCAACTTGCTGGCACTAGGACCAGCAGCTTTCCAGGGTTCTGATCTCACAGGCTGTGCAAAGCAGCTTGGCCATTGCCTCTCAATGTACTTGCATCGGACTGGCTGAACAGTCCTCTTGGTGATCGAGTCTGGTGCAGAGATCAGCAAATCTGTCATTGAGACCCCGTACCCTCCCCTATTCATGTCTGGCTACTCTCTGCCCTGCAGGTATGACTAGAAGTCTTCTCAATGGGAAGCACACGGACTCCTGCTAGAGATGGGATATTATGCAATACATGTAGGTCTGTGAGGGTTTAACACAGGATGAGGGCTGTTGGTAACTAGGCTCTCACATATGTCCGAAATCTCCTGACAGGCTGAGCACGATGGGACGTACAATCCATGCAAACATACAGGTCTATGGAGGACCAGTAGCTATTTGTCCGTGTCCACACAGCAGCCGGCAGGGAGAAGCAGGTAAATGCACTCAATAATCGCCACCTCGTTCCACATGTAGGAAAAACTCACCGTCGCCGCTAACATAAGCTGCCAGGACGCTGCAAGAACCAGCCGAGGCGCCAAAACCCTGCAGATAAACACTTCCGGGTCACGATGAATACTAGCGGTAAATGGTAAACGCAGTATAGAGCACGACACGGGGACGCCGTCTGTATCCACGGCAACGCACCGGAAGCAGGAATCCGCCATGATGTTGGAGGTAGGAAAAGATCCTGACTTCAAAAGGCTTTTTATGTCCACCATGTTGGTAGAGGAAATGTTTTGTCTTTCAGTCTCAAGAATCCTAATACAAAGCATTATGTGCTGTGGTGGAGGTCCAATATTTAGGGATTGGTAATCCTGCACTTTAGGGGTCCAAATTAACAGCATTACAAAAATGGAAAAACTCCACTTTTTCCTATAAATCATAATGGTATCTGGTAATAATATGTCTGGGTATCGTTCAAAAGCGTCCTTATTTCACGTTCTTTATCTGTTTCCAAACCTTGCTCGCGAAAGACGTTATAATGGCAGGAAGACCTCGTGCTCCAACGTTATAATGGCAGGAAGACCTCGTGCTCCAACAACATTAGTAGATCCGGACAAAATTGTGCGTTATAGTAAATCTCACCCTAACGCACAATTTTGTCCGGATCTACTAATGTTGTTGGAGCACGAGGTCTTCCTGCTGAAGTGGAAATAGGCTGGAAGACGGCCGCCATTGTACACAGGCGGCCATCTTGTTCAGAATATTGGTTCACTTGTATATAACTAGACAGGTTTGTAGCTGAGACTAGAATGAGGTATACGTAGAAATTTAGGAATGCGTTTAGATTAGCAGAAAAGCAATTAAAGCTTTATGAAAGATCTCTGTCTGTTCCTGGCACGGAGGAGAAAAGCGACTCAAGGTCGTTGGGGCCCGCAGAGGAACAAAGAAAATATAGAGAACAGACCAGGCCCCAGGCCATCTGAATAAACATAGCCGATAGGGAGGGAGGCACTGCTCTGAGAAAGACAGCACAACAAATCACAGACTGTCAAACTAACGAGAAGTGTATCAATTTATAGTTATATGTGGAATGTTCTTTGTGTTCGAGTTAATGATGGGAGGTATTAACCCACGTGGGGTGGAATAAAGTGTCATAGGGAGGTGGGCTCACTGGGATGTACCTAATTACGTATTTTTGTGTATAAGATCCCTTGCACGGGTGAAAGGGGGGGCTCACTCTTTGCGATTCAATCCTGTGTGAGCACTTGTGTGACGACACAATAAACTCTTGCCTTTCCTGAAGAGACTCGTGTTTGGACAATCCTTGCTTGTGTCTGGTCCGGCGCCGTTAATGAAAGTGAACCTGTTTTTGTCCGCCTACATTTCTGGGGACTCGATAGCCGGGATAACGGGCCTTTTGCCAAGACACAGGCAACGGCTGCTGAACACAGTGCGGCGAAATTGACTGCAGGTGCACGAGAATCCCGATGGTTGGGGGCGTCCGTTGAAGGTGAGCTGACATCTGCAGGCGCCAAGCAGGATTTCCTGTTCAGTGGACCTCGTCTCGTCCCAAACGGACCCCCCTGACCCGGGAAAACTGGGACACCAACGAGTCTGAGGAAACAGCAAGCAGCGCCGGCGATAGGTAACGTGTCTTCTATGTTTTGTATGTCTAAAGGAAATACCGGTATCTAAGGGAAACGTCCGACTGAGATAGACGGATAAGAGGATGCGATGGCCACCATCCTATTGGCATATCTAGCCCGCCGCTGATAGCGCTGATATTGCTAAGGAGCCAGAGTGGCTAGCGGGTGTCTGGATTCGGGGGAATTGAATGCCAATCAAAGGGTAGTTCTGTAAGAGAGGGAGAAGGTAGCCACGTGGAGTTGCATAGTTCAGTGTTTGTAAATAGAGCTTCGCCACGTGGGTAAAAGGGAAAGGAGGAGGGATTTTCTGTGACTGGGCTGAGAGCCTGAGTCAGTGCCTAGTGTGTACGCCGTGTAGTGAAAAGGGCTCATAGTGGAGCCAGCGGTAGCTGCAGAGATAGTGGTGCTGAGTGGGTAGATTATCCATAAAGCAGATTGGAATTGCAGATGGAAGTATAGATAAGGAACGGGGTGCACATAGTCACAAGCAGTCAAGAGTTAGAGTTCAAATTACGGGGTATAAGGAGCCACAGAAGAGGGAATGAGCCCTCGGCTAATGGAAAGAGTTGAAGTGCTTTATGTTCTGTTATGTGATGAAAGCATCTGATACGGTATGTGTTGTGAATGAATTGACTCGAGTGCTGTGAGTGAACGTGCGCCTACTCGCTCCGCGAGGAAGCAAATATGAGTTTGGACCCCGAACGTACGTTTCTAGCGCCTGTAGATACGAAGGAATTGTTGACTGAAGTATCAGACTGTAGATTTTAACTGTTGTTGAAATAATATATCTGTATTGCAAAGAGTACTGTTTTCAAGAGTAATAATGGGTAACGGGTCATCTAAGCCCAAGAAGGTGAAGGAGGGTGAGACGCCCCTAGAATATATGGTGTAGAATTAAAAAAAAAAAAAAATTAAAAGTAATGTGTACAGTTGTGTGGCCGTTATTAGTCCCAGGATGGCCAGAGCAGGGGTCAATGGACCCGGAGTTGGTACAGAAGGTACATTCCCAGGTCACAAAGCAGTACGGACATCCTGAACAGTACCCGTATATAGATATATGGAGATATTGTATTAAAAACAAGAGTCATTTTATAATGATAGCGGGGAGGAATAAGAAACAGGACCCCCAAAATAAGAGAGAGAGAGAGGTGTTAGTAGAACAACCGGAAGAAAATAAATGTTTTACCCCCGTCCTATCTATTATGTTATGGGGCAGCTAGGGAAGCTCTGAATGCTGCGGTTGCGCGGCGGAGAGGGGGGGCGGGCAGCTGCTGTGTCTCGGTCAGCTCCCTCTGCTCCGTCCTGTGTGACTGAGGAAGAAGAGCAGGGCGCCGCGAATGGAGGAGATAGAGAGGCTCCACCAGAAAAGATTGAGATGCCCGATGGGAGCATATATAAATTAATTAATATTTTACGGAGTAGGATGATTGCGGTGCTGTATGGTTTGTGTGTGTGATTCGGACTGATTTTGTCCGATTGTGTTTATAATTGATTATTAAATTGTTCAATTAAAAGTAAGAATGACTGAGAGGTGAACTTCGTCCCTGGTGTATAGGCCCCCTCCTTTCTGACAGACTGTTTGGAAGGGGGAAGGGAGGGAGTCAGTAAAATTGCAGTAGTTATGCCAAGGGAGGATGTTTTTCTTTGCTCTCTGATAGCTAACCCTTTGTGTATCTGTGCAGCGTACTATGCTTAGCTAATTTTAGTGTAGGTTACAATAGAATATTTGTCTGAAGTCTGTTGAGTGCAAGATATATGTTTATATTTTGTGTTGATATTATTCCGAAAGTTTTAGTTTTGTCCAGAGCTCAAATTAATATTAAAAGAAAACTAATTCGAGAAATAATTAAAGTAATTTTTCTTTAACTGTTTTTTAAAAGGTATGTTTTTGTTTGATTTTTGATGGAATGGTTATTTTATTGTTATGAGATGTTTAGAGTGGTCTTATGACAATGGAATGATTTATTTTTATTTATTGTTTTTTCGATGTGGTATTAAGAGTCTGTTTTGGGCTACGGGAAAATATCTCTGCGAATATTGTTTACACAATGTGTATATGTATATGCCCGAATGTCCCATCCAGTTCCTGGGGCGGGATATCCCTTGCAAATTGCAAGCCCAAATTATGTTTTTTTCCTGGGGGTCACGCTCAATTAGACCTGCCGGAGGATAGCAGTTTCGCTCGGCAGCATAACACAGCCAGCCCGCACAACCCCCAACCTGTGAAAATCGCAGCAGTTATGTCAAAGGAGGAAGAATGGCGCACGGCACCTACTCTGTCTGCCACGCCGGATCCGCACGCACTACTCCTTGGAATTCCTGAGGTGGGGGGCGGAGGAAAACCCGCCCAGATGAGTTGAATTATAGCCCGGCGCAACACCGGTGGCTCTAAGACAATATTATATCCCACAGAAAGCCAAAGCAGAATATACAGATATATTTACAGAGATTTAAAGATCACAGCAAGCCCTTCCAGCTGTTCGTGCATGAATATAATCAAACAGCGACAGGAGTATTGGTCCAGACCTTTGGCTCATGGCTGAGGCCTGTGGCCTACCTCTCCAAGCAACTCGACCCTGTGGCCTGCGGCCTACCCCCATGCCTGAAAGCAGTGGCCGCCACTGCAATGCTGATAGCAGAAGCAGACAAGCTGACCCTTGGACAAGTTCTTTATGTCAAGGTGCCCCACGCTGTCAAGGCTCTGCTGGATGTGAAAGGAGGTTACTGGTTCAGAAACAGCCGGATGACAAAGTACCAAGCCATGATGTGTGAAAATCCACGGGTTCATTTGGACCTCATCGCTACCTTAAACCCTGCTACTTTACTGCCTGACTGCGAAGAGGATCCAGATCATGAATGCCTCCAAGTCATGGAAGAAGTGTTCAGTAGCAGGCCGGATTTGAAAGACGTACCCCTAGACAAATACGATCTACAGCTATTCACTGATGGTAGCAGCTACATGGATGATGGGAAGAAAGTCTCCGGCTATGCAGTAGTCTCAACAGAAGAAGTCATCGAAGCAAAGCCACTGCCAGGCCATACATCTGCACAATTGGCCGAAATAACAGCTTTAACCAGAGCCCTTGAAATCTCTGAAGGCAAAAGAGTAAATATCTACACAGATTCCAAGTACGCCTTCATGACAGTCCATGCACATGGTGCACTCTACAAAGAGAGAGGCCTACTTACGTCTTCAGGACAACAAATCAAATGTGCGGCTGAAATCGCGGCCCTCCTGGAAGCGGTATGGAAACCAAATGCTGTCAGCATCATGCACTGCCGTGGTCACCAAAAAAGGCCATGACGAAATTCCAAAAGGTAACAGACGCGCGGACCAGGCCGCAGAAGCAGCTGCAAAACAGCCACCGCCAACAGAAGATCAAGCTAAAGTACTGATCTGCAAGCAAGAACCTCAACCTTCCATGCCAAATTACGAGTTCTATATGAATTTGAGACAGTTTGAACCCCACGGCGAGTTCATTGAAATAATATTGCACAAATGGCGAAATGATTATGTACTATTAGAACTCAATTATGATTATATCCAATGGCTTTTCCCAACACGGACACAAGGCCGAAATTTCTACTCTACTCCTCTAAATCCGCAAGAGACACGCCTGATGGTCAACACCTCAGAAGTTCAGCAAAGACTGCGCCGAGTCTACCAAATGATGCTGAAATTCTTCGGTGTAAAAATAGTGGGGGAGGAGGAAGACAAAGAAACAAGGAGATCCTTATCAAGAACAGACTGCCAAGAATGAAGAAAAGTGCAATGAACTTTTTTATACCAGCAGTAAGAGATTCACAAGACAGACAAGATTTGTTATTTTGAGAACAGGCCCATCGGGCTATCCCCAATGGCATTATTACAAATAGATTTTACAGTGCTGCCACCCTGCAAAGGATACAAATATTTACTAGTGATGGTGTGCACTTTGACAGGATGGGTGGAAGCCTTCCCAACAAGAACTGAAAAGACTACAGAAGTAGTAAAGAGTCTGATGAAAGAAATAATACCACGTTACGGGCTTCCACTCGAAAAAGGGTCAGACAATGGCCCCGCATTTATCCAGAACTGTTTACAACAACTTGCCCGGCTACTGGGCATCACCTGGAAGCTATAGACCGCCTACAGGCCCCAAAGTTCGGGAAAAGTTGAAAAAAAATGAACCGTACTCTAAAGACTTTGATGTCCAAACTGTGCCAAGAGACGTCACTAGGCTGGTTGGACTTGCTGCCGATAGTCCTTTTGCACATTAGGTGCAGACCAACCCCCCCAATTGAAGCTAAGTCCGTACGAACTTATGTTTGGACGGCCAACCCCTCTAATTAATGGACTAAGGGGGGACCTTCGGGCATTGGGAGAAACTAAACTAAATGATCAGGTAGTAATGCTGGGTAAATCAATGCAGAAATTAAATATTTGAGTGGGGGATAATATACCGCATTTTCTGTATCCTTCATTGTATAAGTATTGTCCGGGTGACTCAGAATGGGTAAAAGAGTGAAAAAATGATCCACTGGGTCCAAAATGGAGAGGTTTTTATCTTGTCCTGTTATCAACCCCTACAGCAGTAAAGACCACAGCCATGAGCACCTAAATGATCCTAACCCCGATGATTCAGAGGATCAACAAGTGGGTGTTTTGATGGGCACAGGCCCTGACCACCCGCCAGCGGAGATGGGTGTTTTGATGGGCACAGGCCCTGACCACCTGCCAACGGGGGATAACCACAGGGTGCTTTTTAGGGGCCCGGCCCCCACCCTTGATCGTCCAGAAATGTTCTTCACTTGTGAAATTCCGGTGGAGAGGGATTGGGTTTATGTGACTGTGAAAAGAATTGCCCAAGGAATTCTGACACTAGGGGCATTTGTGGTGCTGATTTTATATCTTGCTAATCTGATTTATGGACTCTCACGTGGAGCATGCCCCAATTGTACAAGCACCGCTGGGAAAGTGGATATTTCCCATATCTGGAATGGTACGCACCCGGTGATGGAGAACCGTACCATGTGGAGACAAAAACGAGAAGTATCATCCGAGATATTGCCAAGAGGACATTTACTTGTGCAATTCAAATATGACTATGCTAAAAAGTCTGGGCAAACCGCATGCTGGGTGTGTAGTAGACTGCACCCAGAGACAATTCATATACCATTTGCCTCTGTTCCAATGAATTTGAGTATGTTTGTATCAGGGAATGTCACAATACATGCTGTCGACGCACCAAGGGTAAAGACAGAATCAGTCAGTCCCGGGTACCCCATAATAGGACCAGTGTATCCACCAGAATGGTGTTTCCAACTAGGACCAGATAAAGAAACAAATAACGAGGGTAGATTATGTAACTCAAGTCAGTTCAACTGGACATTATATATATACGATGCAGGCAATTCACTAGAGGCCAAGAGGCGGTGATTGGGAATGTGACCAATGGGAGGCAGGGTGCAGTGGATATGATGAGACGGCTGAGACACTTTGCGATAGAGATATCAAAGGGAACACTATATTCATCACCATTTATAGTGAAAGGAGGGTACCAGGTGTGCTGTGAAAGGGTGTGTTACACATGGGTACCACCAACAATAACGGGAATGTGTTATTTGGCTAAGCTGGTCCCAATCCAGAAACTAAGGGGAGAAGACACAAACACAGACACAGAACTACACCCTAGGTACCCACTGGTGTTTGAAAGACCAAAGAGAGAATTGTTCGCGAAGATGGATCGAATATGGACATGGTTGCCAGCATGGACTGGATGGGGAGGAGAGATGATGAGGAGATTGAATAGCTATGTCAATTTGATGGATGAGATTCTGAATAGAACCAGTATGGATATCCAGCTGCTGAATCTGGAAATGCGTGAGTTACGAAAGGTGCAGATGATATATGATATGGCGCTTGAGCAGATCAGTGCGGCCTTGAATGGATTGTGTGAAATGACAATGCACTATGAATGTTGCACCTTCATCAGAAACACTACACATGAAGTCCCAGATTATTACCAGGTAATTCAAGATCACCAAGAGAAGGTAGCACAGTTGCAGGGTATAGCCAGGAGGATTGCTGCCGAAGGCTGGAATCCGCTCCGTGGGTTTGGAGCAATGGGAGAATGGTTTGGGTCTATCTTGAGATTTATCTCACGGATTGGATCCATGATACTCATGATAGTGGTGATCTTGATCAAAGGGATACTGATATATTTACAGAGATTTAAAGATCACAGCAAGCCCTTCCAGCTGTTCGTGCATGAATATAATCAAACAGCGACAGGAGTATTGGTCCAGACATAGGGCTATGTTTATGGCCACTGTGCAAAACAGCACTGACATCTACACAAACACAGAAGATACCACTGATAATTCCACAGGGAATGTTCCCAGTGAACGGAGAGCCCCCCCAGTATGCAGAGTTTCAGAATAGTGGAGTGTAATGGCTACAAGTGCCAGGAAAAGATCCTGACACTTGAGCCAAGGGGGGAATGAAGTGGAAATAGGCTGGAAGACGGCCGCCATTGTACACAGGCGGCCATCTTGTTCAGAATATTGGTTCACTTGTATATAACTAGACAGGTTTGTAGCTGAGACTAGAATGAGGTATACGTAGAAACTTAGGAATGCGTTTAGATTAGCAGAAAAGCAATTAAAGCTTTATGAAAGATCTCTGTCTGTTCCTGGCACGGAGGAGAAAAGCGACTCAAGGTCGTTGGGGCCCGCAGAGGAACAAAGAAAATATAGAGAACAGACCAGGCCCCAGGCCATCTGAATAAACATAGCCGATAGGGAGGGAGGCACTGCTCTGAGAAAGACAGCACAACAAATCACAGACTGTCAAACTAACGAGAAGTGTATCAATTTATAGTTATATGTGGAATGTTCTTTGTGTTCGAGTTAATGATGGGAGGTATTAACCCACGTGGGGTGGAATAAAGTGTCATAGGGAGGTGGGCTCACTGGGATGTACCTAATTACGTATTTTTGTGTATAAGATCCCTTGCACGGGTGAAAGGGGGGGCTCACTCTTTGCGATTCAATCCTGTGTGAGCACTTGTGTGACGACACAATAAACTCTTGCCTTTCCTGAAGAGACTCGTGTTTGGACAATCCTTGCTTGTGTCTGGTCCGGCGCCGTTAATGAAAGTGAACCTGTTTTTGTCCGCCTACACTGCCATGTTGGAGCACGAGGTCTTCCTGCCATTATAACGTTGGAGCACAAGTTCTTCCTGCCATTATAACGTCTTTCGCGAGCAAGGTTTGGAAACAGATAAAGAACGTGAAATAACAACACTTTTGAAAGATACCCAGACATATGATTACCGGATACCATTATGATTTAGAGGAAAAAGTGGAGTTTTTCCATTTTTGTAATGCTGTTAATTTGGACCCCTAAAGTGCAGGATTACCTAGGGATTTTTTTTTTTTTTTTAATAAAGCGAGTATTGAGAAATACCAAACAGCAGGTTAGTGTTTGTTTCTCCTTTGCTGTCATTTAGCTTCACAGAATGCACCATTCATTTTTAGCCTTGCTTTGTTAAATAGAGATTGAGTTCCCTACAGTAGGGTGACCATTTGTCCCTGATTTTTGGGGACAGCCCCCGATTTGAGGAGACAGTCCCTGACAAGTTATGTCCGCAGGAACTTAAATAATTTATTTTTTAATTCGCACACAGACTTCAGATGAAGCGTTGGAGGAGAGTACTGTATACTGGATAAATCTGGTTTATCTCCCCAGTGTTGTATCAAAATTGGTTGCCCGTGAAATCCTGTTCGTCAATTTCAGTAACTCCGCCCCTCATACTCGGCCACATATGACCTCCCACTCCCTTTGCTAGCTGTCTGAATTGAAGGCAGATTGCACCTCCCACGTTCTGCCCACATCCTGCCTCCATAGCCCGAATGTGCCCCTTCTCCCCTCCAGCCAGCGTCCTGCAGCCGATAACATAAGATTATTTACGCCTCTGAGCTAGATCTTGCTTGCTCGGCTAGCCTTAATGAGTTTGCCCCATCCCCCCACCCTCGTCCTGCTGCAGATACCTTAATAGATAACATTATGTATGGCCTCTGCGTGATGGCAACACTGATATATCCAGGGATGCCTGTGAATGATAGGAGATGCTTGCATCCACTTCACACGCCACTCTGTCTCTGCCACTCCCCTCTGTGAGTCCCTTCACTGGCTCCCCATCCACTGCAGAATTAAATTTACAATCCTTACCCTGACCTACAAAACCCTCACTAACTCAGCTCCCCACTACCTGTCCTCACTAATCACCAATTACACCCCAGCCCGCTTCCTAAGGTAAAACAGTGACCTGCGCCTAGCTTCTCCCTGCATCATCTCTTACCATGATAGACTGCAGGATTTCTCACGCACAGTCCCCATCCTCTGGAACGCTCTCCCTCATGCTGTCAGACTTTCCTCTAGTTTCCCTTCTTTCAACACTCCCTTAAGACATTCCTATTTAGGGAAGCCTATCACCCGACTCACTGACGCAACCAGTCCATCACTCTCACCTTGCAGTCCATCGCTCTCACCTTGCAGTCCATCACTTTCACCTAGCAGTCCATCGCTCTCAACTAGCAGTCCATCGCTCTCACCTTGTAGTCCTCTCCTCCTGTTTCCACCCCCAACCCTTCTAGATTGTGAGTTCCCACTGGAATAGGGCCCTCGTTTCCCCCTGTATTGGTTTATCAAAATGTTGGTTAGTCTCAGTGTATGGTAACCCTGGCTATATTGTGCCCATTGTTCAGTGCTGCGGAATATGCTGGTGCTATATAAATAAAGTATAATAAATAATAATAAAAGCTTCAGCCTCAGCATTTTCGTGATCTTTGTGAGTTACTCAGTAGCAGGGCCGTAGGGAGGGCGAGGCGAGTGAGGCACTCGCCTCGGGCACAGCCACAAGGGGGCACAGCCACAAGGGGGCGCAGCCAGCGGTGATCACTCGCTCTTCGTAATAACGCAAGGGATCTCATCATCATCCGGTGCATGCCTGGGCTTCTAGGGCGAGGAAAGAAATCACCTCTCTCTCTGACTGCCGGAGCGGAGGTCCCCTTCTAGCTGCAATGAACAGTTCAGAAAGTGCGGAAGTGCAGCCACACGTGAGGTCAGCTGGGCTGCCTGTGGCTTCTTTAATGCTCACTCGCAGTCGCATGCAGGCTGCGTGCGAGTGAGTGAGAGACGCTCTGCTGATAGTGTGGAAGTGGATCTCTGGTGGCCTCTCTTCTTTCCACTTGTCTCCGCCTCCTCCTCCCATCAGCCACTTGCTCCCGCTCACAGGAAGTTTGGGGCCACAAGCTCACTCGTTGGGAGAGGCAGCAGCAGGGCAGACTCCTAGGTGAGTTGTGAGAGCAGCTGCTCTCAATCCATTCCTCCCTGCTTCCTTTAGACACCCACCCACCCCTCCATGATAACAGGCACTGCCTGCTCCCCCTCCACGATAACAGGCACTGCCTGCTCCCCCTCCACGATAACAGGCACTGCCTGCTCCCCCTCCATGATAACAGGCACTGCCTGCTCCTCCTCCATGATAACAGGCACTGCCTGCTCCCCCTCCATGATAACAGGCACTGCCTGCTCCCCCTCCTGCTGCATTTTGGGAGATGCTGTGTGGAGCAGTGTATGCTTGGAAGATGGCAGCCTCCAACTTGAAAACGTTGTTAACCAGCTCCAGATTAGAGGCTGTCACTCTGATTTGTAGAGATATCAGCAGGACACTATCTTCCCTCTCCACCTTTTTTCTCTCTCCCCTTTGCCCCCTCTCTCCCCCCTTTTCCCCCTCTGTCCCCCCTTCTCTCTCCTCTTTGCCCCCTCTGTCCCCTTTTCTCCCTCTCCCCTTTGCCCCCTCTCTCTCTTTTCCCCTCGGTCCCATATTATCCCTCTCCCCTTTGCCCCCTCTCCCCCCTTTTCCCCTCTTCTCCCTCTCCCCCCTTTTCCCCTCTTCTCCCTCTCCCCCTTTTACCCCTCTTCTCCCTCTCCCCCTTTTCCCCTCTCCCCTTTGCCCCTCTCCCCCTTTTCCCCTCTTCTCCCTCTCCCCCTTTTCCCCTCTTCTCCCTCTCCCCCTTTTACCCCTCTTCTCCCTCTCCCCCTTTTACCCTCTTCTCCCTCTCCCCCTTTTCCCCCTCTCCCCTTTGCCCCCTCTCTCCCCCTTTTCCCCTCTTCTCCCTCTCCCCCTTTCTCCCTCTCTCCCCCTTCTCCCTTTTGTCCCTCTCTCCCCTTTGCCCCCTCTGTCCCTTTTTCTCCCTCTCCCCTTTGCCCCTCTCCCCTTTGCCCACTCTCCCCCCTTTTCCCCTCTTCTCCCTTTTGTTCCTCTCTCCCCTTTGCCCATCTGTCCCTTTTTCTCCCTCTCCCCTTTGCCCCTTCTCTCTCCCCTTTGCCCCTTCTCTCTCCCCTTTGCCCCTCTCCCCCCTTTGCCCCTCTCCCCCTTTTCCCCTCTCCCCCCTTTTCCCCTCTCCCCTTTGCCCCTCTCCCCCTTGCCCCCTCTCTCCCCCTTTTCCCCTCTTCTCCCTCTCCCCTTTGCCCCCTCTCTCCCTTCCCCTTTGCCCCCTCTCTTCCTCCCCCTCTCCGCCCACCCGTTTCACCTCTCTCCCCTTTGTGCTTGCTCCTGGAGCCCAGCACACTCAGTCACTCTGCCCTGGAGCCCACCACCATCACATGCCTACAATACAAATGCTCGCAAGAGACCTTTGCCAGCAAGAGTAGCAGGCACGGTGAGCCACACCAGTGTCCAGCCAGAGCAGACCTAGCCTCAGCAGCCAGACCCATGCCAGTAACAAACCGTGCCACAAGCGGCCTGCCAGCCAGCCAGACCGCTGCCAGCAAGACCCATGCCACTGCAAGCTAGGTACCAGCAAGACTAGTGCCCCTGCCAGCCAGACCTGAGCCATCAAGACTCGTGCCACTACCAGCAAGACCTGTGCCAGCAAGACCCGTGATGCTGCCAGCCAGACCTGTGCCAGCGAGACTCGTGCCGCTGCCAGCCAGACCTGTGTCAGCAAGACCCGTGCCGCTGCCAGCCAGACCTGGGCCAGCAAGATCCGTGCCGCTGCCAGCCAGACCTGGGCCAGCAAGACCCGTGCCGCTACCAGCCAGACCTGGGCCAGCAAGACCTGTGCCGCTGCCAGCCAGGCCTGTGCCAGAAAGACCCGTGCTGCTACCAGCCAGACCCGTGCCAGCAAGACCCGTGCTGCATCCAGCCAGACCCGTGCCAGCAAGACCCTTGCTGCTGACGACATAGTTAAGGTGAGCTTGCACATTGTTCAGCGCTGCGGAATATGTTTGCACCATATAAATAAAGAAAAATAATAATCATAACTTGGGCTATGAAATGTTTAATAAAGAATTTGAATAACTTTGTATTCTCGTATTGGTTTATATGTTCTCAAGAACTACAGGCTCTTGTATACTATCTTGACGAACACTAATAATACTGAGAGCCCTTTTTTGTGTAGATATGTATTTTGATACGTTATTTAGCTACACTGCAAGTTGTGATGTTACTCATGCTAAGTTATATATCTTTGTTTCGTATGTAACTGAAATAAACAGTTCTAATATTATTAATTTTCTTTTTATTTATTACCTATTTTCCTCTAAATAACCTCTACAAATATTGTGTGTGTGTGTGTGGGGGGGCCACAAATTTCTATTCTTGCCTCGGGTGCAAAAGGAGCTAGCTACGGCTCTGCTCAGTAGGTAGTGAGAGTCTGATCCAATCACTGAGACCATGTAAGAGGTTGAAGCCAATAGATCTGTAAAGTCATTTGATAGAGATTATTAAAAGTGAAGGTGTTAAGTAAATTGTTATGTCATTGGGCCTTGTGTGAGGGTTAATTCCCTTATCATAAAATTGATGTTCTCTGTAAATGCTGTGGAACTATCTCCAGTAGACAACCCTTCTAATGATCCCCTAAAGCAGGAGTCAGAGATCTATACCCTCCAGAGGTTTCGGAACTACATCGCCCATGATCCTCAGTAACTCATTAAGATGGCTGAATCCCATGGGACATGTAGTTGAGAAAACATCTGCAAGGCCAATCCTTTTCTTATGCTCGCGTAAATTAACCAAAACAAAGAGTTTATTTTTCATAATTGACAAACAGAAAAAGGTAATTTAAAAAAAATGTATTTATAAAGTTAGAGAAAAGTAAATTTTGTACTAGACAGCATTAATTAAATAGGGCTAATCCAGAGGAAGGCGAAAAACACCTTGTGAAATTTCGAACAAGGTGAAAAAATTCCTTCCTGAAAAGGCCCAGTCGAACGCAGCCGAAGCAGAATTAAAAAAAACCACTTGCTGGCCTAAAACCCCCTGTCACTGGTGCTGAAATAGGTTGGCTGAAATAGGATGGCAATGCCATCTTTGGTGCTGGCCTGAAGGGAAAAAAAAAAGCGTTTGAAGGAAGAGAAACTACGGGAAAGTCAGACAGTACGAGGGAGAGCATTCCAGAGGATGGGGGCAGCGCTTGAGAAATCCTGCAGTCTTATCGTGGGAAGAGGTGATGCGGGGAGAAGCTAGGCGCAGGTCACGTTTTGATCTTAGGGAGCGGGCTGGGGTGTATCTGGTGATTAGGGAGAACAGTTAGTGGGGAGCGGAGTTAGTGAGAGCTTTGTAGGTCAGGGTAAGGATTTTGAATTTAATTCTGCAGTGGATGGGGATCCAGTGAAGGGATTCACAGAGAGGAGCAGTAGAGAGCGAGCAGCGGGTGAGGTGGATATGAGCCTGGTGGAGGCGAGCCTGCAAGCATCTCCTATCACTCACAGGCATCCCTGCATATATCAGTGGTGCGATCACTCAGAGGCCATACATAATGTTATCTGTTAAGGTATCTGCAGCAGGACTGGGTGAGGAGATGGGGCACACTCATTAAGGCTAGCCGAGCGAGCAGGATCTAGCTCAGAGGCATAAATAATAGGGTTGCACCGATACCGATACTAGTATCGATATCGGTGCCGATACCGGGTACTGCAGGAGTACTTGGTACTCGTGCAGTACCCCCGATATTTTTTTCCGATACCGGAAGCCGGCATTGAGCCGGCTTGCCGGTATCCTAGGGGCTGCGGCGGCTGTCCGAATGCTCTATCGGCATTCGGACAGGCCCTGCAGCTGGTCACCTAACTTTGTTTAATACTTACCTTCCTTCAGCGCCGCCGGGAAAGTCTTCGCGCGCGCGCTCCTTGGAAGGACCCCAGCCGCGTCCACGTGGGACCATGTGATCGCGGCTGGGGTCCTTCCAACGAGCGCGCGCGCGGAAACTTTCCCGGCGTCGCTGAAGGAAGGTAAGTATTAAACAAAGTGAGCAGCTGCAGGGCCTGTCTGAATGCCGATAGAGCATTCGGACAGGCCCTGCAGCTGCTCTCCGCTCATACTTACCTTCCTTCAGCGACGCCGGGAAAGTTCCCGCGCGCGCGCTCGTTGGAAGGACCCCAGCCGCGATCACATGGTCCCACGTGGTCGCGGCTGGGGTCCTTCCAAGGAGCGCGCGCGCGCGAAGACTTTACCGGCGGCGCTGAAGGAAGGTAAGTATGAGCGGAGAGCAGCTGCAGGGCCTGTCCGAATGCTCTATCGGCATTCAGACAGGCCCTGCAGCTGCTCACTTTGTTTAATACTTACCTTCCTTCAGCGACGCCGGGAAAGTTTCCGCGCGCGCGCTCGTTGGAAGGACTCCAGCCGCGATCACATGGTCCCACGTGGTCGCGGCTGGGGTCCTTCCAAGGAGCGCGCGCGCGCGAAGACTTTACCGGCGGCGCTGAAGGAAGGTAAGTATGAGCGGAGAGTGGGGGGCATATCCATGAGCAGGGGGGCATATCCATGAGCAAGGGGGGCATATCCATGAGCTGGGGGCATATCCATGAGCAAGGGGGGCATATCCATGAGCTGGGGGCATATCCATGAGCAAGGGGGGCATATCCATGAGCAGGGGGGGGCATATCCATGAGCAGGGGGAGCATATCCATGAGCAAGGGGGGCATATCCATGAGCAGGGGGGCAATTATCCATGAGCTGGGGGGGGCAATTATCCATGAGCTGGGGTCAGGATATCCATGAGCTGGGGCAATATCCATGAGACCTGGGGGCTTTATAGGAGGTCTGTTCTTATTGGAAAGCGTCACATGACATAAAATAAAAGTATCGGTAATTGGTATCGGTGAGTACTTGAACAAAAGTATCTGTACTCGTACTCAGTCTTAAAAAAGTGGTATCGGTGCATCCCTAATAAATAATCTTATGTTATCGGCTGCAGGACGCTGGCTGGAGGGGGGGCACATTAGGGCTATGGAGGCAGGATGTGGGTAGAACGTGGGAGGTGCAAACAGCCTTTCAATTCAGCCAGCTAGCAAAGGAAGTAGGAGGTCCTATGTGGCAGAGTATGAGGGGGCGAAGTTATGTAAATTGCCAAACAGGTGTTCACAGGCAACCAATTTTGATACAACACCGGTCTAGCCATGTGTCCAAGGCGTTCGATCTTAGGCTGAGAGCCTTGCACAGCCCAGATGGAGTAAATCGCAATATCTCCAGTGTTTAGAGTTCGGGGGCATATCTTCCCATTATCACTGACATTCTCTCCGAACTCTTGTGTGTCTCGGGCGGGGAGACTTCCTTATTATCCTGTGTGTCTCGTGGGATCTGAGCTCAGAGTGTGCAAGCCGCATCTTCTACACTGATGCCGACTGTGACATCACAATCGCAGGAGTCTGCCGTGATTCCATGAATGGTAAAGTGGGCGTGGCTTTTTATCAACTTGGCAACGGTGCAAAAACACAACAACATAACATGGAAAATATAGGCCTCACTGTGTGTTTCACACACTAAAGGGACACTACCACTCACATAAGCTGTAACTAGTTAACCGCTGTTTTTTTCTTTATTTGAAGTAATCGCGTGTAAAAAGGATAAATAATGTTAGTTGGTTTTCATCTTGTGTTCCCATTTTGTGCATTTTCCGATTATGCATCATTTGCCAAAATATGTGCAAAAGATGGGCAGCTGCATGCGTTGCGTCATCAGCAGCACACCAGGTCCTGTAGGAAGAAGGAAGCCTGCATTATATACCATTATTTGTACCCATAACCCTATATACAGTATATTCTTATATACACAGCTAGGCACTATAGCACCATATCATATACAATCCATCTTTTCCGTCACAACTTTGTAACCTTTTAAAACTAACCCCACATGACCGGTTTATATATACAATCTGTACAATCTGTCTATCACCTATTGATAAGAAAGAGGGTCCCTTTAGCATCTCACGGAGTAACATTACTCTCACAATGTAACATAAAATGATAAAAATAAACAAAATCCTTATTTACACTCTTTTTCTATTTCTGTGAATTGGTCTGGAATAAATCCCCTTTTCTTGCTTATAGTTTTCTGGGATCACATTGCAGTTAATAGGGTGATAACAGATGACGCCATGCTGATACACCTTGATAGAGATTCCTCATGGTGTCGCTCGCTCTGGTTTGTGTCCAAGACCTGAACGGATGGAATAAATGGCTGGAGAGTAACTGCCAAGGAAAAGTCTCCTCTAGACTGCGCATTTAGTGATCCTTTCTGATATATATGCAATAAAGGGGCATCCTTCAATGGTACATACAACCAGCAGCACAACGTCTGCTCATATTTTAACGTTTTATACCTCGTTGTTTGCATTTCTAAAAAACCTTTAATCATGAAACTTATTAAACGAAAAAAACAACAAAGAGACAAAAGTCAATTTAAAACTTTATTTTAAACATTTAATTAAAAAAATCAATGTCCAAAAGATGCTTTCCTTTCATGTACGACAGTGGTTAGCTATTTCGGCCCTCCAGATGTTATGGAACTACCTCTCCCAAGGTGCTTAGTCAGTCTAATGCATGGCTGAACATCATTGGAGATGCAGGCCCAAAGCATCTAAAGGGCTGAGGATGCTGACCCCTGCAGACTCCAGAGGAAGGCGAAAAAACTTGGACAGCGTTCTAGCAAGGTGTCACAAGCAAAAAATTCCTTCCTTACCCCGCGTGAAGGCGATTGGCCGCCCAGTAAACCTGTCTGTCCCTGGAGAGATAATTAAAATGGAAAGAACGTTTTGGACAAGAAAAAGAAAATCTCCAGCTCTTCTTTTATCCTCTTCATCCACTGTGCTGGTCTTTGATCCCACGAGGTCGGTTGCTCACCACTCAAGGTTGGGGTCTTGTTGTGAGCCACCCTCCCAGTGTCCATCAAAGCATTTCGATGGATCTGCTGGGAGAACCATGTTATGTAACGTGTGTACTTTTAATGCACATTACAGAAGTGGATTTTACTTCCCAGTCAAACGTTATGCCGGACGACAGACTGGGCTACAAAGAGCAAACCTCCATAGGAGACTCATGCTTTGCAGTGCTGTGGGCGGTAAGACTTACTTATTATCCTGTGCGTCTCGTGGGATCTGAGCTCAGAGTGTACGAGCCACATCTTCTACACTGACCTGCTCACTGTGACATCACGATCACAGGAGTCTGCTGTGATTCCATGAATGGTATAGTGGGTGTGGATTTTTATCAACATGGCAACGGTGCAACAACAAAACATGGAAAACACAGGCCTCACTGAGGTCTCACGAATTAAAGGGACACTACCACACATAAGCTGTAACGAGATAACTTGTGCATTACAAACAAAACCACCTTATAAACCATATTATATATTTTTTAAAATACACGCCTCTGTTTTTTCTTTATTTCAAGTAATTGCGTGTAAAAAGGAAGAATGATGTTATTTTTTTCATCTCGTGTTTCCATTTTGTGCATTTTTTCCATTATGCATCAGTTACCAAAATATGTGCAAAAGATGGCCAGCTGCATGCATTGCGGCATCAGCAGCATGCCAGGTCCTGTAGGAAGAAGAAAGCCTGCAAGTGCAAGTGGTGGCGGCGAGTATTGAGTGAATTATGGCCAGGCGGAGGAGCAGGCCGCTGCCCCCCTGAACACAGTGGGAAGCAGGCAGACTGACACTCCCCTTTGAGGATGGGGATTCTCTTCAAGATATGGAGGCTGTTCAGCCATCAGGGTTAACAGGCTGTGCCTAACCTCTTCAGTTCAGGTGGGGCTGCAGCCTGCAGAAGGATGTCTGGTAGAGCCCTATCTTTATTGAATGGATTTGAGGATCATGGGAAATGTAGTCTGTCACTGCAAGCATGGCGATCAGCTGCGTAACAAAGGCCTGGTCTCTTTAAATGAGAGTGCAGCATCCATTATTCCGTCTGCTATTCCAGACTACATTTCCTATGGTCCCTCTCCTTTATGAAAGCACTGCAAAGCAAAACAAATAGACATGTATGTAAATGATCGAACCTGCTTACAGTATACCTCCAGAGTGTCCATAGTCACATGGGAAGTCCCTGTGTAAGGCCAAAATTCCTTTGTCCCACTTTTTATTGTCTAAAAGTTCAGGATGTGCAGGTGTATGACAGAGCTGCAGACCATAGCGGTGAGCCTCTAATACATGGTTTAGCTAACCTCGACCCTCCCAGATGTTTTAGAACTGCATTTCCCCTGCGTTGAGTCTATCTAATGAGTACAAGAGTATCATGGGAGATGTAGTTTGAAAACAACTGAAATGTTGCGCTAAACCACGATTAGCCGCTTGGCTGCAGAGGACACACTGAGCGCTTTGTCGAAGGATAGCGCGTCTTGCGGCCGCTGTGTTTAGTTGGCGCCATTCCCAGATGTCGGCCCTCACTGTAGGACCATGGGAGGCGCGATGACATCATTGCTCTGGGGTATGATGAATGATGTCTAATTTACCGACCGCCCTGGAGCCCTTAGTAGGAGGGGGGTCCTCGTCGGCAAGGGGCACAGTAAAAGAGAGGCATCTCTGTTATTTTATATTGTTATTGTTGAAGCAGAATTGTTTGGTTACACTCATTTTCTAGTTCTGTGAATGGGTCTGGGATAACTACCTTTTTCTTGCTAATAGTTTTCCGGGATTGCATTGGAGTTAATGGGGTGATAACAGATGCCGCCATGCTGATACACCTTGATAGAGATTCCTCATGGTGTCACTCGCTCTGGTTTGTGTCCAAGACCTGAACTGGTGGTATAAATGGCTGGAGAGTAACTGCTCAGGAAACAGCTCCTGTAGTGATCCCTTCTGATATATGCAATAAAGGGGCATCCTCCAATGGTACATACAACCTGCAGCACAACGGGCGCTCACATTTTATCCTTTTATACCCCACTGTCTGCATTTCTAAAAAAATATTAACTATGAAATTTCTTAATAGAAAATACAACGAAGAGACAAAAGTAAATTTAAAACTTTATTTTAAACATTAAATTAAAATTCAATGTCCAAAACATGCTTTCCCTAGCATGTACGAGAGGGGTTAGCGACTTCGGCCCTCCAGATGTTATGGAACTACATCTCCAAAGGTGCTCAGTCAGCCTAATGCATGGCTGAACATCATTGGAGACGCAATCCCAAAGCATCTGGAGGGCTGAGGATGCTGACCCCTGCAGACTCCAGAGGAAGGCGAAAAAACCTGGACATCCTTCTAGCAAGGTGTCACAAGCAAAAAATTCCTTCCTTACCCCGTGTGAAGGCGATCGGCCGCACAGTAAACCTGTCTGTCCCTGGAGAGATAATTAAAATGGAAAGAACGTTTTGGACAAGAAAAAGAAAATCTCCAGCTCTTCTTTTATCCTCTTCATCCACCGTGCTGGTCTTTGATCCCACGAGGTCGGTTGCTCACCACTCAAGGTTGGGGTCTTGTTGTGAGCCACCCTCCCAGTGTACATCAAAGCATTTCAAATGATCTGCTGGGAGGACCACACTATGTAATGTGTGTACTTTTAACGCACGTTACAGAAGTGGATTTTACCTCCCAGTCAAATGTTATGCCGGATGTCAGACTGGGCTACAAAGAGCAAACCTCCATAGGAGACTCGTGCTTTGCAGTGCTGTGGGCAAAAAAATATACACAGTGCAGTAACCACACTGCCGCCTGTGCAGAAAGAATGTTAATTTTCACTGACATTCTCTCCGCACTCATGTACGGTCGTGTGGCTGAGGCTCGGGCGGAAAGACTTACCTATTATCCTGTGCGTCTCGTGGGATCTGAACTCCGAGGATACGAGCCGCATCTTCTACACTGACCTGCTCACTGTAACATCACAACCACAGGAGTCTGCTGTGATTCCATGAATGGTAAAGTGGGCGTGGCTTTTTATCAACATGGCAACTGTGCAACAACACAACAACAATACATGGAAAACACAGGTCGAATTAAAGGGACACTACCACTTATATAAGCTGTAACTAGATAATTTGCAAACAAAACACATTATAAAACATGTTATAAAATTCGTTATAAAACACAAGATGCGGTTTTATTTCTTTATTTCAAGTAATTGCATGTAAAACGGAAAAAAAAATTCATCTCGTGTTTCCATTTTGTGAATTTTTTTCCATTATGCATCATTTACCAAAATATGTGCAAAAGATGGCCAGCTGCATGCATTGCGTCATCAATCATCAGAACGCCAGGTCCTGTAGGAAGAAGAAAGCCTGCAAGTGGCGGTGGTGAGTATTGAGTGAATTACGGCCAGGCGGAGGAGCGGGCCGCTGCCCCCTTAACACAGCCTGAAGCAGGCGGACCGACGCTCCCCTTTGAGGATGGGGATTCTCTTCTCCAAGATATGGTGGCTGTTCAGCCATCAGGGTTAGCAGGCTGTGCCCAGCCTCTTCAGTTCATGTGTGGCTGCAGAAGCATGTCTGGTAGAGCCCTATCTTTATTGAATGGATCTGAGGATCATGGGAAATGTAGTCTGTCACTGCAAATGTGGCGATCAGCTGCATAACAAAGTCTGGTCTCTTTAAATGAGAGTGCAGCATCCATTACTCTCATTACTAATCCATGGTTTAGCTAAGCTCGACCTTCCCAGTTGTTTTGGAAGTACATTTCCCATGCAGATGAGTCTATCTAATGAGTAGTGTGAAAACATCTGGAGTGCTGAGCTAAACCATGATTAGCCGCTTGGCTGCAGAAGACGAGCTGAGCGCTACATTGATTTACACGCTACCATGCGGACGATGTGTCCATGCGTCCGCTGTGGTTAACTGGTGCCGGTCCCGTATGTCAGCCCTCACTGGAGGGTCCATGGGAAACGTGATGACATCATTGCGCTGGGGTGTGATGACGTCTAATTTACCGGCGTCCCAGGAGCTTTAGGAGAAGGGGGGGTCCTTTGGACCCCTCTCTCTCCTCATCGCCAAGGGGCACAGTAAAAGAGAGGCATCGCTGTTATTTTATATTGTTATTCTTGAAGCTAAATTGTTTGGTTAGAATAAAATTCAAAACATGCATTGAAACGTTTTTTTCCTATCTTGTCTTCTCAACAGTTGCTATTCATATTCAAAAGAATTCTAAAAAGTATTTTTTTTATCTCAAGGACGAAATGTTAGAAATAACATATAGACATATCATATAGTCACTCCTTATACCAGTGGTTCCCAACCGTGGTCCTCAAGTACCCCTAACAGGCCAGATTTTGCAGATCACCTTGGGGAAATGCAGACTGAATCCTGCTATCACTGAACAGCAAATCATATGAGCTGTGCTGTGCTTCAGATATCTGGAAAAACAGACCTGTTAGGGGGACTTAAGGACCGCGGTTGGGAACCACTGCCTTATACCACACATACCAAATACACTGTATATAGAATTTGTGGGGGCGTGGCCGGAACGCTGAGTGAGCTGGCTGTGCGAGTGCTGAGCTTCCAGGCCCGAGTACTTTGCAGTTAAGGGGGCAGATATCGCAGGGATGGCTCAGCGGAAACAGATACCTACCTCCTCTGGAGCTTCAGGCACTGCTGGGACACAATGCCGCTCATCCATCTTACCATTTATGGGAGATTCGGCGCAATCACGGCCCTCCGGTAAGGGATCCAAGATGGCACCCGGAGATACAGAACAGGAAGCCTCTCCACCGCGCATAGACGCCGCACCACGAGGTGACTCGTTGGATCAGGAGATGCGGGCTTTGCTACAAAGTTTACCAACTAAAGCGGACTTGGCTGCACAGTTCACACAAATGGAGCGCAATTTCCATAGTAAGTTCGACGAACTGGGGCCTGAGTTAAAGCAACTGGGATGCCGGATTGTAGATTTGGAGGAAGACAGGGATTCTTTATTTACGCATGTGGAACGTTTGAATGATCATTTGCTGACCCAAGCTAAACATTTGGCCACGTTGCATAGGCATTTGGATGATGTAGATAACAGAGGCAGACCTAACAACCTTCGTATTAAAGGATACCCGGAGACAGAAACCAGCAAGGAAGATGTTAAGGAGCTGTTGCGCGGTTTGTTTAACGATTTACTGGGTCGCCCTGAGGACGCTCTGCTGATTATGGACAGGGCACATCATGCGCTGAGACCGCGGGGACCCCAATCCGATACTTCTCGAGACATTATATGTCGCTTACAAGATTTTACCGTGAAGGAGGATATTTTACGGGCTGCACGTAAAACTGCTGAAATTAAAGTGGATGGGCATGTTGTTCTTTTGTTCCAAGATGTCTCCTGGACCACTCTGCAGGCACGCAGGGCTCTGAAACCACTTACAGAAGTTCTTCGTGAACGGGATATTCGCTATCGCTGGGGCTTTCCTATGGCTTTGCAAGTGACCCATAATAATCAAGCTCGTATAGTCACGTGCCCGGAGGACATACCAGATTTTGTACGAGCCCTTGGTCTCCCAGAAGTGGACGTTCCAGATTGGTATGGCTCGCCGTCTCTATCTGCTTCTCTCCCCATGCCACAGCGACCCAGATGGACCCAAAAAGCGAAAAAACGTAGAGGGAAACCTTCCGCTACTACCCCTTTGGATTCTGCTGCGGACCCGTGAACTGGGCCCTTACTTTCTTTTTACAATTTTCTGCCCCCTTTACTTTTTCTTACGATGGAGGGCGCTCGGGACCTGATTATGGGAGATTTGGCTGGATATGATGTTCAGAATTCTTAATCGTACGGACTTTTTGGGTTCTACCCAGCCGCCCCCGGAGTGGTGTTCTTTTTTATGTCCTCTGGTGGGATCTCTCATTATCAGAGGTCTACACTACCTCACTTTTCTTTTAAATTAAGGTTATTAAGTTCTAGTTTATGGTTTTTGTTTTTTGCAGTGATCAATTTCTATAACTGGCTGGACATTGTTCAACGTTGGCAGGTTGCAAGCTCCCGATCCGTACTACATAGATTTCCCACATGGCCACTTTGAAATTGATTTCTATGAATGTCCGAGGCCTTAACATTCCCGCCAAACGTTAGAAGGCTTTATCTGAATTCCAAAGATTGAAGGGAGATGTTATTTTTGTCCAAGAGACACATTTTAGGGAAGGTTCGGCCCCTGGTTTTCGTAATGCCCGCTACCCTACAGGTTATTTTAGTAATTTTGGAGACACAAAGTCTAGAGGGGTGGCGATACTTTTTGCGCGCCATGTGCCCTTTATCCTTCAAGACGTGGTTAATGACCCACAGGGGAGTTTTCTCATGGTTAAGGGGAAAGTTGGTAATACTATGTTGACTTTTGTGAATATCTATTTTCTGAACCGTTTACAGACGAAATTTCTCCTAAAAGGTTTACGCCGTATGGCGGAATTTCAGGAGAGATTTGTTGTCATGGGGGGGATTGTAATGTGTCGCTGGATATGCCTGCTGATTGTGGGCAGGGTGGTGGGGGATCGGTTCCCTCCTTGAGGGCTCAATTTCGAAAACTTTTGACCTCAGAACGACTGATTGCTGCCGACTCCTTAATCCGTCAGTTAAGGATTATATGTACTATTCGCATGCTTTTCAGAGATATTCAAGGCTAGATTATTTCTTTCTGGAACATAGAGCCTTGGAGATGGTTCAGGGATGCAAGATAGGTCCCATTACTTGGTCGGACCATGCCCCGCTCCTATTGACTTTAGTAATACCGACGTTAGAACGAACTGAGAATGCTTGGCATCTGAATGAATCCTTAATCACTGATCCTATGTCCCGAGCAGAGGTTAAAGCTTCCTTAGAGCGTTATTTTCAAGACAACAAGACAGAAGATGTTGCGCCTGCGACGATCTGGGAGGCCCATAAGTGTGTATTGAGAGGGACTCTTATTCAATTAGGCTCCCGCTGTAAGAAAGAAAGGTGTGCTAGGGTTGAGAAACTGACACGGGATATAGCGGCGTTGGAATTGACGCATAAGGCAGATTTAGATCCAGAATCCTTACGCAACCTGGTGTTGATGCGGGTGGACCTAGCGAAACTCCTTAATGCCCAAGTGGCGCGCGCCCTTAACCTGACTAAATACTCGTATTATGTACAGGGGAATAAGTGTGGAAAGCTACTTGCACGTGCTCTGAAGAAGCGTTATCAGGCATCTTTTATACCAAAAATTCGTATTGCCTCGGGATCTGTGGCGCATACGTCCAAGGACATTGCGGCGGCCTTCCATGATTATTACCAGTCTTTATATAATATTGACGCACGGCGAGTGCCAGAGGACTTACTGGACTCAT
Organism: Leptobrachium leishanense; assembly: GCA_009667805.1. Taxonomy (NCBI): domain Eukaryota; kingdom Metazoa; phylum Chordata; class Amphibia; order Anura; family Megophryidae; genus Leptobrachium; species Leptobrachium leishanense. The sequence goes on along the minus strand of CM019066.1, from coordinate 134,958,123 downwards.
TTCTTGCTAAGACGCTTAAATCTACTCTGCCGCGTAACCTGACACGAATGCTGGACGCCCCGATTATGTTGTCGGAATTCACTGAGGCTCTGAAACTGACACCCCTGGGTAAGAGTCCGGGACCGGACGGTTTTACGGTGTTATATTACAGGACTTTTGGGACTATTTTAGGCCCTAGGTTTGTTAAAGCCTTCAACTCTATTTCAGCCACTTCCCCTATCCCTCCAGGAACACTTCTCGCCTCTATATCTGTGATTCCGAAACCAGAGACCCATTAGACTGTGCTAATTATCGACCCATCCCTTTAATTAATGTGGACTTGAAATTATTTACGAAAATCTTAGCGCTGCGACTTAAACCCCTTTTGACCTCGTTGATACATAGGGATCAGACGGGCTTTGTACCGGGGAGGGAATCCTGAGATAATACTATATGAACCGTTTCTCTTATACATCACGCTTCCGGTAGAAAGATGCCGATGCTAGTTCTTTCGGTCGACGCTGAAAAAGCTTTCGACCGGGTGAACTGGTCTTATCTATTTGCGATGTTGGAGGGTATGGGATTTGGCGATCGATGGTGCTCGTGGCTGTTGACCCTTTATAGTTGCCCCCAGGCGCGAGTACGGGTTAATGGCTGGCAATCAGTTCCATTGGTGATTCATAATGTGACACGACAAGGATGTCCTTTGTCCCCTCTCCTGTTCTTGCTGTACTTGGAACCCCTATTACAGGCCATCAGGGATAACCCGGCGATTCGAGGGGGTCACAATTCCAGGACATGAATACAAGGTGGCCGCTTTTGCGGACGATTTGTTGTTCACATTAACTGATCCACTGTCCTCTGTGTCAGCTTTGATGTCGAAGTTGGACGCTTTCGCGTCCATCTCCGGTTACAAAATAAATTAGATGAAAAGCAAGTTTCTGGGTGTCCACTTACCACGGGGCATGACTGAGACTATTCGTGCTGACTATGGAATGTGATGGGTCCCAGAGGGGCTTAAATACTTGGGAGTGCGCTTGTCTTCGATGCTAGATAATTTATTTCAATTGAATTACGCACCTCTCCTTCGGCAAATTAAAGAGGATTTGCAAGACTGGAACCTACCTTATATCGTGGCTGGGTCGGATTAATGTTCTTCGTATGAATGTGTTGCCCCGGCTGCGGTATGTGTTTCAGGCCCTCCCTATTGCTGTGCCACAAACGTACTTCTCTGATTTGAGACAAGCGTTCACGGGTTATGTATGGTGTGGACGGAAGGCGAGAATTTCTTACCACAAACTGACTAGACCGGTGGGAGGGGTGGTCTGGGTATGCCTCATGTCTACTTTTATTATCTGGCGGCGGTTTTCTCTATGTTATATGGCCTGGCAAAGGGGACAATGGGTAAGCTGTAGGAACATGTTCTGCAGGCAACTGTGGCTTGGCCCCTGTCCTCCTGCCTTGGCGGTCAGCACCAGTGGCGATGTTGGGACTGCGGTCCCATCCGTTACTGGGTCCTCTGCTGCGTCTATGGAGGAAACACGGAGTGATGGGAATGACAACATTGACCTAGCGCCTGGCTCCTTTGACGCATAATCCTCTGTTTCCACCGGAATTGACTCCTACTTTCCTCAACGGGATTTTGCCAAACCCATATATACCATTAGCAGCGGTGGTTGAGGGGGATGTTCTACTGCCTTTGGAACGATTGGTGACCCCTGACGAAATTCCAATACACCCAATTGTGCCACTTTATACACTCCACTGCGTGGTTAACGGAGACGTTGCCTCTCCTTGCACCTTTTGAGACCTTCTGCACTGATAAGACTCGTTATGGACATATTATCTCTAATATATATTCATACATTATGAGGGGGGCTTATAAGGTTGATAGTGACAGGCAGTGGCGGTCCTTTTGTAAGGCACATGTATTTTTTTCCAAAATTTTCATAAGGGGGGGGGGCTAACCCAGCTGAGGTCACTATTTTGTCTTTTTTTGTTTATTCTGTGTCAGGCTGAGGATTTATAGCACCTTTAGAGCTCGGCACACTAAGTATCAGGTTAGATCTTATGTGCCCTCTCTATATATTGTTCCTAGATTCGCCACTGCTGGAGGATAGTGGAGGAACAGAGTGGATATGTAGAGAGAGATATATATAACAGATTTAATTCCCTAATTTTTTTATTTTAAAATACGATTGTAATGGGCCCTATTCCTTAGTTTGAGCAAAAATGGGGAACCCTAACGGAGAAAAACTGCGCCTGCAGGTTTCCCCGTAGCGTCCCCATGTTTGTGCGGTATTCCGGAGCAGGTGCTATCTTGGCACCTTGTCCCGGAATGCAGTACTAACAGCAGGGATACTTGTGGTATCACTTCTGCATGGCCACACGTATCACCGCCTTGAGTCCATAGGGCTCCATTGTGGTTTGCGCTTCCAGGGTGATATGTTAGTGTGACGTTTCCTGCGCATGTGCAATATGTGGCTGAGGTGTGGCGCTCATGCTCATTGTGGAAATCTTCAGTGAATTCCCTCACTTTTTTCCCAGGACTTGACCCATGAGTAAACCCTGCATTATATACTACGTGCCTGTATTTATTATACATCTTGTGAGTGCATTTCTTGAAGGGGCTTGAACTGCCACTATAACCTAGGGATGTGCGTTTCGGGTTTGGGAATTTCGGAATTTTCACGAAATTTCCCGATTCGTGTTTTCGGATGCGGCCGAATTTCTGAAAAATTTTAGATCCGAAAAGTTCAGATCCGAAATGTTTTCCGAGCCGAAACGAAATATTTTCGGATTTTTCAAATGGGCTTGAAATGTGGCAAACGAGGAGAACAGATGTTCCGAAAAACGAAAATTTACCGAAAAACGAAAATTTTCAGAAAAACGAAAATTTTCAGAAAAACGAAAATTTTTAGAAAAAACGAAAAGTCGATACAAAAAACGGGCAAAATGACACGAAAAATACGAAAAATGGTCGATATGCCGAAAAATGTGCAATTCCGAAAAACGAAAATTTTCTGAAAAACGAAAATTTTCCGAAAAACGAAAATTTTGTAAAAACGAAAATTTTCTGAAAAACGAAAATTTTTCGAAAAAACGAAAAGTCAATACAAAAACCGAGCACAGTGACACGAAAATACGAAAAATGGTCGAAATTCCGAAAAAAAAATGTACCCGAAAAACAGGTCGAACCGAATCGAATCGAAACCGAAATCGGTCGAAACGAGCCGAATCGAAAAGTTTAAAAATCCGAAAAATCGAACCGAATCGAACCGAAAAAAAAATCGGTGCACAAGCCTACTATAACCTGCAGTGTTGCGCTATGATTGTTCATTTCTATCTTTCTATTTAGTGGTTTCCCATCATTAGCATTAGTTTATATCTTTGGCGGGTCAAGCTGCTGTTCCTGTGTAAATGGGTGTTCCGCTTCCGACATGGTTCCATTCAGAAATTGCTGTACAATATTTTGGTTATGCAAACACTGCCCTACTTTGCTGATCACTGTTTATTAGTTTTAGTTGGTTTACTGTTATTTAATTACTGTTTTACAGAAAATTTGCATTTTCTTTGACAAATGAGACATGCTGACTGCTGATTGTATTTCCTGAAAAGTTTACATTTTTGTCTTTTTTATGTCATGTATATTGTTTAATGCCAATAAATATATTTTACACAAAAAAAAAGGAATTTGAGGAAAACATGCTCATAAGTTTATTTTCCATTTGCCAATAAAAAAAAAATATGTCCCCGAATTAATCATTTAAAAAAATCTGGTCAGTTTACCCTACTTTTCAGAGACTGTCAGTCATGATGCACATAGCTTGGTATCAGTCAATTTACAGTATATAGCAGGGTTGCTGCAGAGTTGCTAAATTCTGGCCCCTCAAATGTCGTGAACTACAATTCCCTTGATTCTCTGGGCATATATTGCATTCAAAGTATACCTGGAATTGTAAACCATCAAAATCTGGGGCTGGATCTCAAGACCATGGCACATGGCTGTCAAACTCCAGCTGCCCACGTTTCAGAATTTCTACTCCCATGATTCCCTGGCCATCTATTTAACTGAAAAAAATTCTGGGAATTGTAATCATCACTAGGTGGGAACTTTTTTTCAAATTATCTTTGAATATTTTTATCATAATACCTATATTTCAAAAATCAAAGATGTTACACGTGTGAAAATTGGTATTTACAATCTTTGTGAAAAACAAAAAAACATGTGTTTTACCATTTTCTGAAAATCCAGTTAAGTGGGGGTGAAAAGGGGAGTTTATATTTTTATCAGTATACCTAAATTTCAAAAACTGGGGGGGGGGCGTGGCCAGCTGCAGTGCCGAATCCCGATGGGGATGGACGTGTGCCTCTGGAGCTCCAACCCGTTCCTCTCCTTCTGGGACCCTTGTTGACCTACACTGCTGAGATTACTTACCTGGGTTCCCAGCACAGCCGGCCATGAGAGCAGAGTTGTCCAGGGCCCGTTCTGCCCCCGCCACCGGACCAGAGACTAGTGGTTGCAGGCCGATTCTCTCTGCAGGTTGGAGCTGCCGGCAGCCTTTTGGAGTCCTACTCCAGAGATCCGTCGACTCCTTACGGTGCCTCCTCGAGCTCCATGCTCACTGAGGACTGAGTGGACAGTGGGCCCACATCCCCCGGTCGTTATGGATGCCTGAGAGGTGGTGGGATTGGAGGTGCACACGGAGGGGCAATCAGCTACTCCACCACTTCCCCCTGTCGTGGGCCTGGAGGCAGTGCTTTCACGGGTGGCAGTTCTCTTGCTGGAGATGGAGGAAGACAGACAACCACTGATGCGAGGCGCTTGACAGCGTATTCTGGAGGCTCTGCGGAGTGGTAGAGAAACTGCTATGCAGGGTGATGATGCTGGAGGCCTCGGATGAGTAGCTGTCAGCTGCAGAGGTGCGGCTCTGGAGGACCCATCCACTGCACGGGGTGAGAGTCCCGAGCCCCGGTTACTCCCAGGTGCCTTGTTGAAGGCAAGTATGCCGCTGCTGCGCGGTCCTGAAGTGGTAGGCGGCTGGGGACCGCCCGTTCACCCGACGACGCCTGGAATACAGGTGGGGCTTGATCAGCGCTAGGAGGTGAGGAAGGAGTTCCCCCCTTTGTCGACCGGGCAGCAGATGCAACCTGGGACCCCTGCCTCATCTCCTATATACTTGAATCTCTCTCGTGCTGTTACTAACCCCTTCTTAAACAGTGTTGTGTGGCTTCGGTGTGTCAAAAGCCTGTCCGTTATTCCTTTTTCCTATATACTGCTGCATACAGGCAAGATGCTAAGGAAGGCCAGCAAACTCAGTCTCCCCTCAGGTAGACCAGGAACCGCTTTTCAGACCAGTCTTCTGACTCTCTGCCTTCTATCTTTTTACTATACAAACTGCCCCATAAAGGTTTGTTTCCATCTTTTGAATCAGAGATTATAGCAATCTGCATACCTAGCCAGCAGCAGCTACCTGGTCTATACTAGCCTATTTCTCTACCTGGTCTATACTATCTTATTTCTCCAACGCAGCTACCTGGTCTATAATAGCCTATTTCTCCATTGTCACACTGAACAATACAGGTTCTTAACGGGGTGCCCTTTAGCAGCGCAAGTTGATAAACTGACACATTTGAATTCCTCCCAGATTGTTACATTAACCCTTCCTGACACAGTGTGATATTTATATTTGATAGACAATTTCCAGTTTAGCAGATACCAGTTTCCTCATACTTGGCTTTCAATCTCTCCACTAGATACACAGACCTCCAGCGGTTTGGTCCTATCAGGTTACCAGTCAGTGGCAGCTACCATGCCAAAACTACCTCACACTGAGTGATAATGATACAGGTCTTCAATAGGGAGCTCTTTAGGAGTAATGTGACTTGTTTTTACCCACTTATTTTCCCGTCAGGGACATAAATCTTTTCCTTCATTTTCTTATGTTATTTCATACGCACCAATATCTTTTTTTATTTTTTATTGTGACAATTTTTTTATTTTCTCCTATTTTGTCAGTGACACAGCTCTGGTGCAAGCACAATACGTACACAACTGTCCTCATAAGGACGCAATATAAGCTTTTCTAGGTTTTTGTGTACTAGTTATAGGTTACATTGCATCTAGTATCTTCGATACTGCCAATCCTGAACATCATTTTTTATATGTCTATAAATCCACTCAGACATGCAGCAGCAGTTCTGTGCTTTGCTGCATTATCTGAGCCCTCCATGTCTCTGGCCACACACTCTGCTCTCCCCCCAGTCCAGTGTTCCATGCTGAGAGTTTGGTTGTTGTGGTAACCCTCAGAGACGCTTGGGAGTACGGAAGCTGGGAGGCCTCTCTGGAGACACCTGCTTCATGCCGAGCGCAGGGATTTGACATACACTATATTGCCAAAAGTATTCGCTCACCCATCCAAATAATCAGAATCAGTTGTTTCAATCACTTCCAGGCCAGCCATCAGAAATTTTGGGGCCCCTTACTGACCCTCAGAATGGGCCCCCCCACAATCCCCTCTTCCAATAGGAAATCAATATTTAGGCCCCGTTCACACTGTGCGATTTGAAAATCGCACGACTTTCCGCGCAATTTTCATATTCGCGACATGGTGCGATAATGTCGCGCGACATCACTGTTTTGTGCGATTTTTGCAAAGCACCACCAATACAAATCGCAAAATCACAGATAGCAAATCGCAAAAAAAGGGTCATGTACCAGTGACATGCTACCGCGACATGCGACGTCGCGCAGCAAGATGTGAACAGCTCCATTGAAATGCATTGGAGAAGCTACACAGTGCGACGTCGCGCGGATTTTGCTGCGACGTTGCGGCAAAATCCGCGCGATAAATCGCACAGTGTGAACAGGGCCTTACTGTGAATCGTGGTCTGATTACAGAGTGTTAGTCCCAATATCTTAAAATCACACATATTGCTCGCACAACAGCACATTAAACATAAAAAGATATCTAACTGGTTCAAATAATTTAAGACGGATTTGCACAATCCGACGCTCGTGGCAGTTTTTCGCATACGTTACAGATTCTAGCAGGTAGCGGCACTGGCGCATGTGCAGAGCATTACTTGCATTATTCGACGGAACACTGATACAGTGGCCCCACAGGTTCTCGGGCTTAACAGCAGAGCAGGCCTTGGACAAACACAACCCCTGATGTTTAAATCCGGCATCCCATTTTCCCATTTATTTAAAAAACAAACTTAGACCTACGTTTACACTTAAATATGCAGGGATATTCATGTACACACACACACACACCCATTTCCCCACAATTACAGTTAGATGTATTTATAAAGCGCCAACATGTTCTGTAGCGTTGTTGTCAGACCACAGACCAACAGCTCCCTACATAACAACGTACACACAGTACAGTAAATACACATATGCATAGATAAAAAAAATAAGTGGGTCACACAGCGAAAGTGTTTCAGCTGGTTTCATAGCAATGCAAAAACTTTAAAACTATAAAAATAAACTCCTGTAACGTCTCCATTAGAGAAATCTGTGTGTAGATCTACAATATGCTGTGAATTTAAAAGAAAAAAAAAAATCACATACAGACACACAACTTATAAATATCATATAAAGGCATGAGCAGCATCTGAATAAAGGACAAATAATAATATGTATTATCAATCTGTATAGGGGGTGTTACAGTTTATTAAAACAAACCTACTATGAATCTGCACAGGTGTGTGTGTGTGTGTGTTGTTCTGGGCACGCAGTCTCCTGTTAAGGGAATTGCTTCTGGATTTGTTTTGGGCCACATACAGGTATCTGCACATGCCACTCTGTGTACTTAGTGCTGTGTGCCTGCCCAGGCTATCCCTGATTGTACACACTGAGGGTAATGGCTGGGGATTCCACCTTAATTTAAGAAGATTAGAAAGCAGTAATTGGGGACTGCCTGAGAGATCATGGGGGGAATAGTGTGAGTACATTTTTTTAGTTTGGAGGAAATTTGAATTTCCTACCGTACCCCCCCCTCCTCCAAAGCCTCCACTCTCCTACCTCCCACAGCCTCCACTCTACCCCCCCACAGCCTCCTCTCTCCTACCCCCACAGCCTCCTCTCTCCTACCCCCCCACAGCCTCCTCTCTCCTACCTCCCACAGCCTCCTCTCTCCTACAGCCTCCTCTCTCCTACCCCCACAGCCTACTCTCTCCTACCCCCTACTCTCCTACCTCCCACAGCCTCCACTCTCCTACCTCCCACAGCCTCCTCTCTACCCCCCCACAGGCCACATCCCCCCTCTCTCCTACCCCCCCCCCACAGGCCACAGCCCTCCTCTCTACCTGCTCGGAGATCCTGGCAGCATCAAGCAGGGTGGAGGTTGCTCACAGCTTCCTGCCATGTGGAGGGGTGGCGTCATTTGTCAGACGGCTGCCTCCTCCAGCTCTTCCACGAGCAGCAGCATGGTGTTGAGTCATGGGGGTGTGTAACATTGATTGCGACCCCTGCCTCCAGTCCTGTCCACCGGATGCTTGATTTGCAGCCCTGCCAGTCTCCTTTCAAAGCATTAAGGACAGAGCCAGACTTAAAGCTGACCCTGTCACTTTTCTTTAAGATCTCCCTGCTTGCGATCAGAGAGGCGGGGCAAATGACCGCAGGGCGGATCAAAGTGCAAGGCTGAGTCTGTGCACCTTCCTAAAGCTGGCTATGCTGAGGGGCACCAAACCGGCCCCTCCCCCATCCAGACATCATCAGAGGGGGCCCGCCGGCCGCCATCTTGGAGTCCCTGCTCGCCAGGCCCAGGTAGGCCGCAGTACCTCCTCCGAGGCCTGCGGCCTAGAGTAAACATAGTTGCCGATGGCGGGGCCCCCTCGTCCCCGGGCCCCTTACTGCAACATGGGCTGTAATGCCCTGATTGCGGCCCTGATCACTTCTATGGCCACAGGTATATAAAACCAAGCACCTAGGCATGCAGACTGTTTTTTACAAACATTTGTGAAAGAATGGGTCTCTTTCAGGAGCTCAGTGAATTCCAGCGTGGAACTGTGATAGGATGCCACCTGTGCAACAAATCCAGTCGTGAAATTTCCTCGCTCCTAAATATTCCACAGTCAACTATCAGCTGTATTATAAGAACGTGGAAGTGTTTGGGAACGACAGCAACTCAGCCACGAAGTGGTAGGCCACGTAAACTAACGGAGAGGGTCAGTGGATGCTGAGGCGCATAGTGCGAAGAGGTCGCCAACTTTCTGCAGAGTCAATCACTACAGACCTTCAAACTTCATGTTGCCTTCAGATTAGCTCAAGAACAGTGTGCAGAGAGCTTCATGGAATGGGTTTCCATGGCCTGAGCAGCTGCATCCAAGCCATACATCACCAAGTGCAATGCAAAGCGACGGATGCAGTGGTGTAAAGCACGCCGCCACTGGACTCTAGAGCAGTGGAGACGCGTTCTCTGGAGTGACGAATCACGCTTCTCCATCTCGCAATCTGATGGACGAGTCTGGGTTTGGCGGTTGCCAGGAGAATGGTACTTGTCTGACTACATTGTGCCAAGTGTAAAGTTTGGTGGAGGGGGATTATGGTGTGGGGTTGTTTTTCAGTAGCTGGGCTTGGCCCCTTAGTTCCAGTGAAAGGAACTCTGAATGCTTCAGCATACCAAGACATTTTGGACAATTCCATGCTCCCAACTTTGTGGGAACAGTTTGGAGCTGGTTCCTTCCTCTTCCAACATGACTGTGCACCAGTGCACAAAGCAAGGTCCATAAACACATGGATGACAGAGTCTGGTGTGGATGAACTTGACCGGCCTGTACAGAGTCCTGACCTCAACCCTAAACAACACCTTTGGGATGAATTAGAGCGGAGACTGAGAGCCAGACCTTCTCGTCCAACATCAGTGTGTGACCTCACAAATGCGCTTTTGGAAGAATGGTCAAAAATTCCCTTAAACACACTCCTAAACCTTATCGACAGCCTTCCCAGAAGAGTTAAAGCTGTTATAGCTGCAAAGGGTGGACCGACATCATATTGAACCCTATGGATTAGGAATGGGATGTCACTTAAATTCATATGCGAGTCAAGGCAGGTGAGCGAATACTTTTCATGGGAGAAAAGACGCTCCCCAACAAGGCAAACCTATGATGAGAGGGAAATGTTTCATCCACCCCAAAATAAGAATCTGGAAAACAGAGAGAATTCAGGCCCCCAAATAGGAGCACGCCAATTAAGAAGAGAGTCAGAGAACAATGCATACAACATACCCTTATCCAACAGATACACGCCCCTAAAAGTCCACCATGAAGAGGAGGTTTTTTGGAAGGACCCACTGAACAGGGGAGAGAGACAAGGAGGATACAGGGATATAGATGTAAGATTAACACGAGAAGCAGGAAAAAAGAGACCCTGGGAAAGGCCAGAAGAGGAAAGAGATCAGGATGTAGAGTACGGAAGAGAAAAGAGGGGAAGAAGATAGAATTGAAAGGCATATTCAATCTCAGTCAAAGAACCCTCACTAACTCAGAAATCAAAGTCCTCAGTAGGGGCCTTAAATATGCACCGTCGAACCAACTGGATAAGTTTGGGGTCTACATCGACCTCCAAAGGTTTAAACGAAAATCAAGTCTTAAAAAATTATTTTTGAGGAACCCTTTGGAGAAAGTTGTCACACCTAATCAGGGAGTGAATGTCCATACGGATTTAAAGATCAAATCGAAATTTTTCCCCCGCCATGTCATCTCTGACGAAATTGAAGTGTTTGCTTCTATGTCTTTCATTACTAAATTTTCAATGTCCACCAAAGAAAGAAACCCTAATTTAACCAAAGAAGAAAAAAAAGCGTTAAAAGATCTTGAGAAGGACCGCACAATAATAATTAAACCTGCGGACAAAGGGGGGGGACTGTTATTCTATCTAGGGAAGCATATGAAGAAGAAGTACATCGTATCTTAAATGATGATACCACATATGCGAGATTGAAATCAGATCCCATTAAAGATATAAGATCAAATCTCAATACTCTCCTATTAAAAGGAAGCGATACAGATATCCTAACCCAACAAGAATATGATTACATATTTTTAGAACACACTAAAACTCCACACTTTTATATTTTACCAAAAATTCATAAAAGTTTAATCAATCCTCGGGGCAGGCCCATAGTAGCGGGCATAGAATCCATTACTAGCAATTTGTCTGAGTATGTTGATATTATACTTCAGCCTATTGTAAAAGAGATACACTTAAAGTGTCCTTTAGGTAAGAGGGTATTACAAATACTAAAAGTACTTGAGTGGAGAGAGAATGACATAATGGTAACATTTGACGTAAAAGCCCTCTACAGCAGTATACCACACCAGGAGGGCCTTAATATCGTCAAAGAGGAAATAGAGAAATCAAAAAAAATTGGTAAATATCAAACATTATTTGTAGTTGAAAGTATGGATTTCATACTAAAAAATAATTACTCCAAATTTAATGAGGATTATTATATCCAAAAAAGAGGAAAAGCGATGGGGACAAAATTTGCACCCAGCTATGCGAACCTATATATGGCAGGTTGGGAGACCCAATTTGTCTACGGTTCGCATAGCTGGGCGCACCAAAACATTTTGATCTTCAAGGGGTTCATAGACGATGTGTTCTTTGTTTGGCGAGGTGATGAAAAAGATCTTGTGTCTTTCCTGGAAAGTCTAGACAGTCCAGAATGGGGAATCAAATTGGAAACAAAACGAAGTAGAGACAAGATCATATTCCTAGATTTAGAAATATATAGAGAAGGTATGAGATACGGTCCAAAACCTTCTTCAAAGAGGTCGACACAAATACATATATAGATACCTCAAGCTGCCATAACCCAACATGGTTAAAGGGTGTCCCCAAGGGCCAATTCACTAGACTAAGAAGGAACTGCTCCGATATTACAATCTTTAGACAACAAGCAGATTCCCTCAAACGACAATTTATAGAAAAAAGGGTATAATGAAAAAGAATTAGACCTCACCATCGCTACACTAGAAAATGAGGATAGGGATACACTGTTAAAATACAAACCTATGAATAAAAATATGGGAGATGAGACAACCTTTATCTGTGACTATAAGGAGAAAGCCAATAATGTCAAAAAATACTAAATAAGCATTGGCATGTTTTATGCCAAGATAAAGAAATAACTGCCTTTGTTGGGAAGAAACCAAAAATAATATTTAGAGGAACAAAAAATCTAAAAAGAAGTTTAGTCCATGGTAAAATAGAGAAAAAACCTTCCAAGAGGAGCAACAGTTTTATTTTGAAAAATGGGTTCTACAGTTGTGGACAATGCCTCGCATATAGATCTACAGGTACAAAGAAAAAACATCATGGCGAATATTATAATCGAAAATATCATCAAAAAACAAATATAAAAAATATTCTCAATTGTTATACATTTATTGGAGTGCCCTTGTGGCCTCCAATTTGAGGGTCGCACTAAGAGAGCCCTCAATGTGAGAATATCAGAGCATATAAGAAATGTGATGAACCAATATGAAAAACATTCAGTGTCCTTGCATTTCAAACAAAAACATAATAGTTCTCCTTCAGGTTTAAAATTCATGGCAATAAAACAAATATACAAAAAAGATATAGAGGAAGATATAATAAAAAGATTGGGGCAAGAGGAGATGAGGCTAATTTTTGAACTGGACACAATGTCACTGGGTGGCTTAAACAATGATTTTGAAATCACGCACTTTTTATAGACTCATCCCTTTGGCAGCTGTGGGACTTTAGTTAAGACCAGCCAAAACTAATTTATTTTATAATAATAATATCTTAAGAATTCACTACAATTATATATTACTAGGTGTAAAGCCTGCCCAGAGGGCAGTCTATTGATAAGTGTGGTGCATTGTGCTTGGTTCTGTGCTCTGTGCCGTTTATTCTGTTGTGCTCGGCTCTGTGCCGTCTATGGTACTGTGCTCGGCTCTGTGCCGTCTATGGTACTGTGCTCGGCTCTGTGGCGTTTTTATTGTGCTCGGCTCTGTGGCGTTTTTATTGTGCTCGGCTCTGTGGCGTTTATTCTGTTTTGCGTTTATACTGCCCCTGCTCATGGATATATGCACCAACACGTGGATACTGCCCCAGCTCGTGGATACTGCCCCAGCACGTGGATACTGCCCCAGCACGTGGATACTGCCCCAGCTCGTGGATACTGCCCCAGCACGTGGATACTGCCCCAGCACGTGGATATTGCCCCAGCACGTGATGGATACTGCCCCAGCACGTGGATACTGCCCCAGCACGTGGATACTGCCCCAGCACGTGGATATTGCCCCAGCTCGTGGATATTGCCCCAGCACGTGGATATTGCCCCAGCACGTGGATACTGCCCCAGCACGTGGATACTGCCCCAGCACGTGGATATTGCCCCAGCTCGTGGATATTGCCCCAGCACGTGGATATTGCCCCAGCTCGTGGATACTGCCCCAGCACGTGGATACTGCCGCAGCTCGTGGATATTGCCACAGCACGTGGATACTGCCCCAGCACGTGGATGGATACTGCCCCAGCACGTGGATACTGCCCCAGCACGTGGATACTGCCCCAGCACGTGGATATTGCCCCAGCACGTGGATACTGCCCCAGCACGTGGATACTGCCCCAGCATGTGGATATTGCCCCAGCACGTGGATACTGCCCCAGCACGTGGATACTGCCCCAGCTTGTGGATATTGCCCCAGCTTGTGGATACTGCCCACCGCACGTGGATATTGCCCTAGCTCGTGGATACTGCCCCAGCATGTGGATATTGCCCCAGCACGTGGATACTGCCCCAGCTTGTGGATATTGCCCCAGCACGTGGATACTGCCCCAGCACGTGGATACTGCCCCAGCACGTGGATATTGCCCCAGCACGTGGATACTGCCCCAGCACGTGGATGGATACTGCCCCAGCACGTGGATATTGCCCCAGCTCGTGGATATTGCCCCAGCACGTGGAATATTGCCCCAGCTCGTGGATACTGCCCCAGTACGTGGATACTGCCGCAGCTCGTGGATATTGCCACAGCATGTGGATACTGCCCCAGCACGTGGATGGATACTGCCCCAGCACGTGGATACTGCCCCAGCACGTGGATACTGCCGCAGCTCGTGGATATTGCCACAGCACGTGGATACTGCCCCAGCACGTGGATGGATACTGCCCCAGCACGTGGATACTGCCCCAGCACGTGGATACTGCCGCAGCTCGTGGATATTGCCACAGCACGTGGATACTGCCCCAGCACGTGGATGGATACTGCCCCAGCACGTGGATACTGCCCCAGCACGTGGATACTGCCCCAGCACGTGGATATTGCCCCAGCACGTGGATACTGCCCCAGCACGTGGATACTGCCCCAGCACGTGGATACTGCCCCAGCATGTGGATATTGCCCCAGCACGTGGATATGCCCCAGCACGTGGATACTGCCCCAGCTTGTGGATATTGCCCCCAGCACGTGGATACTGCCCCAGCACGTGGATATTGCCCCAGCTCGTGGATACTGCCCCAGCATGTGGATATTGCCCCAGCACGTGGATACTGCCCCAGCTTGTGGATATTGCCCCAGCATGTGGATACTGCCCCAGCACGTGGATACTGCCCAGCACGTGGATATTGCCCCAGCACGTGGATACTGCCCCAGCACGTGGATGGATACTGCCCCAGCACGTGGATATTGCCCCAGCTCGTGGATACTGCCCCAGCACGTGGATACTGCCCCAGCACGTGGATATTGCCCCAGCACGTGGATATTGCCCCAGCACGTGGATACTGCCCCAGCACGTGGATGGATACTGCCCCAGCACGTGGATGGATACTGCCCCAGCACGTGGATACTGCCCCAGCACGTGGATGGATACTGCCCAGCACGTGGATGGATACTGCCCCAGCACGTGGATGGATACTGCCCCAGCACGTGGATACTGCCCCAGCACGTGGATACTGCCCCAGCACGTGGATACTGCCCCAGCACGTGGATACTGCCCCAGCACGTGGATATTGCCCCAGCACGTGGATACTGCCCCAGCACGTGGATACTGCCCCAGCTTGTGGATATTGCCCCAGCACGTGGATACTGCCCCAGCACGTGGATATTGCCCCAGCTCGTGGATACTGCCCCAGCTCGTGGATATTGCCCCAGCACGTGGATACTGCCCCAGCACGTGGATACTGCCCCAGCACGTGGATATTGCACCAGCACGTGGATATTGCCCCAGCTCGTGGATATTGCCACAGCACGTGGATACTGCCCCAGCACGTGGATACTGCCCCAGCACGTGGATATTGCACCAGCACGTGGATATTGCCCCAGCTCGTGGATATTGCCACAGCACGTGGATACTGCCCCAGCACGTGGATGGATACTGCCCCAGCACGTGGATACTGCCCCAGCACGTGGATATTGCCCCAGCACGTGGATATTGCCCCAGCACGTGGATACTGCCCCAGCATGTGGATAGTGCCCCAGCACGTGGATACTGCCCCAGCACGTGGATACTGCCCCAGCACGTGGATATTGCCCCAGCACGTGGATACTGCCCCAGCACGTGGATACTGCCCCAGCACGTGGATATTGCCCCAGCACGTGGATACTGCCCCAGCACGTGGATATTGCCCCAGCTCGTGGATACTGCCCCAGCTCGTGGATATTGCCCCAGCACGTGGATACTGCCCCAGCACGTGGATACTGCCCCAGCACGTGGATATTGCCCCAGCACGTGGATATTGCCCCAGCACGTGGATGGAACTGCCCCAGCACGTGGATATTGCCCCAGCACGTGGATACTGCCCCAGCACGTGGATACTGCCCCAGCTTGTGGATATTGCCCAGCACGTGGATACTGCCCCAGCACGTGGATATTGCCCCAGCTTGTGGATACTGCCCCAGCTCGTGGATATTGCCCCAGCACGTGGATACTGCCCCAGCACGTGGATACTGCCCCAGCACGTGGATATTGCCCCAGCACGTGGATATTGCCCCAGCTCGTGGATATTGCCACAGCACGTGGATACTGCCCCAGCACGTGGATGGATACTGCCCCAGCACGTGGATACTGCCCCAGCACGTGGATATTGCCCAGCACGTGGATATTGCCCCAGCACGTGGATACTGCCCCAGCACGTGGATACTGCCCAGCACGTGGATATTGCCCCAGCTCGTGGATATTGCCCCAGCACGTGGATATTGCCCCAGCTCGTGGATACTGCCCCAGCACGTGGATACTGCCGCAGCTCGTGGATATTGTCACAGCACGTGGATACTGCCCCAGCACGTGGATGGATACTGCCCCAGCACGTGGATACTGTCCCAGCACGTGGATACTGCCCCAGCACGTGGATATTGCCCCAGCACGTGGATACTGCCCCAGCACGTGGATACTGCCCCAGCACGTGGATACTGCCCCAGCATGTGGATATTGCCCCAGCACGTGGATACTGCCCCAGCACGTGGATACTGCCCCAGCTTGTGGATATTGCCCCAGCTTGTGGATACTGCCCCAGCACGTGGATATTGCCCTAGCTCGTGGATACTGCCCCAGCATGTGGATATTGCCCCAGCACGTGGATACTGCCCCAGCTTGTGGATATTGCCCCAGCACGTGGATACTGCCCCAGCACGTGGATACTGCCCCAGCACGTGGATATTGCCCCAGCACGTGGATACTGCCCCAGCACGTGGATGGATACTGCCCCAGCACGTGGATATTGCCCCAGCTCGTGGATATTGCCCCAGCACGTGGATATTGCCCCAGCTCGTGGATACTGCCCCAGTACGTGGATACTGCCGCAGCTCGTGGATATTGCCACAGCATGTGGATACTGCCCCAGCACGTGGATGGATACTGCCCCAGCACGTGGATACTGCCCCAGCACGTGGATACTGCCGCAGCTCGTGGATATTGCCACAGCACGTGGATACTGCCCCAGCACGTGGATGGATACTGCCCCAGCACGTGGATACTGCCCCAGCACGTGGATACTGCCGCAGCTCGTGGATATTGCCACAGCACGTGGATACTGCCCCAGCACGTGGATGGATACTGCCCCAGCACGTGGATACTGCCCCAGCACGTGGATATTGCCCCAGCACGTGGATACTGCCCCAGCACGTGGATACTGCCCCAGCATGTGGATATTGCCCCAGCACGTGGATATGCCCCAGCACGTGGATACTGCCCCAGCTTGTGGATATTGCCCCAGCACGTGGATACTGCCCCAGCACGTGGATATTGCCCCAGCTCGTGGATACTGCCCAGCATGTGGATATTGCCCCAGCACGTGGATACTGCCCCAGCTTGTGGATATTGCCCCAGCACGTGGATACTGCCCGCACGTGGATACTGCCCCAGCACGTGGATATTGCCCCAGCACGTGGATACTGCCCCAGCACGTGGATGGATACTGCCCCAGCACGTGGATATTGCCCCAGCTCGTGGATACTGCCCCAGCACGTGGATGGATACTGCCCCAGCACGTGGATACTGCCCCAGCACGTGGATATTGCCCCAGCACGTGGATATTGCCCCAGCACGTGGATACTGCCCCAGCACGTGGATGGATGCTGCCCCAGCACGTGGATGGATACTGCCCCAGCACGTGGATACTGCCCCAGCACGTGGAACTGCCCCAGCACGTGGATGGATACTGCCCCAGCACGTGGATGGATACTGCCCCAGCACGTGGATACTGCCCCAGCACGTGGATACTGCCCCAGCACGTGGATATTGCCCCAGCACGTGGATACTGCCCCAGCACGTGGATACTGCCCCAGCTTGTGGATATTGCCCCAGCACGTGGATACTGCCCCAGCACGTGGATATTGCCCCAGCTGGTACTGCCCCAGCTCGTGGATATTGCCCCAGCACGTGGATACTGCCCCAGCACGTGGATACTGCCCCAGCACGTGGATATGCCCCAGCACGTGGATATTGCCCGCGGGATATTGCCATCAGCCCGCCAGCGTGGAGGATACTGCCCCCACGTGGCTGCCCGGATATTGCCCCAGCACGTGGATATTGCCGCACGTGGATACTGCCCGCATGTTGGATACTGCCCCAGCATGTGTGGATACTGCCCCAGCACGTGGATACTGCCCCAGCACGTGGATACTGCCCCAGCACGTGGATAGTGCCCCAGCACGTGGATACTGCCCCAGCACGTGGATACTGCCCCAGCACGTGGATATTGCCCCAGCACGTGGATACTGCCCCAGCACGTGGATACTGCCCCAGCACGTGGATATTGCCCCAGCACGTGGATACTGCCCCAGCACGTGGATATTGCCCCAGCTCGTGGATACTGCCCCAGCTCGTGGATATTGCCCCAGCACGTGGATACTGCCCCAGCACGTGGATACTGCCCCAGCACGTGGATATTGCCCCAGCACGTGGATATTGCCCCAGCACGTGGATGGATACTGCCCCAGCACGTGGATATTGCCCCAGCACGTGGATACTGCCCCAGCACGTGGATACTGCCCCAGCTTGTGGATATTGCCCCAGCACGTGGATACTGCCCCAGCACGTGGATATTGCCCCAGCTGTGGATACTGCCCCAGCTCGTGGATATTGCCCCAGCACGTGGATACTGCCCCAGCACGTGGATACTACTGCCCCAGCACGTGGATATTGCCCCAGCACGTGGATATTGCCCCAGCTCGTGGATATTGCCACAGCACGTGGATACTGCCCCAGCACGTGGATGGATACTGCCCAGCACGTGGATACTGCCCCAGCACGTGGATATTGCCCCAGCACGTGGATATTGCCCCAGCACGTGGATACTGCCCCAGCACGTGGATGGATACTGCCCAGCACGTGGATACTGCCCCAGCACGTGGATATTGCCCCAGCACGTGGATACTGCCCCAGCACGTGGATACTGCCCCAGCACGTGGATATTGCCCCAGCACGTGGATACTGCCCCAGCACGTGGATACTGCCCCAGCTTGTGGATATTGCCCCAGCACGTGGATATTGCCCCAGCTCGTGGATACTGCCCCAGCTCGTGGATATTGCCCCAGCACGTGGATACTGCCCCAGCACGTGGATACTGCCCCAGCACGTGGATATTGCCCCAGCACGTGGATATTGCCCCAGCACGTGGATGGATACTGCCCCAGCACGTGGATACTGCCCCAGCACGTGGATACTGCCCCAGCTTGTGGATATTGCCCCAGCACGTGGATACTGCCCCAGCACGTGGATACTGCCCCAGCACGTGGATATTGCCCCAGCACGTGGATACTGCCCCAGCACGTGGATGGATACTGCCCCAGCACGTGGATATTGCCCCAGCTCGTGGATACTGCCCCAGCACGTGGATGGATACTGCCCCAGCACGTGGATACTGCCCCAGCACGTGGATATTGCCCCAGCACGTGGATATTGCCCCAGCACGTGGATACTGCCCCAGCACGTGGATGGATACTGCCCCAGCACGTGGATGGATACTGCCCCAGCACGTGGATACTGCCCCAGCACGTGGATACTGCCCCAGCACGTGGATGGATACTGCCCCAGCACGTGGATACTGCCCCAGCACGTGGATACTGCCCCAGCACGTGGATATTGCCCCAGCACGTGGATACTGCCCCAGCACGTGGATACTGCCCCAGCACGTGGATATTGCCCCAGCACGTGGATACTGCCCCAGCACGTAGATACTGCCCCAGCTTGTGGATATTGCCCCAGCACGTGGATACTGCCCCAGCACGTGGATATTGCCCCAGCTCGTGGATACTGCCCCAGCTCGTGGATATTGCCCCAGCACGTGGATACTGCCCCAGCACGTGGATACTGCCCCAGCACGTGGATATTGCCCCAGCACGTGGATACTGCCCCAGCACGTGGATACTGCCCCAGCTTGTGGATATTGCCCCAGCACGTGGATACTGCCCCAGCACGTGGATATTGCCCCAGCTCGTGGATACTGCCCCAGCTCGTGGATATTGCCCCAGCACGTGGATACTGCCCCAGCACGTGGATACTGCCCCAGCTCGTGGATATTGCCCCAGCACGTGGATACTGCCCCAGCACGTGGATACTGCCCCAGCACGTGGATATTGCACCAGCACGTGGATATTGCCCCAGCTCGTGGATATTGCCACAGCACGTGGATACTGCCCCAGCACGTGGATGGATACTGCCCCAGCACGTGGATACTGCCCCAGCACGTGGATATTGCCCCAGCACGTGGATATTGCCCCAGCACGTGGATGGATACTGCCCCAGCACGTGGATACTGCCCCAGCACGTGGATACTGCCCCAGCACGTGGATAGTGCCCCAGCACGTGGATACTGCCCCAGCACGTGGATACTGCCCCAGCACGTGGATATTGCCCCAGCACGTGGATACTGCCCCAGCACGTGGATACTGCCCCAGCTTGTGGATATTGCCCCAGCACGTGGATACTGCCCCAGCACGTGGATATTGCCCCAGCTCGTGGATACTGCCCCAGCTCGTGGATATTGCCCCAGCACGTGGATACTGCCCAGCACGTGGATACTGCCCCAGCACGTGGATATTGCCCCAGCACGTGGATATTGCCCCAGCACGTGGATGGATACTGCCCCAGCACGTGGATATTGCCCCAGCACGTGGATACTGCCCCAGCACGTGGATACTGCCCCAGCTTGTGGATATTGCCCCAGCACGTGGATACTGCCCCAGCACGTGGATATTGCCCCAGCTTGTGGATACTGCCCCAGCTCGTGGCTATTGCCCCAGCACGTGGATACTGCCCCAGCACGTGGATACTGCCCCAGCACGTGGATATTGCCCCAGCACGTGGATATTGCCCCAGCTCGTGGATATTGCCACAGCACGTGGATACTGCCCCAGCACGTGGATGGATACTGCCCAGCACGTGGATACTGCCCCAGCACGTGGATATTGCCCCAGCACGTGGATATTGCCCCAGCACGTGGATACTGCCCCAGCACGTGGATGGATACTGCCCCAGCACGTGGATACTGCCCCAGCACGTGGATATTGCCCCAGCACGTGGATACTGCCCCAGCACGTGGATACTGCCCCAGCACGTGGATATTGCCCCAGCACGTGGATACTGCCCCAGCACGTGGATACTGCCCCAGCTTGTGGATATTGCCCCAGCACGTGGATACTGCCCCAGCACGTGGATATTGCCCCAGCTCGTGGATACTGCCCCAGCTCGTGGATATTGCCCCAGCACGTGGATACTGCCCAGCACGTGGATACTGCCCAGCACGTGGATATTGCCCCAGCACGTGGATATTGCCCCAGCACGTGGATGGATACTGCCCCAGCACGTGGATACTGCCCCAGCACGTGGATACTGCCCCAGCACGTGGATGGATACTGCCCAGCACGTGGATATTGGCCCCCCAGCTCGTGGATATACTCACCTACATCGGCCCTCCAGCGATGGCGGTCCCGCTTCCAGCGTTCTCTCTCTCTCTCTCTCCGTTGGTCGCCGGGATGACGTCACGAAAGCCTTTGACCCCCGGGGTCAAAGGCTTTCGTGACGTCATTCCGGGGAACAACGGAGAGAGAGAGGATGCTGCAAGCGGGACCGCCATCGCTGGAGGAGCTAAGGGCCGATGTAGGTGAGTATGTGTAGGCAACATCCCCCTACATTGGCCCGGAGCCTCAGCGGTGGCTGTCGCAGGCTGCTCGGCCGGCCTCCAGGCTTAGGCGAGCCCCCGGCTCGGCTGGGCCTGTAGGCCCAAGCCAAGCCGGGGGCTCGCCTGAGCCTGGAGGCCGGCCGAGCAGCCTGCGACAGCCGGAGGACAGTCACCGCTGGAGCTCAGGGCTAATGTAGGTGAGTATGTGCTCTCCACACCCACCCTGCTTACTCGGCCGGTATCCAAGCTTAGGCGAGCCCCCGGCTTGGCGTGGGCCTAGAGGCCCAGCCGAGCCGGGGACTCGCCTGAGCCTGGAGGACGCCCGAGCATGCAACTCGACCGGCCTCCATGCTCAGGCGAGTCCCCGGCTCGGCAGGGCCTCTAGGCCCAAGCCAAGCCGGGGGCTCGCCTAAGCTTGGTAACCGGCCGAGCAAGCAGGGTGGTGTGGAGAGCACATACTCACCTACATCAGCCTCGAGTCCTCCACCGGTTCCACACATACTCACCTACATCGGCCCTTAGCTCCTCCAGCGATGGCGGTCCCGCTTCCAGCGTCCTCTCTCTCTCCGTTGCTCGCCAGGATGACGTCACGAAAGCCTTTGACCCCCGGGGTCAAAGGCTTTCGTGACGTCATTCCGGCGAACAACGGAGAGAGAGAGGATGCTGCAAGCGGGACCGCCATCGCTGGAGGAGCTAAGGGCCGATGTCGGTGAGTATGTGTTAGGCAACATCGGCCCTGAGCTCCAGCGGTGACCTCCTCCGGCCGAGCAGGCTGCTCGGCCGCCTCTACGCTTAGGCGAGTCCCCGGCTCGGCTGGGCCTGTAGGCCAAGCCAAGCCGGGGGCTCGCCTGAACCTGGAGGCCCGCCTAGCAGCCTGCTCGGCCGGAGGAGGTCACCGCTGGAGCTCAGGGCCGATTTGGTGGAGTATGTTTTGGGAATTTAGGCCCTGAGCTCCAGCGGTGACCTCCTCCGGCTGTCGCTGGCTGCTCGGCCGGCCTCTAGGCTTAGGCGAGTCCCCGGCTCGGCTGGGCCTGTAGGCCCAAACCAAGCCGGGGGCTCGCCTGAGCCTGGAGGCCCGCCTAGCAGCCCGCTCGGCCGGAGGAGGTCACCGCTGGAGCTCAGGGCCGATTATGGGGACTATGTTTTGGGAACTTTGGCCCCGATCCTCCAGCGGTGACCGTCCTCCGGCTGTCGCTGGCTGCTCGGCGGGCCTCTAGGCTTAGGCGAGTCCCCGGCTCGGCTGGGCCTGTAGGCCCAACCAAGCCGGGGGCTCGCCTAAGCCTAGAGGCCCGCCGAGCCCCAGCGGCAGCCGGAGGAGGTCTCCGCTGGAGCTCAGGGCCGATTTAGGGGACAATGTTTGGGACTTTGGCCCCGATCCTCCAGCGGTGACCTTCTCCGGCTGCCGCTGGCTGCTCGGCGGGCCTCTAGGCTTAGGCGAGTCCCCGGCTCGGCTGGGCCTGTAGGCCCACACCGAGCCGGGGCTCGCCTGAGCCTGGAGGCCCGCCGAGCAGCCAGCGGCAGCCGGAGGAGGTCTCCGCTGGAGCTCAGGGCCGATTTTGGGATGTATTTTTTTGGGAACTTCGGCCCCGATCCTCCAGCGGTGACCTTCTCCGGCTGCCGCTGGCTGCTCGGCGGGCCTCTAGGCTTAGGCGAGTCCCCGGCTCGGCTGGGCCTGTAGGCCCAAACCGAGCCGGGGGCTCGCCTAAGCCTAGAGGCCCGCCGAGCACCCAGCGGCAGCCGGAGGAGGTGTCCGCTGGAGCTCAGGGCCGACTTATGGGGTTATGTGTGTTTTGGGAACTTCGGCCCCGATCCTCCAGCGGTGACCGGCTGCCGGCGGCCTGCTCGGCGGACCTCTAGGCTTAGGCGAGTCCTCGGCTGGGCCTGTAGGCCCAAACCGAGCCGGGGGCTCGCCTGAGCCTGGAGGCCCGCCGGAGGACGGTCACCGCTGGAGGATCGGGGCATCTGGCCGTGTAAACACACGGGTAGCTGCGCGCGGGCTCGTGCCGTTTTTTTTTTTTTTTTTTTCACGCGGCCGGCACGCGCAGCTACCTGTGTGTTCTAACGGCCGCTTTCAAATGTCCGTCGCGCATGCGCAGTAGGGTTTTGGCGACGGACAGTTTTTAGCTTATCCTTTTATAGTATAGATAGTGAATTAGTAGCACATACACATTTTAAAGCACTGTACATATTTACAAGGTGATTCATCACTTATATTGCACTGTCCATAACATTTGTATACAAATGCACTTTATGATACAATTTAGAATTTAAATTGACAATAATATACACTGATTTATATTATATAAAAATACACTAAGGATATTAGTTAGATGCTGTGTTTTTTGGCGATTATAAGAAAACTCCGGGGATTGCATTACATCCCACAGATGGCATAGGGAAGTGTTTGGTACTTTATTTAATATGTCTCCTAAAAATCCCTTATAGCTTATTTGCCATCTGCAAATGATGAAGATGAATGCAGGACTATGATGATCCTTCTTTCACGTAGTAACATCAAGTACACGCCAGCGCAAGACGGCAGAGTACGATCCACACTACAGATCATCTTGGAACGCACAAGTCAGGACGGCGCATGCGCAAAATGGCCAGTTCGCAAGACGCCTTCCGAATACCAACGTGGAACGCAGAAAACGGCACGGCACATGCGCAAGATGCCGGCGCGTACCGGACGAGAATCTGGACTAATTAGGGAAATAAGTGGTTACATTTTAATGAATTTTAGAGGGTATATATACCCCATAGACACAATATACTGGCTTACCAGCTGAAGAAGCTGCTTTACAGCAGCGAAACGCGTTCTGGAGGTCATGCTTCATTGTATGTTTTAATTATTGTTTTAATAAAACCTTTTAAGACCACGTCCCGGCATCCAGAGCGGTTTTTCATTTGGATTTTTTTCCACAAAAAAATCCATGGGCGTTCCAGCCTGAGCTATGGTAGCTCCACCAAGTCCATATAATGTATTGCGGGCCTGCATGAAACATCTGAACCCCAGAGCAATTTCTTTTTGCGCTCACCAGATACATATTACTTTGTTTATTTTATGGTTTGGGGGAGACCACTACTTGCTGGTGTAGCATTGGAGTTTGGGTGGATACGGCGTGTTGTGTGGCGCTTACCATCTTTTCACAACAGCACGAAATACATATAATTTGCCATAAATATCTCCCATGTACCACTGATGTAAAGGTGATAGAGCAATGCCTTATTACACATTGATTGATCTAAAACACAAGCTGCTTCACTGCTGCGAGGAAAGCGGGTGTCCTTCGGACCCCTGTATTTCCATTCCTTACACCCCACACTTTAGGTTTTCATTGGACAGGTCAGAGTCTGGCCTTTCCAATGATACCAAACATGATCATGTAAAATAACACAAAAAAACTAGAGGATAGTGCGCTTACAGGATGGAGGGAGAGAAGTGAAGATCGCTATAAGAGCCAAATAGGTATCTCCCCAATACAGAGGTCATGGATAACTAGAAAAACAAAAAGGCAGCACTACTTCACTCTTTCGGGGGAAAGGGATGTACACAGGGAAAGGGAAGAGAACACAAGAAAAATATAGTGCCAACAGTCAAAAGAGACTGGTGGAGAGTACCATTGAATTCAATGGACACTTGAAGTCAAATAGAACATACATTATGCATATTAAAGAAAGTTCTAAAAAATAAGGATGGTTTCTGTGCACGAGTGTTCTTTCTTCTGTTAGTGGGTATATGTCCAACTTGTGGGGTGGATACCTCAACAGAAAAAAAGAGAAGAAAAGTACGTAGTGTAATATTGTATGTCCAAATGGAATGAAAAAGGTAATTAAAAAAGGACTCACATTCTTCGAGAGCTACCAGCCTTCATACGTTTACCTTCCAGGTTGTTTATAGGCCAACCGGTTTGCCCTTGGACTCACGGCTCAGGTCTCCATATGTGGTGTAAATCATCTCAGGCACCTCTATAGATAAAGGATATGGATTCTCGGAGAGTAGAGTGGATAAGTTAAAAAGGGCATTTATTATTCCCAAAAAGAGATAAATACAAACAGGGAATACAATGATATTCAAATAAAATTAGATATAAAAAACCAAAAAGGTTTATTGCTAGACGCGTTTCGTGCCAGTAGGGGCACTTCTTCTTCTGCTACTGAAGAAGTGCCCCTAGTGGCACGGAAACGCGTCTAGCAATAAACCTTTTTGGTTTTTTATATCTAATTTTATTTGAATATCATTGTATTCCCTGTTTGTATTTATCTCTTTTTGGGAATAATAAATGCCCTTTTTAACTTATCCACTCTACTCTCCGAGCATCCATATCCTTTATCTATAGAGGTGCCTGAGATGATTTACACCACATATGGAGACCTGAGCCGTGAGTCCAAGGGCAAACCGGTTGGCCTATAAACAACCTGGAAGGTGAACGTATGAGGGCTGGTAGCTCTCGAAGAATGTGAGTCCTTTTACAATTACCTTTTTCATTCCATTTGGACATACAATATTACACTACGTACTTTTCTTCTCTTTTTTTCTGTTGAGGTATCCACCCCACAAGTTGGACATATACCCACTAACAGAAGAAAGAACACTCGTGCACAGAAACCATCCTTATTTTTTAGAACTTTCTTTAATATGCATAATGTATGTTCTATTTGACTTCAAGTGTCCTTTGAATTCAATGGTACTCTCCACCAGTCTCTTTTGACTGTTGGCACTATATTTTTCTTGTGTTCTCTTCCCTTTCCCTGTGTACATCCCTTTCCCCCGAAAGAGTGAAGTAGCGCTGCCTTTTTGTTTTTCTAGTTATCCATGATCATGTAAAATGTCATGTAAAGAAAAGATCCCACACAAATATAAAATCATTTTTTATTTTCATAATTTTTTCGTTCCAAAGCAATGGCATTGCCCATTTGTCATGTATAAAAATTGTTTTGGGCATGATCGGTGCAGTTTAAAATCCCAATTTGCTGGTGGAATTCAGGGTTTAAGCACACCATCTTTACCCCCATAATGACAGTCGGGTGGCGTCCGTCCTGACGGGGTTAATGCCGGTGGGGTGTACTAGTACGCTCGGTGACGTGCATACAATACAGACGCCTGATACAGTGATAATGAAACCAAAAGATATTATACTGGCACTCTGAAAGTCATTTATTTACTATCTGCATCAATGTTGTCATTCTGATATGTCAACTAAACCTACAGCATTTAGCATCATAAGTGATCTTCAGAATTTGTGGGACCCTTTGAGAAGTCTTGCAGGGCATTGTCAAATTCACTTAATGAATACAGATACATGTATACCCAGACTTACACAGGCCCCCAGATACTGTATATGTATACCCAGACACAGGCCCCCAGATACTTGTATACCCAGACATCAGAACCCCAGATATCTGTATACTCAGACCCCCAAGATATCAGACCCTCCGAGATCAGACCCCCCCAAGATATCTTGGGGGGTCTGATAATTGGTCGGATATCTTGGGGGATCTGATCGAGGTCTGTTATCTTGGGGGGTCTGATATCTTGGGGGTCTGATAGTGGGTCAGATATCAAAGGATATACGACCCACTATATAGTGGGTTCGATATCAGACCGCCGGGAGCGCCTTCTCTGATGTCATCAGAGGGGGCAGGCCGCCATCTTAGATTCTTCATGGGCCGGTTCTAGGTAGGCCACAGCGACTCCTCAGAGGCCTTAAGTGGCCGTCTAATTGGCCTAATTAGAGAGCCGCCACTGTTGCTGGAGGTCCGGAGACAGCACTTTCCTGGAAACTGGAGCCTGCCCCTACTTCAAAGGGGAGGGACAGACAGCACCCTCCCGAGAACCATGATGGACAGGAGACCTGGGAGGGGGAGGTAACACACAGCTTTGAGTCCTGTGTGATGTGCTAGGCTGGCACACGCAGTGCAGACACTGTGGGCCGCAGTTACCATACCATGAGGTATATGCAGGGGATGTTGTAGGGATCCCAGCTCTCCCAAATCTGGGAGTTTCAATAGCGATTGTGGGCGTCAGGGAGACTTGAGATCCCTGCCACCTAAGCTCTGTAAAAAGGCACCGGATTGCAAGTAATAGCACTCCACAGAAATGTGATCGAGGCTACGGCGCTAACCAGTTCTGGTCAGGGTTAATGCCACGAGTACCTTTTATACCTTCAGAATATCCGTTTCAATTCAAAAGACATCAGTTCACCCTAAAGATTGGTTTTTACGATGACCATCAACAAGTCTCAGGGACAGACTTTGAAGGTAGCGGGGATTGACCTAATAGGCATCTGCATCTCACATGGGCAGTTTTACGTTGCCTGTTCCAGAGTGAGCTCATCTAACTCTGCTGATCTGAGCACCTGAAAGAAGAACCACTAATGGAGTTTACAAATAAGTACTCAAATAGTTTTTTTCTGTGTTCCAGATGCAAAAAATAAATTAATTAATTGTGTTGTAAGTACAAAATAAATTCATGGACACATATGAATGAAACAACTTTGCTTTGTAGCTAATACACCCTGACGAACGTCTGCAATAAACATTAGGAAATCAACCTGTAAATTATAAGCAATGTAATATTTCATACAGTTTGGGATAAAAAAAAACCCACATTTCTTTTATAAACAAATCCCAAAATCCACGCGAGCGAAGACCCAGGAAAAAGCTAGTATACTATATTGGCAATTCAAAATGGATTAGATGTAGGTTTAAAATACAGGTTTTAAATCATAGTATTGATCTCCATTTTGTCATGCGAAAGTTGGCATGGGTACGAGCCAGGGTACAGTGACACAATGGAGACACCAGTAATGGTAAACAAGGAGGTTTATTGAGGGAAACAATACAGATGAGGGGCTAGGCTGGAATAGGGCTGATTGACACAAGGGGAACCGAGAGACGGGACAGGGAGGGATTAACTAACAGAGGGACAGGGCCGAAAGCGGGGTTACTGGTATTGAAGAGAAAGTCCAAGAATACTGAGAGTGAGAGTCCAATGCACAGGGAATCAGGCAGCTGGGTATGGAAATGGCAAATGAGGGTCTGTGAGGCACACAATGAGAGTCTCTGATGAAGGTACAATGGAGTGTCTTTGATGAAGGAGGACCTCGGAAGCAGATATGGGGTCTTGACAGCGGAGGAAGGGTCTTGACAGTAAATGACGGTGTCTTTGATACAAATGAGGGTCACACCAAACGAAGGAGGGTATCCAGTAAACAAAGCAGGGGGTCTAGTACACAGGCAGATATTGTTTGGCAACAAGACAGGCTTCTAGCTGAACGGGCTTCACGCTGGGTATTGGGCATCAATGCTGAAGCACCCTGGGAAGGGTGCGGCCTCATTTAGTAGGAGCACACTGATGAGTGCACCTGAATGCGTTGAGGAACTGAAAGAAAACCCAGTTCATAATAAGGCAGCACCTTTCATGCAGGGACGTGCAGTCAGGGGTGGCAGGGGAGGCGGAGCCAGTAAATTAATGAGCTCATTGTGTGTAATGACATGTGATGTGTGTGTATGTACATTTAAACTGTAAATAAATTGTTATTTATACTCATACTCACCTCTCCTCGCTCCCTCACTGTGCTGGCTTCTTCTCTGTCCGCTTTTTTTTCTCCTGCGCTTTCACTTTCACAGTTTGCCGGCTGCTGTGTGTGTGTGTAATACACTACACAGACAGCAGGGGCAGCACTGAGCCAGCCTAGGCTACGCAATTGACGTAGCCCAACGCTACGCTAATTGCGGAGCTCAAGCTGGTGGCAGGCAAGCTCGTCATTGCCTCCAGGCAATGATAGCAAATGAAGCTTGAGCCAATGGGAAAGCTCCATTGTCTCAAGCAATTTTTTTATTTTTTTTAAAAAAAGCCCACCATGGGAGGCAGTGCTCCCATGGTTTGATTGACGCAGGACAGTCATGTGACTGTCCTCGTCAATCGTGGGGGGTGGGCAGGGAGATCACAGCAGTGTGACTCTGATAAACCCCCTCCAGAAAGTGCTGAGCGCATGTGTGAGCGATAAACACACACATACTGTGTGTGTGACTGTGTGTTTATCTTTGAGTTTGCGTGCACATGCGCTCAGCACAGAGGGGGGGTTGTCACAGTCACACACTCTCAAGCTCACAGCATGCACTGGCTCCAGCAGCTCCTCCTACTCAGTCAGTAACGAGGTGATGACATCGTGCCAGCGCCACAGAGACACGTGGGAAAGGAAGCAGCTGGATGTGTGGTGCTCGCAGGGAGGGACCCCATCACCGACACCGACCTCTTCTCTCTCCACTCGGACAGGCAGGCAGTGAGACAGCACAGCCAGTGAGGAGCTGGTTATCCCCACAGAGTCTCAGGTAAATAAGGAGCCCTCCCCTGCGGGAACCTTGTGACTCAGCTCAGTGTACTGAGACAGAGATACTGGATCCTCGCATCTGGTGGGATCATGATGTCAAGGCCGATTTGCTAGTTTTGGTGACAGGTGGAGTACAGTGTCACTCTGTCCCTGCCCCTGGAGGAGCTCAGCATAGGGGTACAGTACACTCACTGTCCTGATATGTGCCCCCCCCCCAAATTCATGGGAAGACTGCAGGTGCTGAGGACTCCATTTCCCATCTCTAGCAGAAAGATCCTGCTTAAAGGCAAATCCATGAGCTGGGGCATATCCATGTGTTGCTGGGGCATATCCATGAGCTGGGGCATATCCATGAGCTGGGGCAAATGCATGAGCTGGGGCATATCCATGTGCTGCTGGGGCATATCCATGAGCTGGGGCATATCCATGAGCTGGGGCATATCCATGAGTTGCTGGGGCAAATCCATGTGTTGGGGCATATCCATGAGCTGGGGCATATCCATGAGCTGGGGCATATCCATGAGCTGCTGGGGCAAATCCATGTGCTGGGGCATATCCATGAGCTGGGGCATATCCATGAGCTGGGTTAAATCCATGTGCTGGGGCATATCCATGAGCTGGGGCATATCCATGTGCTGCTGGGGCATATCCATGAGCTGGGGCATATCCATGAGCTGGGGCATATCCATGAGTTGCTGGGGCAAATCCATGAGTTGCTGGGGCAAATCCATGTGCTGGGGCATATCCATGAGCTGCTGGGGCATATCCATGAGCTGGGTTAAATCCATGTGCTGGGGCATATCCATGAGCTGGGGCATATCCATGTGCTGCTGGGGCATATCCATGTGCTGCTGGGGCATATCCATGAGCTGGGGCATATCCATGAGCTGGGGCAAATCCATGAGCTGGGGCATATCCATGAGCTGGGGCATATCCATGAGTTGCTGGGGCAAATCCATATGCTGGGGCATATCCATGAGCTGGGGCATATCTATGAGCTGGGACAAATCCATGAGCTGGGGCAATATCCATGAGCTGGGGCAATATCCATGAGAGCAGCTGGGGCATTATCAATGAGAGCAGCTGGGGCAGTATATCCATGAGAGGAGCTGGGGCAGTATATCCATGAGAGGAGCTGGGGCAAAATTCATGAGAGGAGCTGGGGCAATATCCATGAGCTGGGGCAATATCCATGAGAGCAGCTGGGGCATTATCAATGAGAGCAGCTGGGGCAGTATATCCATGAGGAGCTGGGGCAGTATATCCATGAGAGGAGCTGGGGCAGTATATCCATGAGAGGAGCTGGGGCAAAATTCATGAGAGGAGCTGGGGCAAATCCATGAGCTGGGGCAATATCCATGAGAGCAGCTGGGGCATTATCAATGAGAGCAGCTGGTGAATTATCAATGAGAGCAGCTGGTGAATTATCAATGAGAGCAGCTGGGGCAGTATATCCATGAGAGGAGCTGGGGCAGTATATCCATGAGAGGAGCTGGGGCAGTATATCCATGAGAGGAGCTGGGGCAAAATTCATGAGAGGAGCTGGGGCAAAATTCACAAGAGGAGCTGGGGCAATATCCATGAGAGCTGGGGCATTATCCTTGTGTGCTGGGGGCAGTATCCATGTGTGCTAAGTAAGTGTAGCGCTGTGTTTAACCCCTTAAGGACGGGAGTAATTTTACAAGTTTGGAACACTTTTGAACACTTCTAAAAGTAGAATTTCAGCTATTCGCTGTTCAACCATAATTTACCTCTTACATATTAAGTGTACCCACCCTTATTATATATCATTTTGTTCAGGAGAAATAGGGCTTTCATTTTCCATCAAAGATTTATATATAAAATATATTATAGTATGAAAAAAACCTAAAAACTATGAGAAAAAAGGAAATTTTGCAATTTTCAAAGTTCTCCATTGTATTTTTAGTGTGAATGACATTGTACGCTTAGCATTAAATGAAATAAAATACATATATATCTGGTCGGCAATGTCTTACGTGTTCAACGGTACCCCCCATGTAGAGGTTTTATGAGGTTTTGAAAAGTTACAGGGTCAAATATAGAGTTTGCCCATTTCACGTTTTACAACTTGAAATTTGCCAGATTGGTTTCCTGGCCCTATGTTGACTTTGAGAGGTTATGACAGCCCAGGTATGAAAAGTACCCCAACATGTCATACCATTTTGAAAAGTAGACAACCCAGGCTATTCCAAATGGTGTACGTTTTGTTTTTTTATAGTAGTCACTTAGTCGCAAACTTGGTCTTCATGTTTGTGTTTTGCATTTTTGACACAAAAACTGTTATTTTACCGATGATATCATGCTCCCTCGACATTTTACTGGCCTAAAAAGCTCATATTTCTGGTCGGCAATGTCTTACGAGTTCAACGGTACCCCCCATGTAGAGGTTTTAGGAGGTTTTGGAAAGTTACAGGGTCAAATATAGAGTTTGCCCATTTCACGTTTTACAACTTGAAATTTGCCAGATTGGTTTCCTGGCCCTATGTTGACTTTGAGAGGTTATGGCAGCCCAGGTATGAAAAGTACCCCAACATGTCATACCATTTTGAAAAGTAGACAACCCAGGCTATTCCAAATGGTGTACGTTTTGTTTTTTTATACTAGCCACTTAGTCGCAAACTTGGTCTTCATGATTGTGTTTTGCATTTTTTACACAAAAACTGTTATTTTGCTGCTAATATCATGCTCAGTCAACCTTTTACTGGCCTACAACATTGATATTTGTGGTCGGCAATGTGTTACGAGATCAACGGTACCCTCCATTTAGCATTTTTAATTTGCTTTTTGGAAAGTTACACGATCAAATGTAGAGTTTGCCAGATTGGTTTTCTGGGCCTAGGTTGAATTTGAGAGGGTATGGCAGCCCAGGTATGAAAATTACCCCATCATGGCATATCATTTTGAGAAGTAGACAACCCAGAGTGTTGAAAATGGGGTATGTCCAGTTTTGTATAGTAGCCTTTGTATAGTAGCCACTTAGTCACAAACCCTGGCCACACTTAGTCTTCATGATTGTGTTTTGCATTTGTTTTACACAAAAACTGTTATTTTGCTGCTAATATCCTGCTCAGTCAACCTTTTACTGGCCTATAACATTGATATTTGTGTTCGGCAATGTGTTACGAGTTCAACGGTACCCCCATGTTGCATTTTTTTTATTTACTTTTTGGAAAGTTACACGGTCAAATGTAGAATTTGCCAGATTGGTTTGCTGGGCCTAGGTTGAATTTGAGAGGGTATGGCAGCCCAGGTATGAAAAGTACCCCATCATGGCATATCATTTTGAGAAGTAGACAACCCAGAGTGTTGAAAATGGGGTATGTCCAGTTTTGTATAGTAGCCACTTAGTCACAAACCCTGGCCAAACTTAGTCTTCATGTTTGTGTTTTGCATTTGTTTTACACGAAAACTGTTATTTTGCTGCTAATATCCTGCTCAGTCAACCTTTTACTGGCCTATAACATTGATATTTGTGTTCGGCAATGTGTTACGAATTCAACGGTACCCCACATGTAGCATTTTTATTTAGTTTTTTGGTAATTTGACAAGTGATTTTCAGGATTTATGTCGACTTTGAGAGAACATGGCACACCAAGAAAGAATATTGCTCCAAAGATGACGTGAGAATGATTCTAAATTAGTATTTTGAGTTGTTTGGTGCAGCCACTTTAGAATAGCTGGGCTTAACGTAAACAGGGACAGGCCAAATTCAGGGGATTCCAGAAGTCAGAGTAGTCGTTATAACAAGCCAATGAGTCGGTACAGGCAGCAAACAAAGAGTAGTCGGTATAACAAGCCAATGAGTCGGTACAGCAGCAAACAAAGAGTAGTCGGTATAACAAGCCAATGAGTTGGTACAGGCAGCAAACAAAGAGTAGTCGGTATAACAAGCCAATGAGTCGGTACAGGCAGCAAACAAAGAGTAGTCGGTATAACAAGCCAATGAGTCGGTACAGGCAGCAAAGGGTAATCGGGACAAAGCAGAAAAGGGGATTTAGTAATTTAGCTCGGTATGATAAATTTTGAAGCACTCGGTTATGCAGAGGCCAGGTAGAGATGGGCAGGTAGGGCAATAATAACTAGAATCCTTTCGGATTCCTTTCTTGCGGCAGACACGACACCTTTTCTGGGGGGACTTTTTACAGCGGGTGGGAGGGACTCGGGAAGGAAAGTGTCTGCCGCTTAATCTTTGGAGATCTCCTGATTCCAAAGCAGATGTAACGGGGGCCGGGGTAGGATAAGTTGGGATATGATCTCAAGCATGAATTCTAGGAAGGGATATGGCTTTTGTACTGCTGCCTGCTTGTAGAGCACGTACGCATTGAAAATTGCTATCTCGGTCAAATAGATGGCAATCTTCTTGTACCATGCCCTAGTCTTTCGGTTCACCAGATAAGGCTGTATACATTGATCAGCCAAGTCTACTCCCCCCATAAACTTGCTGTAATCTACAATGCACTTCGGCTTTTCCAGTGGCTCAGTCCTCCCTCTCACAGGCACTGGCACTGTACTTTCGTCGTGCACTGTAGATAGCATGTATACATCCTTCTTATCGGTGAACCGAAGGGCTAGCACTTCTTCCTGACGTAGAGATGAAGAGGAGCCTCTACTTCTTTTGCCTGCTGTCAGGATTTGGGGAAAACCTCTGCGATTCTTCCGCACTGTGCCACACGCAAGGGTCTCAAAACAATATAAATTTTTAAATAGGTCGATACTGGTGTAATAGTTATCGACCCATAAATGATAGCCCTTGTTGAATAGGGGATAGACCAGATCCCACACAATTTTTCCACTGGTGCCAATACAATCGGGGCATCCTGGGGGGTCAAGGTGGCTATCTTTCCCTTCGTATATTCTAAACGCCCAGGTGTAGCCTGTTGTGGACTCACACAATTTATAAAATTTGACGCCATACCGGGATCGCTTGCTTGGGATATACTGCTTGAAGAGCAGTCTGCCTTTAAATTTCATAAGGGACTCGTCTACAGATATATTTTGGTTGGGAACATAATTATCGGTGAATTTGGCAGACATAAGACTGATAAGGGGCCGAATTTTATATAGGCGGTCATGCATTGGGTCATTTCTTGGAGGAATCGCATGAGATTTTCGTATCTCTCCCTCTTCATAACCCTTGGGAATAGTGGGGTAGCCAGGATGGGGTTTTTGTGCCAGTAAGACCGGATACTTGGCTTCTTCACTATTCCCATTACGAGGGTTAGAGCCCAAAATTTTTTTAACTCTATCACATCCGTTGGGTGCCACTTGTTACGTCTGTGGCGATGTGAATCCGGATGCGCATCAAGATACTGGTTGGCAAACAGGTTGGTTTGCTCAACCACCATCTCGAATACGTTGTCCGACATAAAGAGATTAAAAAAGCTCACTGGCTCACAGTCCTCTACCCTTACTGTGATGCCAGGAGTGGCTATAAATGGGAGTATTTCTGGGGCAGCCATATTTGGGGGTACCCAATTGCTCTCGCGCCTCCCAGTAGATGGTGGGGGGTCACCATCACTGGAGGGTTCACTAAGGGGCTCTATATCAGAGGCTGTGAGGGTGTCACTGTCGGCGAGAGCATCGCTCTCAGAGGCGGCCAGGATCTCATATGCCTCTTCTGGGGAATAAAAGTGGGAGGACATTTTTATGGGGATCTTGTTATAACTAAATTAAATGGGAGGTCGGGGAACTGATGGGGTCAAGTACACAAATAAAATATTAGAACACCTAAACTAAGCCCTTCCGGTCCTTGTAGTGGCGGTACTTCTATCTATCTATCTAGACAAGGTAAGAATATTCCAAGGGGGGTCGTATGCCAATGCGGGTAGTCAGGAATGCCACGGGGTCGTATACCAATGCGGGTAGTCAGAAATGCCAAGGGTCGTATGCCAATGCGGGTAGTCAGAAATGCCACGGGGTCGTATGCCAATGTGGGTAGTCAGAAATGCCAAGGGTCGTATGCCAATGCGGGTAGTCAGAAATGCCAGGGGTCGTATGCCAATGCGGGTAGTCAGAAATGCCAGGGGTCGTATGCCAATGCGGGTAGTCAGAAATGCCAGGGGGTCGTATGCCAATGCGGGTAGTCAGAAATGCCAAAGGGTCGTATGCCAATGCGGGTTCTCAATCGGGGGTACACTGCCAATCAGGGGTACACTGCAGGCCAGGGGGTACAGTGCCTGGGTTTTTTTTCAGTTTTTTTTTAAGTCAGGTTTTTTTTCAGTTTTTTTTTTCAGCCATGGGGTACAGTGCCTGCCAGGAGGGTACAGTGCCAGCCAGGAGAGTACAGTGCCAGCCAGGAGGTACTGTACCTGGTTTTTTTTTAGTTGTTTTTTTTTTTTCAGCCAGAGGGTACTGTGCCTGGGGTTTTTTTTTTTCAGCCAGGGGGTACTGTGCCAGGAGGGTACAGTGCCAGTAGGTACAGTGCCTGGGGGTACAGTGCCAGTAGGTACAGTGCCTGGGGGGTACAGTGCCAGTAGGTGCCTGGGGGTACAGTGCCAGTAGGTACAGTGCCAGTAGGTGCCTGGGGGTACAGTGCCTGGGGGGTACAGTGCCAGGTGGGTACAGTGCCAGGTGGGTACAGTGCCAGTGGGGGTACAGTGCCAGGTGGGGTACAGTGCCAGGGGGGTACAGTGCCAGGGGGGTACAGTGCCAGATGGGGTACAGTGCCTGGGTGGGGTACAGTGCCTGGGGTTTTCAGTTTTTTTTTTCCTGCTCCGTTCTCTGCCTCTCTCTCTCTCTGCTCCTCAGATCGCAATGAGGAGCAGGAGAAAGGGGCAGAGACAATGTCTCAGCCAATGCAACAATCATTGGCTGAGACATTCTGACAGTTGCAGAGGTGACAGCTTGTCACCGCTGCAACTGTCAAATCCAAGCGCCGGATTGGCTGCTTGGATGTTTCCACGAGGGAAACGGCCCGCCTCCCTTCCCACAATGCCGATCGCCAGCTGGGAGGGTCTGCCCGGTGTCAGGCAGACCCCAGCCAGCGATCGGCATTGTGGGAAGGGAGGCGGGCCGTTTTTTCGGCGCGCAGAGGCTCCAAACGCTGCGGGGCGTACCATGCCGTCCTGCGGCATTAAAGCCCATGTGGTGCAGGACGGCATGGTACGCCCTGCGTCCTTAAGGGGTTAAATCCTTGTTGTGGCAGTACCTATTTTTGGCCACCGGAGGGAGACAAGCGAAATGTGAGACACTGAATATTACATTGGGACTACATTTCCCGGCATGCTTTGGGAACGGACACAGGAAGTGGGTGGGGCTGAGAGACTTACATCCTGAGCCTCGTGGAGAGAGCGTTTTCCCGAATTACGAAGCATCGTATTTATTTTCCGCTGCACGTTTCTCGAATTACGAAACCTTGTATTTCTTTTCCGCTGCGCGTTTCCCGCATTACGAAGTACTGTAAATATATCTACGAACACTGTGTTATTCATTATATGCCATTTATTCTAGTAAACTATATAATTTATAAAATCCACAACGGTGCTGGAGTATATTTATTCCCTAGTGCGGGGAGACTGACCCGAGGTTTAATTTCAGCGGCTCCTCCGGGAGTGAGCGCTACATAAGTAATATGCAGAATCAGCAAAAGGGTAACTGAAAAAGATATTGAAGGGACAGCATTTGTAAATATCACAGTGAGACCATGCAATATATATTTTAATTGGTAACCATGAGTATATATAGTGAAACTCTATTCTCCTATAGAACGATAATCAAATGCATAAATTGTGACTGCGTAACCCTGTGTATATCTGGTTCTGATACAAGCCAGTGCCTTACTAGCCACTGACCTCACCGCACGTCACTGCTTTCATGTACTGCCCAGGTAGTATTCACGGTGCGGCAGCGCCAGATTTGCCTTTCCTGCGTCGGCGGTGAGGACCCTGACACATTTAGTATATCCAAGTTGTAGTATTTTACTCAGCATATTCACTATTCTGACTCAGATCGTTGTATAGCGATTTATCCCTTGCAGAGACCTCTATGCCTGGCCTGTATAAGTAGATGCAATCACCGAGGACAATCCTTATCAGATAGCTGAACTCACCAGAACACCGTTTATTTCCACGACTTGCTTTATTCCATATATCAGGTTACAGCAGATCACAGGATACAGCAGATGATGGAATGAGATGTTCTTTGCGGTCAAAAAATGATTCTGTCCTAACTTGAGGATGAATATACATGTGCTGCTGGATAACTACACCATGCTGCAGCTCTTACAAGAAGGAAGGGTGGAACTAAACACACACAGGAAGTGCATCATCATAAAGCGAGGGAAAAAAGAAGAAAAGCATGTACAATACAGAAAGACCACTAGGTGGCAGCATAAGGCAGCATAAGGATATCTATACACTATAAATCCCCATCTAAATGAATAACTGTAACAGCACACTCCCCGTCTGGCATTGAAAATGTCACTATATATACATCATAACGGTAGTTATGCAAGTGCAAATAACGACAGTGTAATTTGCTAGATGTCTTGAAAACCTACGTAAATTCAGTCTCCAAGCGGTAAGAGCAAAATAAGTTCCGTGATAGGTCTGATAAAAGTCTTTACAGTTCCTTGTCTTGCGACCTTCACCTCCACCTTACGTACCTTACCATCATCGCTGTAGATGCTCTTTTTAATAAGTCCCATAGGCCACTCTATCCTTTCGGCTTGCTGGTCCTTGAGGAGAACGAGATCTCCAACTTGAACGTTCGGGTTCAGGCGTTGCCATTTCCTGCGTCCTTGCAGAGTGGAAAGATACTCCATCTTCCAACGATTCCAGTAGCAGTTGGCAAGGTGTTGTACTCGCTTCCACTGGTCGTAGCACATTTTTCCTGCTTTAAAGTTTCCAGGTGGAACAGGAACAGTCCCGAGTTTCTTAAGGTAGGCGACAGCTGCTATGGCCTCTGTAGATGCATCTGAGAAGATGTGAAGTTCCTTTCTCTGACTTGTGGCAAGAGAAGCTGGAGTGTAGCAGCGTGGTATGTGAATTCCATCTAAGGCATGTAGAGATTGCTTCCAGGAATTCCACTTTGAAAGCTTGTCTATTGGTAGTGGAGCATCCCAATCTGTAATAGTCTCTGAGAGCTGTCTAAGTAAGGATTTACCTGTATGGTAATGGGAGCCACGAATCCCACTGGATCGTATAAACTGTTCACCACCGACAGAACACCACGTTTGGTAAATGGCTTGTCTGCAGAGCCGACTTGGAAGCC
Source organism: Leptobrachium leishanense (assembly GCA_009667805.1). Classification (NCBI taxonomy): domain Eukaryota; kingdom Metazoa; phylum Chordata; class Amphibia; order Anura; family Megophryidae; genus Leptobrachium; species Leptobrachium leishanense. The sequence continues at coordinate 134,918,972 of CM019066.1, read as the reverse complement.
GAAGGTGTCCTTTAATAAGTCCCACCGCAGGCCTAGGCTTCTCTGTACGGGTGGCATGTCCATTCCCAGATTTAAGTCCTTAAACCCTGTGGCATAGTCACCAGGTTGAAAGGCCTTCATGACCGCAACACTATTTGAAGCAATCTTGTGTAGTCTGAGGTTAGCTTCAGAAAGCATACCTTGTGTCCTTTGGAGCAGGTCTATGGCTTCTTCATTTGTGGGTAAGGATTTAAGTCCGTCGTCCACGTAGAAGTCTCTTTCAACGAAGTGTCAAGCATCTTCTCCATACTCCTTTTCTCCGTCAAGAGCAGTCCTTCGTAGACCATATGTTGCAACAGCAGGTGAGGGACTATTTCCGAAGACGTGTACCCTCATGCGGTATTCAATCATCTCATTGTCCATGTTGTTGTCACGGTGCCACAGAAACCTCAGGAAGTTCCTATGGTCTTTTTGTACAATAAAACAATGAAACATTTGTTCAATATCAGCAGTTATGGCGACTGGCTCCCTTCTGAACCTCATGAGTACACCTACGAGGTTGTTGGTCAGGTTAGGACCAGTGAGAAGAACATCGTTCAGGGATATGCCTTGATGCTTGGCACTGGAGTCAAATACTACCCTGATTTGTTTTGGCTTACGTGGATGATATACTCCGAAGAAAGGCAGGTACCAGCACTCCTCATGTTCTCGAAGAGGTGGAACTGGTTCAGCGTGATTATTGTCAAAGATCCTTTTCATAAAGGCGATGAAATGGTCCTTTATTTCAGGTCTGTTCTTTAGTGTTCGTTGTAGTGACTTGACTCTGGATAAAGCTTGTTCACGATTGTTTGGGAGTTTGACCCTTGCAGCACGAAGCGGTAATGGTGCTACCCAGCTGTTAGACTCATCCTTGAAGAATTCTTTGTCCATTACTTTGATAAATTCTCTGTCTTCAACTGATAAAGCTGTTTTGTTGTCATCGCTTGTAGTACAAAACACTGTGGTACCTAGGTTGTCATCACAGAGGATAGGAGTGACGTCGGACACGCAGATAATGTCAAGAGGCTTCTCCTTTACGTCATAATGGTGAGGACACGGTTTGAAGTGGATACACGTCCGTTCCCTAACACGTGAGTTTTGAATGAGTGGATCTCAGATGACGTGTGCATTTTATCCAAGCATACATTGCCCACTATTACCCAGCCCAGGTCAAGTCTTTGTGCATAAGGGGCATCGTCTGGTCCGTCGCACTGTTCGCGTACTTTATGTACTCTGAGAATGTCTCTTCCTAGCAGGACCAAGATTTCAGCATTCATGTCCATTACTGGAATCTCATCTACAAGATGCCTTAAGTGCGGATGATGATATGCAGCCTCTGGAGTAGGAATCTCTTCCCTTTCGTCTGGTATCTGGTCACATTCAACTAATGTGGTAGGAGTATTCCCTCTCTCCCCTTGACGTGAGAGACCATAAACCCGTTGGCCCTTCTGCCGAAAGTCTCTACACGACCAGAACAGGTTCTGAGAGTATACGGTGTTGCGTGTCCCTTTATGCCGAAGATCTCAAAGAATTTAGGCTTAACAAGCGATCTGTTGCTCTGTTCATCTAATATGGCATACATCTTCGTGGCTTTCTCAGGTTGACCCTCTGGGTATATCTTGACTAGGCATACCTTGGCACAGCATTTGTAATCTAAGCCTTCTCCACAGACCTCCGTGCATGAAGAAGAAATATTCCCTATAGTCGGAGCATTACCTTGTTGCTCCCCGCCATGATTTGAGACAGGTGCAGAGGTAGGTAGCTGCTGTGGGTTGTCTGGAAGTGGAGTGGGGTGCATAGCTGTAACATGTCTGTCGCTGCTGCATTCTCTACACTTGATGACAACTTTACAGTCTTTAGCAAAATGTCCGTAAGAGGCACAGCACCTGTAGCATACCCCAAGTTTTTGAAGAATCTCCCTGCGCTCTTGTAAAGTCTTTGCCCTAAGGCCACAACATTTCTTTAAAGGGTGAGGCTTTTTGTGAATAGGGCACTGACGATTAGGGTCTTTATCGCTATCACCTGAATCCCTCTGGTTTGCAAGAGAGGACACGGGTGGTGAGATGTCTGTCCTTTTAACAGATATTGTTCTATTAAAGTCTCTACGTTTAGCCGCTGTGTTATCATACCTTGATGAGGATGCTGGTGATGATGATGAAGCTGGCAAGTTGGTTTCGCTGAAGCTGAAGCTGGGATCGTTTCTTGTCCAGGCTTGTTCGCTGATGAACCTGCAAAAATATGAGAATGGAGGGAAGGATACGTTATAGTCTCTTTTGTATCTTGAGCCGTGTTGCGCCCATTTCTCTTGCAGGCCGTATGGCAGTTTAGACGCCACTGGATTGACACCATGAGCAGTGTCCAGGAAGCTTAGTCCAGGTAGACGTGGGTCTGTCTTTGCCAACTCTAGCTCCATGAGGAGATCACTCAGTTCTTGGAGCTTGCGATAGTCCTTGTTACCTATTTTTGGGAAGTTTTGCAGTCTCTTGAACAGAGCGCCTTCTATGGCTTCAGCGCTGCCATAAGCTTGCTCAAGTCTTGCCCACGCAGCAACGAGACCTGCATCCGGGTGGTCAACATGTACTGTTCTCAGTCTTTTAACACGATCTGTGGATTCTGGCCCCAGCCACTTTATGAGCAAATCAAGTTCCTCCTTGGTAGTAAGGTTCAGATCAGCAATAGCAGCCTTGAAGGTTGATCTCCAGGCCCTGTAGCTCTCTGGACAGTCGTCGAACCTTGAGAGGCTTGTGTTAATGAGCTCTCGGCGTATCATATATCTGGCGAAGTCAGTCAAGTCTGATCTCTCACTCTTTGGTGCCAAAGTAACTTGAGGAACCGCTTGGGTGTTAAAGTTCTCTGGTGATGAAGGGTGAGGTTTACCAGGATAAAATGACGTTGCAAGAACGTTTAACTTTGGTGTAGCCTCTAAGGCTTCTGCTGGCTGCGGCTTGAGCTGCGGCTTGTCACTGGGATTCACCTTGCTGGCAGAATGAGTTGATGTGATTTGCTGCGTAGATGTTCTTGTGTTGTGGACTGGAGGAGGCTCAGGCATTTGGAGCTGAGAGATCTCTGCGTTGAGAGTCAGAACAGTGTTGGGAGGAGGTACAGGAGATGACTGTGTATTGTTGCAAATGTTATGCTGTAAAACGTATTTGCTAGTGCGTTCGACTGGGTCTTCCAGTTCTGCTGGGATAGGGCAGTCTGCATTAGTACTTTGTCCCATTGCTTCTTCGAAGACCTTCAGCCTCGCTACGGCAGCTGCTTCCTCCTTTTCCATTTACAGAATCTTGATTTGGGATGCCGTCTCTGCTTGGCGGGCTTTGCTGTGAGCTTCTAACTCTGCTAACTCTGCTTGGCGTACTTCTAACTCTGCTTGTTTTTTAGCAAAGGAGCCTTGCCCTTTCTTTGACTCCGCTTCAGCGCGGGCCTCTATTAGCTTGTCGCTTAACGTTGAATGTCTGGAGCGAGAGGTTCTGGAAGAATGTGCAGTGTGCTTGGTTGATGTGGATCTGTGCGATCTGGTCTCTTGCAGTTGAGCAATGCGGAGTTCTGCCCTTTCTTTGGCAACTTGCACTAGGAGGTCTCTCTGTTCATTTAGTGCATCAGTCTTGGTCAGTTCTGCTGAAAAGTCTTCCATATTAGAGTCCTGCAAGAAGTCTGTGTATTTTTCTGACAGCCTCTGGTAACGTTTATATGCAGCAGACAGACGATCTATAGAGTCTCTTAATTCAGCTGGGTGATTGTTAAAGTGTGGTAAAACTGACATGCATTGTGACGTTCTGTCCCACAGGTCCGTCAGATTGCTGGAGAGCTCATCTCTAGTGTATTCATAGTTTTTTCTGAGTTTCTGTGTCGGTTTTATTGTGCGTTTGGGTTTTACACTCTGTTCGACAAACTCTGCAGAATCTGCTCCTTGTACGTCTGCAGGTTCAGGGACGTGATGAATCTGCGTCGGTTCAGCCATAATAGAGTGCACAGAACCTTGTCTGGACATTTTATACGTTTTTGCAAAAATAGTACTGTCTCTTTAAAAAGATGTACGGCAGCTTAGACAGGCAGGTAACACAGTTAAATGCAGAGAAACCGTTTTCAATATTCAGTCAGATGCAGTAGAAGTGAGATGCAGTAAGCTTATGCGACCATGTGCTTCCCAAGATGGCTGATGGCACTGAGCTTGATTGCAGATTAAACACACACACATGTGCTTCCATAAAATGGCCGATGGCACTGAGCTTGATTGCAGATTAAGCACACACATATATAATAGCAGTCTGTAGGATTCTACACATTTTTTGACTATTCTGACTCAGATCGTTGTATAGCGATTTATCCCTTGCAGAGACCTCTATGCCTGGCCTGTATAAGTAGATGCAATCACCGAGGACAATCCTTATCAGATAGCTGAACTCACCAGAACACCGTTTATTTCCACGACTTGCTTTATTCCATATATCAGGTTACAGCAGATCACAGGATACAGCAGATGATGGAATGAGATGTTCTTTGCGGTCAAAAAATGATTCTGTCCTAACTTGAGGATGAATATACATGTGCTGCTGGATAACTACACCATGCTGCAGCTCTTACAAGAAGGAAGGGTGGAACTAAACACACACAGGAAGTGCATCATCATAAAGCGAGGGAAAAAAGAAGAAAAGCATGTACAATACAGAAAGACCACTAGGTGGCAGCATAAGGCAGCATAAGGATATCTATACACTATAAATCCCCATCTAAATGAATAACTGTAACAGCACATTCACTTTTGATTTCTTATTCACTAACCTCCATAATTATATATAAAATAACAGTGGTTTAACTTCAGGGATCTACAGTGGAAGTAACATGGTGAATCGAAGATGAATTCACTATTTATGGAAGTTCCACAGTGTTTCAAAGTAGTTTTCTTACCATTGTTTTTGCCATAGTATTTATTGGAGTTCAGTGAAGATCACACTTTAAATTCACCTATGCATATTGGCATTGATGCAAACAACTGTGGGCAATGAAAATCATTTTACAAAATAATTATTGTGGCCTCAAGTTCAACAATGGCGGGCTGCACTTACCATAGTTGCAACAACAATGATTTTTTTCCCTATTGCTAACCGCAAACACAATGAACCCCTGTACAGTGTTATTCACTACGTCACTATATTATAGTTAATATATATAGTTAATACAAAATACTGTATTTCAACTTTAGCGGACACAGCTCTCCAGCTTGAAACTGGTGAACTGCCAAGGAAGAGCTGGAGGAATGCATGACAATAGCAGAAGCTGCAGGAGAACCAAATCAAGGGAGAGAATTATGTTAAAATGAACATGGGTTTAATTTTAATGAGTCTTAACCCCTTCACTGCGAAAGACGTGTGGGGAACGTCTTGGGGATACCCCGCTATATGTGGAGGATGTTCCCCACACCTCATCTGCTGAAGGGGCTCTCTTTCCCGATACTTACCTCGCCCTCCGGGGTCCCGCTATTATACCCCCTCCTGGCACACTGACGTCATCGCAATGGGTGTGATGTCATCAGTTTCAGATGCACCCCCCCAAAAAGCCAGAATAGCGCCTGAAAGGAGGGGGGTCATTGGACCCCTCTCCCTCCCGGGAGGAGATTAAAGTAAAAGAGTCTGCTCTTTCCAGCGTTTCCTCTCTTTAACCCCTGAGGTCCCAGTCTCCGATCCGATGCCAAGCCTCCGGGGCCTCTCCCCGTCCACTGACGTCATTGCCCAAGGGCTTTCCCTATCGAAATCCTATGGTTTAGATAGGGAGTTCCTTTAGACTCCCGCATCTCCCGATCCGTGGCAGCTGGAGGTTAATGTTTGGTATCATTGGAACGGCCAGAGCAAAAAAAATAAAAAACAAGTATTATTTTTTTAATAATCCAGCACGATTGTTCACATTTCAATTATAATGTGAACAATGATGCTGCACTAAAGATTTTTTAGGGGGTTTTAGCTAAAATCACGTAATTTCTCTGAAAAATACAGTAACAGGTTCCCATTTCTAATTTTTTAACCCCTTCGCTGCAGATGACGTGTAGAGCACGTCCTCATTGACTCCCGCTATATGCGGAGGACGTGCCCCACATGTCATCCGCTTGCGGGAGCCCCGGCGGAGATACTCACCTCTCTGTCCGGGGTCCCGCGGCGGTCTGACTTCAGCGTCCTCAGACGCTGAAGTTAAGCGCCTCCCAACGTCATTTCCAGGCGACCCCCGGCAATGCCGGGAGATTGCCTGGAAGGGAGGGGCGATCTGTTCGGATCCCTCTCCCTCCCGATCGGGAAGGAGCAGCGTCAAAAGCCAGGCGCCGCTTAAAAGGGGAGAGTCTCCCCATTTAAGCGGTGCCTGGCTTTAACCCTTCAGGCACCGGATCGCACTTCAGCGCCTTGCAGCGCCGAATTGCAGCCTAGCTCCGGTGGGGGCCGTCGTCTTGGATGGCGGCTCCACCCCCGGGTCCCCCCTCGCTGCCCGACGTCATCGCGCATAGCGTGATGATGTCAGATAGCCGGGGAAGCCCTAGCTGCCCGGGGATTTCCCAAGGAAATATCCTGGTGGAGATACGGGGTTCTCCAGAACCGTGGTAGCTAGGGGGTCATGGAGGGTGTCATTCGAAAGGCTTGAGCATGACAATGATACCCAACATGACTATGTTCAAAGTAAATAGAAAAAAAATAAAAAATAATAAAAATATAAAATAAATAAATAATAATAATAAAAAAAAACATGTAATGCAGCAATATTGTTCACATTTCAATTATATTGTGAACAATGATGCTGCACTAATGATTTTTTTCTATGGGGTGCATTTGCTAAAAATCACGTAATTCCCCAAAAAAATTTAACAAGTCCCCATTTCTAATTTTTGTACAAGTGCACCCCATAGAAAATATAACCACAAACGCACATGTGATAAAATGTGAAATAAAACACTTTACACACTGCAGATTTTATTGCATTTTTTTGTTATAATATACAGGCAGGACATGACGTATACATATATAAATGATATATTATGAATCTGCCGAGTCTGCCGGAAAGAACGATATATAATATATCTGGGCCATTTAATAAAATGTGGCTTCAAATCGCGTATAAACATGATGAGCGAAAGCGGTAAAAATTAGCTCAGCACACAGCGGTGAAATGCCTCAGCAGTGAAGGGGTTAACAAGTGTACCCTATAGAATATATAACCGCAAAGGCATAGATGATAAAATGTGAAAAAAATATTTTATACGCTGTAGAGGATTAAAATTTTAATGGAAATTCACTTTTTGTTTTACATTTTTTTTTTGTTATAGCATTCTGGCAGGACTTGACGTGTATATATATGTTACAGGTAGAGCCAGGAGTGCGGTTAATCCTAGGAGTACCCGGGTAATCCTGACATCACCCAAAACCGCTGGGTAAAGCTGCAAAAAAATGAAAATTTCTGACTTTACCCGGGTAATCTTAGGACTAACCAACTGCCCTTGGGTAACAGTCTGGAAGAGCTGAAAAATGCGCACTTTACCCGGATAATGTGCAAGTCTGAAGCTTCACCCGGGTAATCTAAGGACTATCCACAGCTTCACCTGGGTAATCTGCAGAGCATCCAACCCCGCTTGGGTAGCAGTGAATTTTACTATTATTATGTGTCATATGTGCTTATATATCATTTATAAAACATAATAATCATCAGGTTACTCTTTATATAATATCTTTATCTTCATAAATAAATTTTCAGACAATTAATGCACAGAGTAAACTTATGGTTATTTAGTGAGGTTTGTGACCGTGGTTACAATTTCATTACAAGTAACTAAAAACCACAATTTTGTTATCGGTCAGAAAACAGTTTGCAGCTTTATCCGGGTAATCCTCGGAATTCAGTCAACTGTAACCTGCTGAAAACCCAAGAAAAGCAGAGTACCCAGAGGCGTTCGGATACTTTGCAGATTACCCGGATAAAGTACGATGTTTCGTTGCACATGACACTTTATCCAACAACACTAGGGTAATGTGCGAATTACCCGGTTAAAATACAGCAGAAAAGCAGGGTACCCAGAGGCCTCTGGATACTTTGCAGATTACCCGGGTAAAGTCCGAAATTTCATTTCACTTCGGACTTTTGCTAATGGAGCCTGGGTAATGTCAGGATTACCCGGGTACTCCTAGGATTAACCGCACTCCTGGCTTTACCCGTAACATATATATAAAATTATATATTATGAATCTGCCAAAAAAAAAGACTATATCATTTGTCTGGGTCGTAAAATAAAACGTGACTTCAAATTGTGTTTAAATATGATGGGCAAAAACTGTAAAAATTAGCTCAGCACACAGGGGTGAAATGGCTCAGCAGTGAAGGGGTTAAAACTCTGTTTTTAGTGCTAGCATTTTTTTAAATTCCTATAATAATGCTGTCACCCCAAGCCTGTCAATTAAACTGCACCTCTTACAGGCCATACACACAATTTCTTTACATTACAGATATCATGGAACCAGATTCCTTATTTGTTTTCCCCCTACGCTTTTATTTAAAATGGATTAGTCCACTCTCCCTGTCTAACTCACACAGTTAGTTTGATCCAGCCCCATTTCCTGCTTCAGCAAGCTGCAATCCCCCAGTCTACCATAGAGGCATGTGAGCAAAGATCCTGTCTTGTACTGGGTGATTGCATCCTGTTTTTCCCTTCCCTCTATACCAAAGCATACAAAGAGAAGACCTCTCTACCCACAAGACACCTTTTATTTGTTGTTACTTTACCAATAAAGTGAAGAAAATACAAAGGACTTTGTGTGCTTTTTAAAAGAGGACGAGTTAATCTATCGGACTTTAATCATATCCTGCATGTGACATTCACTTCTTGTATATGACCTTGGGGTTCCAGAATACTAGATTACCCAAGACACACCACTTCTACATTCCAATAGAAGGTGTGTGAAAGGGTTTCCCTGTTGTGGGCAGAATTTATATGCTGTTGCGTGACTCTTCATACTGCTGGGAAGCAGTTTCAGGAATGCACATGGAATATATCAGTGAATTTATTTCTGTATCCGGTAGGAGAGTGCTTCCCTGTAATATGCAGAATTCATAGGATGCAGGGGAGGGGGCAATCCTTTCAGTAATTAAAACTAACATTTCCTGCAGCAATTGAATTCTACATCAAGCAGGGAGGCACTTCTCTTTGATGAAGATGATTTTGCTTCAGAAAAGTGCTTCTGTGCTCTATGCTGAATTCACATACTGCAGGAAATCACCCCATCTGCAGCATACAAATTCTACTTACTGCAGGAAAGCACTTTCCCTTCAGTAAATGGAATACAGATTACTAGTTAAGACATTTTGCAGACTTATACAGAATCCCCCTGACTCATAAACACTGGTGGCGGAGTACATTCTTAAACTGTTGCTGAACTTTCATCATTTTATTAAACAAGAGCTGAGCCTGTTTTCATTTTCCCACAGTAGTATTGGCTTTAAGTAATTGAGATCATACTTTTTTCTAATTAAAGTAACAAATTCAAAAAAATATTATGCATTCAGGTTTCATTAAAAAGCTATGAAGACATACCCAGTGGTATTATCCTATCTGGGCTTTGCAAGAATTAGTCACCATTGTTGATAATTAAACTCTTCTGGGAATAAGTGAGCCTCCCCCGAGACACTTCTTTAAGCCAGCATGGCGCTGCCAGTCGGTAAGAAACTGCAATCATTCCAATACAGGTTTCCATGGCGACCATTAAGGATGTCATTTTAAAAATAACAAGAAAAATGTTTACAGCATTCATAGTTAATGATGCAATTTTGGCCAACATATTTACATCCTGTTTTTCTTGTTGTTTTTACAGTAACATGTTAAAATGCGGCATCCTATTTCTATCCTTCCTCCTTTGTGTGTCTTTGTCCTGGGTCTTCAATCGGAGATGGATTTTGTTCTTGTACACATTTTATTTTTGGGAGAAAAATGTCAATCTGTGAGTTGAACTTGGACATATGTATATGCTGTGCCTTTGGGTAAAAAAGAAAATAAAACACAACATTCATTGGCTTTGTTTATTTTTTCATACACATTCAACCAGACACCTGCATAAGTTTTTTAGAAAAATTGAGATTTGTCAAATTTTTGGACAATCTTTTGATTCATCCGAATCACAAATCAACAAAAATGACACCTTGACACTCCCTTTACGGCTTGTGTCAGATGAGCGCAGTGTTCACGTCCGTGTTGCCGCACATAAGTACGTCCGTGATAGCATACAATTGTGTTAAATGGAGCCCCACACACGAAGTACGTCCGCACAGAAGTGCGGACGCATGACGGATGCGGCAAATGGATGCAGGTTAGGCAAGAACGTAATACTGCTAGAACGGACGTGCGGAGTGCGCAACGTCTGCATAGCTTTGTGTTTGAGTGATGGAACGTGGTCAGATGGACTGCATTTATACGTCCAGCATTTTGACGGACAAAATGTTTTTTCATTTTAATTTATTTTCCCTCCTACATCCGTCAAAAATAACATCAGTCACTAAAACGGACTGTGTGGCCACTACTGCGTCTTCCGTCAGAAAGTGCGTCCGCACTGCACGGGCGCACAGTCCATAGAAAACGCGCTCGTCTGACCCTAGCCCTATGTATTAGGCTCGGGTCAGACGAGCGCACTGATCACGTCCGTGTTGCCGCACATTTGTATGTCCGTTATAGCATATAATTATGACCAATGGAGCCCCATACACAAAGTACGTCCGCACCGAACTGTGGACGCATAACGGAAGCGGCAAACGGATGCAGGTTAGGCAAGAACATAAATCCGCTAGAACGGACGCACAGAGTGCGCTGCATCCGCAACGTCCGCATAGCTTTGTGTGTGAGTGATGAACGTGGTCAGACGGACTGCATTTATGCGTCCAGCATTTTTGACGGACAAAATGTTTTTCATATTGAATTTAATTTCCCTTCTACATCAGTCAAAAATAACGTCAGTTAAAAAAACGGACTGGGTGGCCACTACTGCGTCTTCCGTCAGAAAGTGCATCCGTACTGCATGGACGCACAGTCCGTACAAAATGCGCTCGTCTGACACCAGCCTTAGAGACCAAAGGATAATGTTATAGATTTCAAGATTCTAAATATAGACACTGTATACAGATTGCTGGTATAGACAGCATATCCAGAAATGCTACTTATGGTTGCAGAGGGACATCAAGGAAGCACTAATGAAATTACACGGAAGAGGCTGTCAGCATCAGTTCTTTTAGAAGCAAAGCAGATCAACATACATGTCATGATATAGCAAACATGGTTAACCGCAATGGGTAAGCGGATTGGGGAATAGTAATTTTTAGACATGTGCATTCGTTTTAGTACTAAAACAATTTAGTCAGAATTTTGGGATAATTTAGTTTTAGTATGACTCAAGAGAAACGAAACTAAAATAAAATGCACTACATTTTAGTTTCAGTCCTTTTTGTGATATTACATGAGTGAAGGAGACCAGCAATGAAGAGTGCAACATCTGAAGTTCTGCACCCTCCACATGCCAATGCAGTAGGATGTTCTATACAGAGAGGGACATTAATTAATGCAGGAGGATGTTCTATACATTATACAGAGAAAGGTATAAATTGAGGAGGATGTTCTATACAGAGTGGGACATTAATTAATTCAGGAGGATGTTGTATATATTATACAGAGAGGGGTATTAATTAATGCAGGTGGATGTTGTATACATTGTACAGAGAGGGGTATTAATTAATGCAGGAGGATGTTCTAAACATTATACAGAGAGGATCCTTTTTTTTTCAGCCCTTTAAATCCAGTGGCTGTGAGCGCTGAGATCGGCTGCTTGTTACATTATCTCTCAGTACAATGTATCAGGCTCAGTTGTTACAGTAACTGACTAACAGCGCTCAGAGTTTCAGTAAAACAAGGAAATAATATTGTTTTAACCTCTTATATATAAAAATATTATTTACTAGTTTTACCGAAACTCTGAGCGCTGTGATGAGCAGCAGTCAGTTACTGTAACAGCTTTGCCTGACACGGGGCAGTTTTACAATGTTGGTGCTAACTTAACCAGAGCTGTTGTAAACTGAAAACCTCCATAGGCTATAATGGCTCTGGGAAGTTTACAACAGCTCTGGTTATGTTAGCACCAACTATGTAATATGGCCCACATTGTGCTGAGAGTGAGAGATACTGTAACAAGCAGCGATCTCAGCCCTCTGAGGAGCCACTACAATAGTAATTGTATCCATTGGTTTTCGGATGAATGAAATTAGTTTTCATACTAAAGAACTGAAAACAAATTTCTTTAACTAAATAAATTGCATTTTAGGACTAATCCATTAGTTCAAAACGAAATTTTGTGCTGTGCACATGTCTAGTAATTTTCTATAGGGGTTATTCAAAGAGCTCTTTCATACTGCACTACTTTGGCGAGTTCGATTCAGCGTTCACCGCAGGGTCCCCAAAGTGCGCCGAATGGATCCGTCGACTGCATCCGATAGGCCGCCGACAAAAAAAATCACTGAATGCAGCCAGCAATCCGCTGAACGCCTCCTATCAGCCGCCAAAAAAGGCTGACCAGCTGCCGAACCGGGGTAAAAATACCAGCAATTTTTAAAAGCAGTTTAAAACAAGACTATTGCATGAAAATAATATATAAATCCTATGAATAACAATAAAAAGACTGTTACAGAATAGAAAAAAATAAAGTAATAATAATCGCCATTTAACCACATAAGGACCAATGACAACAGGGTAGGTCCTGAGAAAATGGTCACTTAAGGACCAAGGACGTGCCCTTGTCATGCCCCACGCCGCGGCCGGACCGCAGCCACCATGTTGGGACACTCTGTATGCTCACCCGAGGTCCCTCGTGGCGCGCCGCTCCCTGGTTCCGGTCTTCAGCTCGGAGGAGGAGAGCCAGGATGTGTCTCACGCCGCCTCCGGGATCCAACTGAGCAGAAACCAAGCGCGCATGCGCGATCGTCCATCCTAAAGCATGAAGACCTAGGTACTCTGGCCCCTCTGCTGGTCAAGTAAAGGTACTGCATTACACCTGCACTGGAGATCCTCGTATGCCACCAATTAACCTATCAAGTACTCTGGTATCCCAACTCCACCTACGAGCCCCAGGTGAATGGTGTTCTTATGATCCTCTGAACCCTATTTAAATCTGCCACCTTTCCCAGTTCATTAACCAGGTTATACTGTGGTTCACCACCACGTTATCCAGTGGTCCCTCTTCGTATTTGCTCCAAGAGAATCCTGAGTCCCAGACTTGCTTCCACGGTACCAGCTCCGCTTCCAGACCTGCTTCCATGGTACCAGCTCCGCTTCCAGACCTGCTTCCACGGTACCAGCTCCGCTTCCAGACCTGCTTCCACGGTACCAGCTCCGCTTCCAGACCTGCTTCCACGGTACCAGCTCCGCTTCCAGACCTGCTTCCACGGTACCAGCTCTGCTTCCATACCTGCTTCCACGGTACCAGCTCTGCTTCCAGGCCTGCTTCCACGGTACCAGCTCCGCTTCCAGGCCTGCTTCCACGGTACCAGCTCCGCTTCCAGACCTGCTTCCACGGTACCAGCTCCGCTTCCAGACCTGCTTCCACAAGCAACCACAGTGCCAGTTCCATCTTCAAGCTTGCTACCACAGTGCCAGTTTCCTCTCCAGGCTTGCTTCCACGGCACCAGTTCCATCTCCGGGCTTGCTTCTATACCCACGGTACCAGTTCCAGATCCTATCTTCAAGTCCAATTCCTCTACCCTGGTCTATTTCAAAGATTACAACTCGTGTTGTTTACCCCTACAATCCTTCGTTCTGGACTTTTACTCTTGTCAGAGAAATCTTGCGTTACCTTTTGTTCTGGACTTATATTTTGTTCCATCCAGTAAAAGCTCAACTGATCATACATCTCCTGGTTTCCTTCTTCGGCTTGCCATTGGGTTCCATACACACAACACTACACAGGGGTCATAGCCTCTGCCCTTACAGCCCTGTACGTTATGGGCTCTTAACACCCCCTCCCTATACTTACCTCTCTGGCCAGGGTCCTGTGGTGGTCTGACTTCCTTGAAGTCAGACCCCTCTTTTTATGGATCATCTTGGATGTCAGCCAAGCCTCCTGGGCCTCCCCCACCCATTGACGTTGTCACGAATGTGCGGAATGACGTCAGTTGGGCAATTAACCCCTATCTGTCCAGTGGTGGAGATAGAGGGGTCCAAAGGACCCCCCTATCACCCAATTGGTGGCAGCTAGAGGGTTATTCCAATGATGCCGAACATGGGGGGTCGTGAGCGCTCGCGAGAGCACTTCACAGCCTTCACAAGCTGGTGGCTGCTCGGTAGGACGTGTCCTGCAGCCCGTGTGTGAGGTCCACATGTATCTGAGGTCTGTGGGTATACATGTGTCTGAGGTCTGTGGGTATATTTGTATCTGAGGTCTGGTGTGGGTATACATAGAAACATAGAAAAATGTCGGCAGATAAGAACCTTTCGGCCCATCTAGTCTGCCCAATTACATGGATACTTAACCTGGATTTATCTTTTGTTTAGGATAGCCTTATGCCTATCCCATGCTTGCTTAAATTCAATTACTGTTTTGGCCTCTACCATTTCAACTGGAAGGCTGTTCCATGTATCCACCACCCTCTCGGTAAAATAATGCTTCCTGATGTTACTTTTAAACCTTTGCCCCTCTAATCTAAGACTATGTCCTCTTGTTTTGCTACTTTGTTTCCGTTTAAATATACTCCCTTCCTCTACCTTGTGGATTCCCTTTACGTATTTAAATGTTTCTATCATATCTCCTCTGTCTCGTCTTTTTTCCAAGCTGTACATGTTAAGATCATTAAGCCTTTCCTGGTAACTTTTCTCCTTCAAGCCGTACACCATTTTAGTAGCCCTTCTCTGAACTCTCTCTAAGATGTCTATATCCTTCTGGAGATACGGTCTCCAGTACTGCACACAGTACTCCAAGTGAGGTCTCACCAGTGCTCTGTACAGTGGCATGAGCACTTCCCTTTTCCTACTGCTAATACCTCTCCCTACACAACCAAGCATTCTGCCAGCATTTCCTGCTGCTCTATTACATTGACTACTTACCCTTAGATCCTCTGCAATAATAACCCCTAAATCCCACCCCTCAGATGTTGAGGTTAGGACTGTATCAAATATTCTATATTCAGCCCTTGGGTTTTTACGTCCCAGGTGCATTATCTTGCACTTATCCACATTAAAACTCAATTGCCACAGCTCCGACCATTTTTTTAGTTTACCTAAATCATTTGTCATTTGGCTGATCCCTCCAGGAACGTCAACCCTGTTGCAAATCTTTGTGTCATCAGCAAAAAGACATACTTTTCCATTAATACCTTCTGCAATATCACTAATAAAAATATTAAAGAGAATGGGTCCAAGTACTGACCCCTGGAGGTACCCCACTGGTAACAAGACCTTGCGCCGAATAAACTCCATTTACCACAACCCTCTGTTGCCTGTCACTCAGCCACTGCCTAATCCATTCAACAATATTGGAATCCAAGCTCAAAGATTGCAATTTATTGATAAGCCTTCTATGCGGAACAGTATCAAAAGCCTTACTGAAATCTAAATAAGCAATGTCTACTGCACCACCTGTGTCTATTATCTTTGTTACCCAATCAAAAAAATCAATAAGATTAGTTTGGCATGATCTCCCTGAGGTAAACCCATGTTGTTTCTGATCCTGTAATCTATGTATTTTTAGATGTTCAACAATCCTTTCCTTTAACATGGTTTCCATTAATTTCCCCACTACTGACGTAAGACTAACTGGCCTATAGTTCCCCGATTCCTCCCTACTACCCTTCTTGTAAATGGGCACAACATTTGCTAATTTCCAGTCTTCTGGGACGACTCCCATTAACAAGGATTGGTTAAATAAGTCTGTTAACTGTTTTGCTATTACATCACTGAGCTCTTTTAATAATTTAGGGTGGATCCCATCAGGCCCCATTGACTTATTTGTCTTTTCTTTAGACAGCTGCTGTAGAACCTCCTCCTCTGTAAACTGATATGTAAATGTCTCGTTAGTGTTTCCTTCTAACTGAGGTCCCTTTCCTTCCTTTTCTTCTGCAAAGACTGAACAAAAATATTCATTGAGGCAGTCAGCGAGACTTTTATCCTCTTCTACATACCTTCCTTCCTTTGTTTTTAATCTAACTAATCCTTGTTTTACTTTTCTTTTCTCGTTTATGTATCTAAAAAATGTTTTGTTCCCCTTTTTTACTGACTGAGCTATTTTCTCTTCTGTGTGTGCTTTGGAAGCTCTTATAAATTGCTTTGCCTCTTTCTGCCTATCTTCTTCACTCTGAGTTTTTTTATAATTATTGAATGCTGTCTTTTTGTTCTTCACTATTTTGGCCACTTCTGCAGAGTAC
Source organism: Leptobrachium leishanense (assembly GCA_009667805.1). Taxonomy (NCBI): domain Eukaryota; kingdom Metazoa; phylum Chordata; class Amphibia; order Anura; family Megophryidae; genus Leptobrachium; species Leptobrachium leishanense. The sequence continues at coordinate 134,902,544 of CM019066.1, read as the reverse complement.
CACAGTGGTTTGTTCCCTTTTTTGTTTTTGCTAACAAGCCGACTGCAATTGCCTGTGGCCTTCAATAATGCTTCCTTTAAATAATCCCATTTCTCCTGGACTCCCTTTAAACTCCTCCAGTCTGATAATGACTCCTTCACACAAAATCTCATTTTAGAAAAATCTGTTTTTTTAAAGTCTAAAACTTTTGTTTTTGTGTGGTGCGGCTCCATCCCTGTTCTTATATTAAACCATACTGACTGGTGTTCACTAGATCCCAAATTTTTACCTACAACAACGTCCGATACCAAACCTCCATTTGTGAGTATTAAATCCAATATGGCCTCTTTACGGGTCGGCTCCTCAACTACTTGTGTTAGATTTAATCCCAGTAGGGAGTTTAGAATATTTGTACTCCTGGTGCACCCAGCTGTTTTGGTTTTCCAGTTCACATCAGGAAGATTAAAGTCCCCCATGATAATAACTTCCCCCTTCATTGCCATTTTGGCTATTTCCTCAAACAGCAGATTATCTAGCTCTTCTACTTGTCCAGGGGGTCTATAGATCACACCTACACGAGCTACTGTATGATTGCCAAATGTTAGCGTAACCCAAACTGACTCTATGTTCACCTCGCTTACTTTTATTTGGTTCGTTTTTATGTTGTTTTTCACATACAGGGCCACTCCTCCTCCTTTCCTACCTTCTCTGTCTTTTCTATATAAAGAGTACCCCGGTATTGTTATGTCCCAGTTATTTTTCTCACTGAACCATGTCTCAGTAACCGCCACTAAATCTACTTTTTCAGCTGCCATCATTGCCTCCAGATCATTGATTTTATTGACTAAACTGCGAGCATTTATAGACACGATTCTGAGCTTGTCATTTTTTTCCCCGCATGCTGCTTGCACCCTCCGATTTAGTTTTGGGGACAATCAGGCAGATTGTTTTTTACCCTTTTGTCCCCCCTCCTAGTTTAAATATTTTTTTGTGAAACCTTTGAACTTCTCACTGAGAACATATGTTCCCCTATGGGTAAGATGCAAACCATCTTTTTTATACAGTTCCTTTCTGTTCCAATTAGAACTATCATGGGACACAAAGCCAAATCCTTGCTCCCGAAACCATTCCTGAAGCCACAAATTAAATTCCCTATTGCGCATCTGCCTATCCTGAATGTTATGCACAGGCAAAACTTCAGAGAATGACACAGTGGACGCAATCTGCTGTATTTCACCTCCAAGATCACAAAAATCTTCCTTAATCTCAGAAATCTCATTGCTAGCCAAGTCATTTGTCCCTAGATGGACTAGAACGTCCACTTCCCCTTCCTGCTTTGCTTGTTTGACAATATTGAGAATACGTCCCTTGTCTCTACGAGCAGTAGCCCCAGGAAGACATCTCACCAAACCACTACTCTCCAGCTCAACACCTCTTATGATAGAATCACCCAGCAACAATTGCCTTCTATCATGTCCCACCTTTTCCTTTTTGTTCTTGGTTGCAGTCCTGCATACCTTAGGCATAGGGGATGGTGGTTCCTCAACTATGGTGTCTGAGCCTACTTCCGTCTCACCACTACACTCTGAAAGTGCCTCAAAAGAATTAAGAAGAGCCTCCGACTGTGGGACATGTTTTCTATCCACAACTCTAAGTCTTCCAGATCCTACAGTAGACCATCTGCCGCTCCTAGGAGGCCTCTGTGGCAGTGGCTTTGTAACAGTCATAGCCATAGCCTGAGTTTGTCTAACAGATAATTTACAAATCTCAGACTTCAAACAGGCAATTTCCTGCTGCAATAAAGAGAGCTGCCTACATATCAGGCACACTCCAAACCTCCAAAAATTGGATCTAAAAACAAATGCATGACAGCTCTTACACTGGACCAAGCCTGCCATTATAAAAAGAATAAATTTAAACCAACAAATCTTACCTTTTTGTAGGTTTTCTACCTCCTGTCTAACCTCAGACTACCTCCAGAGTATCACCAGAAGATCTCTAAGTGCTCACTTAGAAGGCTTCACACAAGCTCTTATTAGACAAGCTAATATTCCCCAAGCTTTATATAGTCACCCAAGAACACCTCCCCTAGCAAGGAGTGGACAAGTTTAACCACCTTAGCAAATAGCACCCAATTGATTCCAATTCTATGCTAATCACTAAGAGGAATGAGTCACCAGCCTAACCTAATTTACACACCAGACCTAACTTAAAACCTTAAGATGAACAGAAAAGATCTGTTTGAAACAAAAATCAAAATCACTCACCAGAAGATCACCAGAAGATCTCTAAGTGCTCACTTTGAAGGCTTCACTTAGAAGGCTTCACACAAGCTCTTATGTATATATATCTGATGTGAGGTCTGCTGTCTGTGTGTGGTCAGGGTCTGTGCAGGCGTTGCAGTGGGTAAATGGGGTGTCTGGCCATACATTTCATTATTAACATAAATTGGACAGGCTTTCAGCAAAATCCTAAATTACTGGAAAGCGTCACATGACATTAAATAAAAGTATCGGTACTCGGTATCGGTGAGTACCTGAAAAAAGTGTCAGTACTCGTACTCCGTCTTTAAAAAATGGTAACAGTATATCCCTAGTATAGATTATATATATATATATATATACACTAATTAATATAATACCTATTTGCTTAAATTGGTATTAAAATATTTAAAAAATAAATACGTAGATGTGACCCCTCATTTTGCCTTACACCTGTCCCCGCAAACACTAGAGCACTCCCTGGCAACCAAAGTGTCATGGTAGCTAAAATGGTAAAGGTGACATTTAGTTTATGAGCTATAATTGACTAATGAGTCTATATAAACTATTATCACTAGTAATTATTAATTTCATAATAGTAACAAATGTAGCAGCTTCTCACTTTTTACTTGGTGCAGTAACTCAAGGGCCTGATGAAGATTTTAATTTAATATAAATATAAATATTGGATGTTGGAACAAAGAGCTTACACATTTTACATGCCATGTATACTTAGAATTTCAATGGACTCTATTCACTACACAACCCAGCGATAATCACCGAGTTGGAGTTACCAGTGTCTGCTCAGCTAATCGCAGGAGGAAGCATAGGGTAATGCTCCAGATGTAGCTGGTGTTTCCCTATGTAATTAGCCGATTTGATCTTGACCAGAACATGATTTCCATCTACCTGACTGTAGGCACAAAAACCTGCTGAACCTCCTCTCCCTCAAGAAACAAAATAAAATTTAGTGCAAACTTTGGGGAAATGTTTTTTTAGTTTTTGATTTGGGGCAAACAAAAAAATTACAATTTACACATTTTATATCGGTTTATAGAGATAAGTGAGAAAGGTGCTTTTCGGTGTGAATTTTTTTTTTTTTTTTTACAATTTATATTTTTTAACAGAGAAATTTGCCACCACAGGTACAGCTTTTCTCTGTAAAACAAGACAAAAAATAAATAAATGAATATATATTTTTTTTTCTAAAAAAATAAAACTAGAAAGGTAGGCTACAGGGTGTAAGAAAGCAAACGTATTCATTTGGAGGACCTCTAGGTTACAAAGATGCGACATTTCGGCTCTCCCCTTAATCATGCATGATTAAGGCTAGGGTCAGACGAAAGCATTTTTCCACGCGAACGTGAAAAAGTGCGTCCGAACGCATTGACGTATTTTTTCACGGAATGCGCAAAAACGGTCAGACGACGCGCATTTTCGGGCGTGATTTTGTACGGATCGTCAATAAAACACTTTTTGCGTCTGGACGTTATGTAGGCTGGACATTAGCAGCGTCTGACATCTCCTAATCACGCAAACACGCCGCTATGCCGCAGCTGCGCACTCAGTACGTCAGTACTAGCGGTTCAGCGTTCTCAGAAAAATGTGTTCAAATTCCACTTGCGTTGCACGGCCGGACTTTTGTGCGGCCGTACATCGTATATTGTCCGTCATTGCCCGTCATCTGCTGCTAGTGCGGCCGTAATTATGTGCGCCAGAACGCACATTAAAAGTGCGCTGGTCTGACCCCAGCCTTAGGCAGCGAGCCAAAACGTTGCAGCTTTGTAAACCAGCGGTTCTCTAAATAAATACATCTGCTTTCATACACCTTGTAGCCTACCTCTCTTTTTTTTATTTTTCTGTATTGAGGCATTGGCGAGTCTGAGAGATGGAGCTCAGGTAAAGGAGTTTGTGAGTCAAGAAGGTTCTCATTCTGGCAGTGTATTCCATATACAGTGTATATATATATGTAACGGGTTTTTGCGTAGTCCCACAAATACCCCTGTGGTCTTTTACCTCAGTTACCTTCAAGCGCTCTGCAAGCCGATCCTGAGCCTCCGCTACCTGGAAGTTGGGGTACATGACTGCGGCAGTGCCTCCACCCAACTGGACATCCAGGCTTTGGGTGTGAGATCCAGTTGGGAACATATTTAAACAAGCAATAAATCAACACAGAGCTGTCTATTATAGAAGTTTGTATTGCACAGCAAAACTCTATGCAAAAATAAATGTAACGGTGTAAATAAACATAATGCAGTGGAATAAGTAAATAACGCAAGAGCCAGTATGAGTTTACCCACCCACAAACAATACTGAGGCCCACCCTAGACTTTTCCCTAATGGTACCATAGGTAGGTGGTGCACATTGTTGGGGCCCAGAATAATTGTAATCCACTTTGTTTGTAATATGCTGGGGTGTTCCAGGGATCAGAGAAGTCATAGACTGCTGCTTTAGTAACCAGTGTCAGAGTGCCTTGTTGTGAAACCAAGGGGAGAGGTTTCAGCTTACCACTCCACAGTCTGCAATCAGATTTTGTCCAGGAAGGGGAGAAGCTGCTCCACTGTGATTCCTTCTTTCTGCAGAACAATCACTGCCAGGAACAGTTCTGTGCTTTGATCTGGATACAGAGTCTGCTGGGAGCCTTTATGCAGGATGCTCCAGCACTGGAAACAATACCACAAATCTCAACCACCATCATCTTCCAGCTTCCTCCCTCTTGCTTCCTCTCCAGCAGCCCTGCCTCCACACACAAAACCATAGAGCCACACAGTCTTGAATCTCCAGAGCAAACAGAAGGTCACCATCTGCTGGTTACTACATAGAAACTGCAGGGTAGTAGAATTACTGTACTCCAGGGGTTACATATATAGATATATATATATATATTTTCCTAGTGTGACAGGACAAGGTCCACCTCTGTGGTGGGCATCTATAGGCACATGCCTACTCTGGCTAATTGTAAATCTGGCTCTGACAGTGACAAGTACAACTTAGCAATTAAAGCCACATTGTCAGGGCTGGATTTGCATCTCAGGATCCTGTAGGCAGAAATGTGGAGTGCCCCCACCCCAACACCTAAAAAGAAACGACAAAATGATTTTTTTTTTTTTTAAAAAAAAAATTCTTTTGGAGCAAACTAATAGAAAAAAAATACATTTTAGAAAATTGAAGAACAGTTTCTCTCTGCGCTCAAATCAAAAGAAGGGTCAGAATCTGTTGTCTTAGTTGAGTTAGTGCTGTGGCATTGTTTGTTTTATATGTAAAAGCATATATTGCATCTGCCGTAGAACGGCGAAAAAATAAATTTTGCATTTACTTTTTTAAAAAATATATATTATTTTTACAGGTTGCATGGTCATGTTTGGTATCATTGTAAACACCAGACTCTGACCTTTCCAATGACACCTCACTTAACCTTTTGTTGTGTACAATTGTGAATGGTTCCAAAGTCCCCCTGTCTCTTCTCACTGCAGTGCCACAGTCTAGGTTGCTGATGAAACAATGTGATGCATCATCAACTCCACATTTTCTGGCAGTGTGGGAAACGAGAAGGTGAGTTAGCGCAGTATCACTGTTCACTTTATAATTGTAAACTGAATAATAGTACTGTGTTAGAAAAAGAGAAAAAATATTATTTTATTTGATATCTTATTTTTACATAAATCTAACCTGGTTATATTAATATAACCAATGATACCTCATATGTCCCTCGATCTCTTAGGGCTCCAGTGATACAGTGGTCTAAGGCTAGGGTCAAACAAACGCATTATTAGCAGCGTCCGTCAAAAAGTGCGTCCGAACGCATTAACGTATTTTTTCACGGAATGCACGAAAACGGTCAGACCACGCGCATTTTCGTGCGTGATTTTTCTACGGATCGTCAATAAAACACTTTATGCGTCTGGACGTTATGTAGGCTGGACATTAGCAGCGTCTGACATCTCCTAATCACGCACACACACCGCTATGCCACCGCAGCGCACTCTGTACATCAGTACTAGCGGTTCTGCGTTCTCGAAAAAATGCGTTCATTTTCCACTTGCGTTGCGTGGCCGGACTTTCGTGCGGCCGTACTTTGTAAATTGGCCTTCATTGCCCGTCATTTGCTGCTACTGCGGCCGTGATTAAGTGCGCCTAAACGCACGTTAAAAATACGTTAGTCTGACCCCAGTCTTAATCAGTGTTTCCCAAACATGTCTTCGGGACCCTCAACCAGGCCAGATTTTGCAGATCATCTTGGGAAAATGCAGACTGAATCCTGCAATCACTGAGCAGCAAATCATATCACCTGTGCTGTGCTTCACATATCTGCAAAATCTGGCCTGGTTGGGGGTCCCAAGGAGAGGTTTGAGAAACACTGGTCTAAATGACTGTAAATTTTAAAAAAAAAATAATAATATATATATTCTTTTTTTTTTTTTTTACAAAGCAAGGCGCCCCCTTGCGGCAGGCACCTGTAGGCACATGCCTACTCTACTTAGGCCAGTGTGAGAAGAGCGCACTATGTGTGCCTGTACTGACATGGCTTCCGGTGTCCGTCGCAGCATTGAGACGCTGCGACGGGGCCGGCCACAAGCTGGTGCGCGTGCACGAATTGCGTGTGCAACAGCGGCCATGCTGCGGATGTCTAGAAAGCCTCTCCATCAAAGCACTAAGACGTGCTTTGACGGAGTTGCAAAGCACGATTCTCCGTAGGAGGATCGAGCCTTGCAGAGGTGAGTGCAATAACTGCGCTCAGCGAGGTGGCCAGACGGGCGTCAAGTGGAAGGAACGTCCAGTCTCACGGACGTTCCTTTCCGCTCTCCAATGATGCTCGTCTAACCCCAGCCTTATAAATCGGGCCCTGCACGTTGTGCTTGTTGAGGCTTGCTCTGTGCTTAATGAATATCAGCTGTTATATTTTAGAGAAACACCACATATTTCCCATTTTCACCAGTGCCCTGCATTGTGTATACCTACTTCATGAAGGCATTACATATCAAAGCTGACATGGGGCCAGATTGTACCAGCAGATAACACAGTGTATGATTTTCACATTTTCACCTCATTTGTTTACCATCTGGACCCCCGATTCATGTAGGAAGACTCCATTAGAAACAGAAATCTAGCTACTCACAGGGATAAACCGGTCCCCAGGGCGCACGTGCTGATGCTATGTAACCACACGCCACAGCTGCTCTCCAAGCTCCAACAAACCCCTTCCTGCCTAGAAGAACAAGACAGAATTTGGCAAATCTGGTGTGTCTTTTGATTAATCGAAAAATGGAAGACTATGACAGCATTAGGGACATTCTATAAGGCTTTTTTAATCTCAAGCTAAAATCAAGCATTTTTCTAATTTACATCCTTTATTCATTTTTTACCTTTTAAAATGATTAATTCCTATTATAAAAAGTCTGCAGATTTCCCACTCCTGATTTAAACATTTGCTTATCAGTTAATCCCCTGCTTCTGCGCACTGCTGTGCGATTTACATTAGTTCTGAGGTGTTCCAGGGTTACTTATCTGAGGAGACATACAGGTCTATTCAAAGAAAGGTTAAACTCCGGAGAATGACTGAAGAAGTGAAAATTCTAGGTCAAAATAGCCAAACCAGAAAAATTCTCCCATTTCTCGCACTTTCCAAATCGGCTATTTGGTCCAGATTGTTCTTTTCTCCTGCCAATTCTCCTGAGTTTCACCTTTCTTCTGAATAACCCTGATAGTGGGCAAATTAAGAGCTAAGAATAAACATGTTGGGGGTTATTCGGCTAATGCCAGCAAAAACAGTAGCCGTTGCAATGGTGGCAAAACAACAGCCACCATTGCAAAAGCTGCTAGAACCGCTAACTCCTACAATATGTTACACACAATACATGATTTTAACCCTTTCGCTGCTGAGGCTTTTCACACCTCTGTGCTGAGGTCATTTTTACCGGTTTTGCTCATCAGGTTTAAACGTGTTTTGAAGGCTTATTTTAGTATATGACCCAGACATATTATATATCGTTCTTTCCGTCAGACTCGGTAGATTCATAATATGTCATTATTATATGTATACGTTATGTCATGTCTGTATATTCTAACAAAAAATGCAATAAAATATGTATTTTCAATAATTTACAACGTGTAAAGTGTTTTTTTTCACATTTTAACATGCGAGCAATTGCGGTTATATTTTGTATGGGGTGCGCTTGTTAAAAAAATTAGAGATGGGGTCTCATTACATTTTTTTTTGGGGAAAATTACACGATTTTTAACAAACGCACCGCATACAAAAATCGTTAGTGCAGCATCATTGTTCACATTATAATTGAAATGGGAACAATATTGCTGCATTAACGAGCCAAAAAAAAGAAAAAAAAAATGTTTATTTTTTTTTATAATTTTTTTTTAAATATATTTTTATTTTTAATTTTAATTTTAATTTTTTTTAAAAAGCTTTTTCACAGTAGTGTTTGGTATCGTTGGAACGGCCATGCTCTGGCCGATCCAACCATACCAAACTTTAACCCCTAGCTGCCACGGATCGGGAGATAGGGAGTTCATTGGAACTCCCTATCTCCACCATTGGTGGCAGTTAGGGGTTAACTCTAGGACTGGCGTCATCGTGCTAGTGCCAGTCCTCAGGGGGAGTTCCCGGAGGCTTGGCCGACATCCAAGATGTCGGCCAACTCCGGGAAAGGATCACGAACCGGCGCTTTTCAGCGCCGATTCGCGATCCAGCTCCCCAGGGGTTAATGCCAGGCACCATTTGGAAGGGCAGGCTGTGACCTCCCCCCCTCCCTTTCAGGCGCCTCCTCCGCACATGCGGGGGGGGCGCCTGAATTAGGTGTCATCGCGCTGCCGCGATGACACCTAATTTCATCGGCGGCGGTTCCGGATGCTGGGCTGACATCGAGGATGTCAGCCCGCACCGGGGGGGCCAGCGATCGGCCGGAACTCGGCCGAACGCTGACCCCAAAGGGAGGACGCGCTCAGCACGTCCTCCGCATGGAAGTGGTTAAGGGGACTATGGACTACTTGCTACTGCTAGTAACCGCCATTATTTGCCATAGTGGCAACCACCACATACTAAGGATTTTCAATGGGAGACTGATCACTTTGTGCTTTATTATAATTTTTTTTTAAATAATTGAGTTCAGTCCTGTGCATATGTGTATTTAGTCTAGATCAGTGTTTCTCAAGTGGTGGGTCGTGACCCAAAAGTGGGTCGCGACCAGGGGCGGACTGGGTTGTGGGGCAAGTGCCCCCAGACCCCTCTAATGCCCGGGACCCACTGATGCATCTTACCTGCGACAGCAGTCCCAGGCGGAGCAGCTACCTCTGAATGTTCCCAGGCTCCACCTGGGACCCGCTGCATCAGGTAAGATTCAATGTAATGGCAAGGTGTGGGGAGACTCAATGACTGGTGGCACACTCTGTACTCCCAACACCAGGAGCCACTGTGCACAATGCACATATAAGTGAAGCAAAGTATATTTATATAGGCCAGCCTCTCATGGAGGCGTTTTTTGAATGGCTTGGAACAATGGTGCTTTCCCATTGGTCCAAGCAATTCCATTGCTCTTCAGTGTCTCTATGAGGCACTGAAGAGAGTAGGTTCAGGAAGTAGGAAGCGCCAGATGCACGTTGCAGACTTCTCAATCTCTTTGCCAGCTTGAGTTTACGCGATTAACATAGAGTTCAGCTACGCAGATTGTGTAAGCTCAGGGAGGGCAGGCTGCCGCGAAAAAATAATGTGCGCAGCGGCAGAGACAGACGACGGGGGAGCATGGAGCAGATGAGTTAAGTTTTTTTATAATATATCTTACTATTAATTCAGTAGTGATTTAAATTAGAGTTGCTTTGTCTGCCATCACCCCACAACTGGGAGACACTTGTTAAGCGCAAGAAGCTTCCCCAGTTTCCCCATAAATTCTAATTAATTTCATATGTTTCAATTACAGTTTATTTTATTGGGTTTTTGCTTTTGTTTTCACTAGTTCTGTGATTACTGCACTATCCATTTTGGAAAGAATCCCTGTTTGTTTACAAAATTGTTTAAAAAGTGCATACATTGTAGAATATTGCACACGTTGTTTTGTGGAATAAATTATAATGTATCAGAAATTCAATTATTTTTGGGTCGTGACTTAATGACCAATGAAAATTGTGGGTCCTGAGGGTCCACAGGTTGAGAACCACTGGTCTAGATAGACACATACTCCATTACATACAATATGCAATGCTCCACAGATCTGTCAGATTTTGGGTGGATGGGGGGGGCATAAACAGTGTTTTGGAAAAAAAACAGCATATCAAAAAACACATCCCAATTCTATAGTTTTACTTAAAATATTTTAAAGTGATACTGTGAGAAGAAAAACGATACAATAACCCTACTACATCATTTATAATAAGAATATTTAATTAATTAAAACATGAATAGCTTATGCTTCTAACTCCTATGAATAACCCCATATAAGCCTCTCCCATGCAGTGCTACAGTTGTGTTCAAAATTATTCAACCCCCACTGAAATTGAGTGTTTTGGCCAGTTTGACATTGATTTTGATCATTCAGTCATCTTGCTTACAATTAAATCAAAGAGGCACGTGTAGGTCAGACAAATATAACATTTATAATGAAATAACCACAAATGTCTTTTCTGTGCTCACATCATTATCAGTTTTATTCAACCCCCAAGTGACATTCAATCTTAGTACTTAGTACAACATCCTTTTACAGTTATAACAGCTTTTAAACGTGAAGCATAGCTTGACACAATTGTCTTGCAGCGATCTACAGGTATCTTCGCCCATTCATCATGGGCAAAAGCCTCGGGTTCAGTCACATTCTTAGGCTTGCGCACTGCAACTGCTTTCTTTAAGTCCCACCAGAGGTTCTCAATCGGATTTAAGTCAGGTGACTGCGATGGCCACTCCAAAATGTTCCAGCCTTTAATCTGCAACCATGCTCTAGTGGATTTGGAGGTATGCTTGGGATCATTGTCCTGTTGAAAGGTCCAACGTCTCCCAAGCCTCAGGTTTGTGTCGGACTGCATCACATTGTCATCCAATATCTCCTGGTACTAAAGAGAATTCATGGTACCTTGCACACGCTGAAGCTTCCCTGTACCTGCAGAAGCAAAACAGCCCCAAAGCATGATTGACCCCCCCCCGCCATGCTTCACAGTAGGTAAGGTGTTCTTTTTTTCATAGGCCTTGTTCTTCCTCCTCCAAACATAGCGTTGATCCATGGGCCCAAACAGTTCTAATTTTGTTTCATCAGTCCACAGAACACTATCCCAAAACTTCTGTGGTTTGTCCACATGACTTTTGGCATACTGCAGTCGACTCTTCTTATTCTTTGGAGGCAGCAAGGGGGTGCGCCTCGGAGTTCTGGCATGGAGGCCTTCATTACGCAGTGTGCGCCGTATTGTCTGAGCTGAAACTTCAGTACCCACATCTGACAAATCTTTTCTCAGTTCCTCAGCAGTCACACGGGGACTTTTCTCCATTCTACGCTTCAGGTAGCGCACAGCAGTCGAAGTCAGCATCTTCTTTCTGCCACGACCAGGTAGCGTTTCAACAGTGCCCTTTGCCTTGAATTTGCGAATGATGCTTCCTATGGTCTCTCTTGGTATGTTTAACATCTTTGCAATCTTCTTATAGCCATTGCCCTTCCTGTGAAGAGTAATCACCTCTTCTCTTGTCTTCCTGGACCATTCTCTTGACTTCACCATGTTTGTAACCACACCAGTAAATGTCTAGAAGGAGCTGAGTATCACAGTCATTTTAAAGCTGCCTAATTGGTGCTTATTATGCTTTATTGCTGCTCCGTGACATCCACAGGTGTTTTCAATACCTGATTGAAAACACTTGAATGAACCTCTGTTCTTCAGAGTGGTAGTCTTTAAGGGGTTGAATAATTGTGTCAATGAAGAATTCACAAAAGAAACATTTACTACTGTATTACAAAACCAATTGATGTCATTTTAGTTGCATATGGTTCTTTAAAAAGTCCTTGTAGGGTTTCATTCTGAATACAATTACAAATGTACACTAAATTCCCTAAAACCCTTTACAGCATTGGGGGTTGAATAATTTTGAACACAACTGTATATACAGGCAGCCCAGCACACCTCACTCTGCATATAATCAGCAGAAAATAGGGCTGGGAGGATCAGCCCACCAAACCCTGTAGGCTTGTGACCCTAGGGACCATTGCCCTCTTGCCAGCCCTCATCTGACAGAGGATGCTCTGGAGCCTGGGACACTGTGTCATCTTAACCCTCATTCTTTAGGCCAGGACTTCATTGTACCCCCCTCCACCCCTCCCTCTCCCTGTGCACCATGTGGGCAGGTGCTGAGTTCACTGGGCGGCTTGGAGAGAGACTCTTTATGTGAGGGCAGAAGGTAACCAGCCCTCCACGGCAGCATCCAGCCCCCCACCCCATTTCCATCCACCTTTGTCACCCAGCTCCACAGGAACCGGGAAACACCCAGCCCCATCACAGCAAGCACCCATCCATCCATCCTCCTCCAGCATCCCTTTCACCATCAGCAGCACCCCATCCATCTATCCTCCTCCAGCATCCCTTTCACATCAGCACCCCCATCCTTCCTCCTCCAGCATCCCTTTCACCATCAGCACCCCCATCCATCTATCCACCTCCAGCACGTCCTCCATCCATCCGCATCCCCAATCCATCCCCCAGCACCCCTGAATCCATCCATCCTCAAGCACCGTCCCCAATCCATACAGCCAGCACCCCCCCCCCCCCCACACACACACACACACAGATACTCCATCCTCACACAGAATCCCCAGCCTGCCACCGTGCACAGGGCTTGGAGCTGCCAGTGGAGCTTCCTGCAGGGAGCAGAGGGTTGCCTGGTGACTGCCTGTAGCCGCTTTGGGAGTGGCACTGCACGGCTGCGGATCCTCCCCGCTCCCCTGACACACTCCCCGGCAGTCACGCTCGGTCTGGAGGGCGGCGGGCAGAAGCTGTGGATGTGAGATGCTCGTGTGGCTGAAGGAAGAGGAGATGTCACACCAGGAGCTAACGCAGAGATTGTCCTCAGTCATCACCCATGTCGGTAAGGCCGGGCCGGAGCTGGGAGGGATGGGTTCAAAGGCTTCATCGTGTCCTGCATCCCTGGGCACCGCATCCCTGCTGGTACCTTATGGTACCCACTCTTTATGAACCTGCCATGCCACATGTCTCTGAGAATACAACTATACATATGAATTTCTGGTGTGTATATATATATATATACATTCACAAATAATCTGATACATTGTAACAATAATCCTCTATATAGAATACCTGATGGTGTGTCCGCCTATTGTGTAAATGGATGATATATACAGTGTGTCCAGCTGTGTATGTGTCAGATGTCACAAACAGAGGGCATTGATTGGCTTGAAGGGTGATTCCTAGATATAATGACCAGGGATTTTATGTGAATTACTAATGCTGTGATAAACCGACATGGCTCCAATGTGGTTATATCATTGTGCTTGTGAAGTGATGAGCACATCCTGCCGGGTGTATGACATAATGCTGTGGGTGTACTCCGTTACTATCTATTGAGCACGCCGGGTGTATGATGAAATGCTGTGGCTGCAGTGTATATCCATCAGGGTTCCCTGGGCTGTGCTGCTGATGCAGAGCCACCTGGTCCAGAGGATGTGATGCATGGGACATTCAGGATGCTCCCTGGGTACCTCCCAGCAGCTTGATTGCTTCCAAGGATCTAAACGCTTCATATGTAAACACACCCTTGAGATCAATATTTCACATCCTGCAGATATTGATAAACATGAATCATACTGCACATCATTACTGGTGACAGATGGATTTCCATGGTGTGTTTGTAGCAGTGGCAGTCACACAACACGTATAGGGTGTTACTCAGCAAAACTCCATACATCTGATGCAGAACAACAATACCTGATACAATTACATCCTCAGTTACAAGGCATACATTATGAACATATAGTGCATATACATTATTCAGTGATTACAGATATATATGACTTGCACACATTTCTCTTATGTATATTACACACACAAGTGTGTGTATATAATATATATATATATATAATTATATTCATTCATGCTCACAAACATATGGATAACACTAAGAGATGTTTGAGATAATGTACACTATGATGGGTAACAGAGACTGCAGAAAGGCAGATAAAGGCAGCTCTATCAGTTATTATTATCCATTATTGGAAAGTAACTCTGTGAAAATGTATTTCCTTCTTGAAGTGCTATACAAACGTGGCTTTATGTGCGGTTGCCTTAACAGAAAGGAATGTGCACTAAAACAATACCACAGTTTAAATCCCTGTCTGCAATAATTACCTTATTTGTAACATCATGCATTGCATGACATCATCATTTCCATTACAAAATGTTCTTTAAAACCAACATAGAGGGAACTTTATTTATTTTTCCTGGGTGTTTAATAATATCCCAAAAGTCTACTCAAGATGTTACCAGGGCTTTCTCAAATATAAACATTGTCAAACGTGACAGCTTCTAAATGGATTGTATCATTTGACTATAGGGTTAAGCCTGCACATGAACATCAGTATGGATTAGTAGCAGTTGAATCATATTGTAATTTTAACTTGTTTTTAATTAAATATGTATTTATACCTTACTTATTGCTTTTGATCATATACTTCTACATTGATCCTATTCTTTTCTCTCTTCTATGTCAGGTGTGTTAGGTTCACAGGTCCACATTAACTCGCTCACACTCAGGTGTGCAGTGAGTACAAGGTCAAGTCTCCATTAACCATACCCTTGTGGTGCTCATAAAGGTCTCATTGCAGAGAAAATCATTATCTTCAACAGTGCCCTCAATAAACAGTGGTCCAAGAAATACTCAGCCCATATTTATGTTCATAGAGCATTAGTTCTATATATCAGTGTTTCCCAAACCTGTCCTCACAACCCTCTAACAGGCCAGATTTTACAGATGGGAAATGCAGACTGAATCCTGCAATCACTGAGCAGCAAATCATATCACCTGTGCTGTTCTTAATATATCTGCAAACCTGACCTGTCAACGGGTCCTGAGGACAGGTTTGGAATACGCTGCTTTATAGGCATATCTGGATTTACTATGATGGATCTGTACCCACAGGACCCCCAGCCATTGCAGTTCTGCATTTACAGGTGTCCCCTGGATGTGTGCTTTACACACAGATGCTTATCCTCTGGGAGTGTATTATCTGTAAGGGTTGTAGCCGTGACATAATAGCTATTTTTCCCTAGTTTCATTTGCAATAGCTCTGACAAAATAGTAAAAAAAGGTACCTCATATCAGTGTTTCCCATCCCTGCATGCAAGTACCCATACCAAGACTGGATTTTTAGGATTCCCTTGGGAAATGCAAACTGAATCCTGCAATCACTGAGCTTGAAAATCTTATCACTTGTGCTGTGCTTCACATATCTGGCAAACCTGACCTGTTTGGGGTATTTGTGGACCATGGTTGAGAAGCACTGCCTTATATGAAATGACACCTCTCCCCAGAAGAAGGAGCAGCTTGATTCTGGCGTATATTACTTTTATGCTATACTCTCTTTAAATAGAACCAACATGGGTGGTTCTCGTGGCAAAACTGAAAACTACAAACTCAAGATCAGAGGAGTCCGACCCAGTTAGTTCCAAGATATGGCTGTACCTGTCATTTTTTTGTTGTATTATGATGCGGTAAAATAGGAATTTTAGCAAAGGATACAATTAACTTTATGTCTGCCTAGAAAGATTTAAGGGTCTATTGAAGAAGTAGCAAAATTTCAGTGCTTTGCACTTTGGCACATTACGGTGAATTCACCAGACGGTCACTGTAGGGTGCTGAAGATGGAGTTGCCAAAGCCTCGTGAAAAAGTTGTAGAATGTCACCAAACAGCGTCGAAGTGGCCTTGGCGAACTCCACCAAACTGCAAAAAGAGAAACAAAACAGAACTCTCCTATTCTCTATAGTGTTTAAAACCAATAAAAATGCATTAAAATGCTTGTAAACAATTTTTTTTTTTTTATAAAAGGATTTTACCAGGAAGGATACATTGAGATTTCTCTCGTTTTCAAGTATGTCCTGGGTTCGAGAACATTGAGTGGTTACAGAAATACAAAATAGTAAAATGCAAGAAATTAACACAAGACCAAATATACAGATTAACAGAAAAATAAATATGGAGGAAATAAAGTCATTATGTTACATGTTTACAGGTGCATTTTGTATTGAGGTATGTTAATAGGGAAGTCTTAAGGGACTTTAGACTGGGGGAAGATTTGACGGTGTCTGAGAGGTTATTCCATATTTGCGGTGCTCTGTAGGAAAATGAGGATCGAGCCATTTTCTTTTTGTATTGCGGTATTGCAAGTAAGGTGCTGGTCCTGGATCTGAGGTTATAGGATGAGGGAACTGCCGGGGGAAGCAGCATATTCAGGTAGGGTGGTAGCTTCCCAGAAAATCTCTTAAACACCAGGTTGGAAAGGTGGAGGGTG
Source organism: Leptobrachium leishanense (assembly GCA_009667805.1). Classification (NCBI taxonomy): domain Eukaryota; kingdom Metazoa; phylum Chordata; class Amphibia; order Anura; family Megophryidae; genus Leptobrachium; species Leptobrachium leishanense. Next base: position 134,885,804 of record CM019066.1, on the reverse strand, counting down.
CGTCTAGAGTCCAGTGATGGCCAGTTTAGTTCTTTTAACATGTCACAATGGTGTGTCATGTAGTTACATTGTAGCACAAAGCGACAGAATGAGTTATACAATGTAGTAAGTTTCTGAAGGTGTGTTTGCAGGGCGGCTGCATACACTACATCTCCGTATTCAATGGCTGGCATAAGCATTTGTTGTACAATCTGCTTTCTTACCGCGGGGCTCAGGCAGGATTTGTTTCTGTACAGGGAACCTAGTTTGGGGTAGAGTTTAGATGAGAGTTTTTCGATGTGGGGGCCAAAAGATAGATTTGGGTCTAACCACATACCTAGGTATTTGAGAGAAGTGACTGTGGTCAGCGTGCCATTTGATTTTGTCCCAACACATAGATGGGGTGTTTGCAATTTGTGTAGTTTAGGTGCGGTTCCAAAGAGTATTGTAACAGTTTTGTCAGTATTTAGAAAAAGTTTGTTATTTGCGATCCACTTTTTACCCCTGTGAATTGTTCTTGCAGCACTGCCTCCAGCTGTGGGAGATTTGGTTTGCTGGTATAGATTACAGTGTCGTCTGCATACATGTGTACAGTTGAAGCTTTGCAGACATTGGGCAGATCGTTTATGAATATTGTGAATAGCAGGGGGCCAAGTATCGAGCCTTGTGGTACACCGCACGTGACTGGGAGGGGGAGGGAAGTGCTGTCAGAAATGGACACAAATTGAGACCTATCAGACACATATGATTGGAACCAATGGTACTATCACCAATACCAGAGTTCTTAAGTTTTTGTAATAGGATGCCATGGTCTACTGTGTCAAAAGCCTTGGCAAAATCAAGGAAGATGGCTCCAGTTAGATTTCCTTGTTCCATGCCAGCTTGGATATCATTACAAACTTTTAAAAGGGCAGTTGTAGTTGAATGGTTTGGACGAAAGCCTGATTGATCTGGGCGTTAATAGTTCTGATACTGATAATAATCACGTAATTGAGTGTAGACACATTTTTCCAGAATTTTTGACATTACAGGAGCATTGATATTGGGCAGTAGTTGGATACCAAAGTATTGTCTCCACTTTTATGGATAGGTACCACCCTTGCAGTCTTCCAGAGTTTGGGTATGTATCCAGTCGCCAGTGATTCATTAATCAGGGTTGCGACAGGTTTTGCAATTGCTGCGTGCACTGATTTTCAGCAGCATTGCTGGGATTTGATCAGGTCCAGACTGGTATTTCATTTTTTGGTTACGGAGAAGTTTAGTGATGGCACTGACAGGCACTGGCCTAAAACTGAATTTCTCTGGGTTACGGGGTCTTTGCACTGTTGGTGGGTCCTGACCTGCGTGTGGCCTTTCTGATTGCGTGTCATTTCCTAGCTTAGCAATCAGGGTGGTGGCGCATCCAACAAAATAATTATTAAAAGCATTTGCTACATCTAGGGGTGTTGTACAGTTTGGTTGTTTACTTTTAAAGCAGCTGGTTGGGAGTGGCTGGGGGGTGCTTGTATGTTACTTATGATTTTCAAAACTTCTGGGGTTTGATATTTATTGTTAAATTTTCATTGAAGTATTGGGCTTTAGCCATTTTTGTTTCTTTTGTGCATTCATTCCGGCATTTTCGGTATTCACAGTGATCGTTCACGTTTCCAGTACTCTTGAACTTTGACCACAGGGAGTCTCTAAGCTGGTACATATGTGTGAGGTCAGCTGTAACCCAGGGGAGATGGGCCCTTTTACTCGCACTTTGCGCAGTGGGGTATGGGTGTCCAGACTTTCAGGAGCTCGGCTTGAAAGTATTCAATTGCACAGTCCAGGTCTGGGATTAGGTTTAGTCTGTACCATGGGAGCTGTTTGATCATTTAGGAAGGATTCAAGATTAAATTTCTTGAAAGACCTGGTGATTATTACCTTTGGTGGACATTTTATGGCCTTATTTTGTGCACACAGTACACTAGGCAGTGATCACTGAAACTGTTAGCGAGAACGCCTGCCTCCTGTATTCGATCAGGACATGAGGAGAGATCCAGTCCAGCAAGGTGTGGTTAGGGCTTTTCATATTAATGCGAGTGGGAGGAGATTAATTGTGTTAGCTGCAAAGCCTTAACCCCTTAACGCCGGCAGGACGTACATTTACGTCCTGCATTAGGCGGGCTTTGCCGCCGCAGGACGTAAATGTACGTCCTCGGCGTTTAGAGCCCCCCCCCCGGAGATACTCACCTTCTCCAGTCGCTCACCACGCTGTTCTGACTCCCCGGAGTCAGATCAGTGTGATCCCTCCTCCGGCGTTGTGACGTCATCGCGTCAGTGGCGCGATGACGTCAGTTTCAGCGTCCCCCCCGCCGGAGCAGGGGAAGCGCCTGGAGGGGAGGGGAGGGATCCTTCGGATCCCTCTATCTCCCGATCGCCTGGTCCCGGCGGCTGTGGCCAGCATCGCTGGAAGGGTCACAGCCGGACCTTTCCAGTGATGTATGGGGGGTTAACCCTTAGTTGCCAGGTCGCGACCGGGCACTAATTTGTGCCCGATCGCGGCCTATTTTCGGTGGGGGCCGCCATCTTGGATGGCAGCCCCCACCTCTGGGTCACCCCCCGGTCAACTGACTCATCGCGCCATGCGCGATGATGTCAGTTAACCGGGAACCCCCTAGCTGCAAAGGGATTCCCATTGAAATCCCTTGCAGGAGATAGGGGGGTTCTTTGAACCCCTTTATCTCCTGATCGGTGACAGCTAGGGGGTCATGGCTGATATTGCTGGAAAGGCCAGAGCATGGCCTTTCCAATGATATCAAACATGACCATGGTAAAAGTGAAATAAAAGTGTAAAAAAGTAAAAATAAAAAATAATAAAAATAATATTAAATAATAAAAAAATAATAAATATAATAATCAAAAATTTTTTGTTTTTTTTAATGCAGCACTATTGTTCACATTTCAATTATAATGTGAACAATGATGCTTCACTAATGATTTTTTTTTTTTTGGGGGGGTTTAGCTAAAATCACGCAATTTCTCCCCAAAAAAAAATGGGTTCACCGTTCTAATTTTTTTAACAAATCTACCAATAGAATATGACCGCAGAGCCTCGGATAAGAAAATTAAAAAAAAAAAAACACTTTACACACTGTGGAAGATTGAAATTTTATTGAAAATTCAAATTTTTTTACATTTTTTGTTATAGCATTTTGGCAGGGCATGACATATACATATAATAATGATATATTATTAATCTGCCGAGTCTGACGGAAAGAACGATATATAATTTGTCTGGGTGGTATAAGAATACCTGACTTAAAAATGGTCAAAATGAGCTCAGCAAACTTCTACTTCCGAAACAGCGCCGAAGTTGTAAAATTACTCCCGTCCTTAAGGGGTTAAACAGTGAGCAGTGTTTATTGTTTTTAGAATTCAGCCAATCAACATTAAAGTCGCCGAGGACCAGCAGTTTGCTTTTTTGGTTTTGAGCGACTAATTTACTAAGAATTTGGGTTATGTCAGAAAGGGATTGCACTGGGGAACTTGGTGGGCGGTAGAATCCAGCAATAATAATTGTTTTACTGAATGGGATCTCAGTAGTACCAGAAAGGAAATCAAATGTGGCCGGGGAGCTAGGATTCTGCAATGGGGTGAACTTTATGGAGTTGTCAACATAGATAACAATTCCCCCTCCTCTCTTAGCTCTGTCCTTTCTAGAGCATGAATACCCTTGTATTGCTATGGCAGAGTCTGGCACTTTAGGGGTTAACCATGATTCTGTCAGCACAATGACTTTAGGTTTGTAATAGAAGCACCAAGTTTTAAGCTCATCCAGTTTAGGGAGTAAACTGCGGATGGCGGATGTTGCAATGCACAAAGGAGAGGCCTTTTTTAGTGGGGAGATTAAATATGGTGTCAGCTATTGGACCAGGATTGGATTCAACATCATTTGCAAGTGCAAGCAGCTGAATAAAAAAGAATTTGGACAGGTTTTTCTTTTTGGTAAATAGTGATTGAAAGGTTTTAAAGCTCTGTTGTGTGGGGGTGGGAGGGCTGGATTTTAACACTCTCCACCAGCACTTAGCTGATAAGTTAAAGGAGCTGAGCAAGCTATGGTGTATTTGGGTTTAAAGGTCCTTTAAAAAATAATAAAAAGGTATGTTACAGAATAAAAAGAGCCTTTTAAAATAATTGTGAAAGAAAAATTATGTCTAAAAAAATACAAAAGAGTATTCCAAAAAATTACTTTTTGCTGAAAATTAAAAGAATATTTTTTTTTTACATTGAATCCTAACGGATTCGCCTTTTTAAACCTGTCGAACTGAATCACTGAAAATCAGGGCATTTTGCCGACAGTACGGTGCAGTTTGGCGTTCTCTGAATAGATTAACCAGCATTACTTCTCTTGGGGATGATTTTGCTGCAGCTGAAGATGGCAGAACTGTGGTGAAACGCACCGTATTGCGCCATCGATTCGCCTGTATTTGCTGAATTGACAGCTTGGTGAATAGACGAACTGCCCCAAAATTTCAACAAATGGTGAAATTCACTGTTAGTCTTTGTTCTTCAACAGCTGTAGGGGTATGTGGACTTCAGCCATCTTTCTAGATCATGACAGGGGGTGGGAATTTCTGCCACTTTGTTTAATGTTGAGGAGGAGAAAGTATTGAGATAATTTTACAGTGACAGAAGATGACAGGTAACAAGCTGAACGTGCAGGGTATCAATTAAAAAGGTAATGAATGTCATTATTTGTCTTTTCAACGATTCAGGCTGGTGTCAGACGAGCGCAGTTTGAAAGTCCATTTTTGCGCACATAATAACGTCCATCGCAGCATAGAATAATCGCCAATGGAGCCCCCCCACACGAAGTGCGTCCGCACCGAACTGCGGGCGCACAATGCACGTAGCAAACGGACGCAAGTTAGGCAAGAACGTAAAACCGCTAAGGCTAGGGTCAGACGAACGCAGTGCGAACTCGCGTGCAGCCGCACTTTATCACGGCCGTAGTAGCAGCAAATAACGGCCAATGATGGGCAATATACGAAGTACGGCTGCACGAAAGTGCGGCTGCGCAACGCAAGCGGCAAACAAACGCATTTTTTCGAGAACGTGATACCGCTAGTACTGACGTACAGAGTGCGCTGCGTCCACTAGCGGCGTGTTTGCGTGATTAGGAGACGTCAGACGCTGCTAATGTCCGGCCTACATAACGTCCAGACACAAAAAGTGTTTTATTGATGATCCATACAAAATCACGGACGGAGATGCGCATCGTATGACCACTATCACGTATTCCGTGAAAAAATACGTCCATTTGTTCGAACGCACTTTTTTACGGACGATGTGAAACATGCGTTCGTCTGACCCTAGCCTAAAATGGACGTGCGGAGTGCGCTGTGTCCGCAACATCCGCATAGCATTGTGTGTGAGTGATGAACGAGGTCAGACGGGCTGCATTTGTGCGTCCAGCATTTTTGACGGACAAAATGTTATTCATATTTAATTTATATTCCCTGCTACATCCGTCAAAAATAACGTCCGTTAAAAAAACAGACCGTGTGGCCACTACTGCGTCTTCCGTCAGAAAGTGCGTCCGTACTGCACGGGCGCACAGTCCGTACAAAATGCGCTCGTCTGACACCAGCCTTAAAGATGATCTTATTGTAATTGACAGTAGATGGAGTATCTGAAGGGTTCAACTGATCACCAGAAGAATATCACTTTAATAATAATCAGAGGTACATATCAGTGTAGGTGAATGTTACATAAAGGGCTGATTTATGTGCAGTAATATCATAACACATATTGGTGCTGGAGAAGGTTTTATGCTCCTGGGTTGATACTAATTATGACCATCAGTCATAATAAGAAGGAAAGCCAATACAGCAACTTGGAAAAACTAATTTATAAGAAGGCATACAGGGACTAATGCAAAGTGTAATTGCAAAATCAAAGTTTAGTCCACGTGGATTCAGGAGTCCTTTTAATAAATTCCATGTTGTATATGAGTTTAGGTAACTTGACTCTTTTATGTCATCATACTTTGAACAAAGGAATTGTGAATCCTACGTGGGAGCTCTACTTTGAAAAAAGGAATTGTGAATCCTAGGTGGGAGCTTTTTCACTATTACGTAGTTGTGCAGGTGGAGCTTTCAGTACCAAGTGCTTCTGCTATTTCTGGTTATTATTGATAACTCTTTGGTCCCTTACAAAGAGTTAACAGACAGCTGTTGGGTGAAAAGCTGCAATATCGTTGTGGGACAGTTGTTATTCCTCACTGGTCTAGATTTTAACTTGTAGTTGCTCAATGACGGGTTGACTATTCACAAATGAAACATTTCGCTAATTACACCAAAGGTGGAATACAGGGGTAACATAAGAATTAAACATTACCTCTTTCAGAACTCCCTCAGCACCTCCATTCTTGTTTTGACCCTTTATACCAGTGTGTCAAATCTGGTACCCCGGTACCCCGAAGGTGGGTTGCCTAGAATTCCCAGAATTTTTTAAATGCAATAATGGAAACAGAATCATGGGAATTGTAGTTCATAAACATCTGGATGCCAGAGTTTGACAGCCCTGCTTTACACCGTTTAAAAACGTAGCTTTATTCCAGACGGACTTGACATTGCTGGTTTGAAGTAAGCCACAGCATGTCACGTGTATGCTGGGGGCTGGACGCTCAAGAACGCATCCAGCCAATCCAAAGGCTCTCAATGCGAACAGATCTTAATCCATAAAACTGGGATGAGTAACCCCAGCTTCTGGTCAAGCTAAATCCTCCAGCATTTGAAGGGCTGAATCAGCCTTCCAAGAAACTGTCCTCACAAAGGAGAAGGTAGAGGGTAGCTGTGACACTGTGAAGTGTGTCCCTTTAAAATCCTAGTTTGTATAATTAATAATAAACATTTTAGTTTGCAAAGGGGAAGAAAATGTAAACACTTTATTTCCAGGAAACCTCAAACTGGTTGTGATAGCTAAATGGTAATGTTGCTGTTATAAACTCTGGTCAGTTTGGTTAGTAGACAGATTGATGGTCAAAAAAAAAAAAAGTTGAAAATTATCTGTTCATCTAAAATTTACAATTTCTTTGTTTTGAGATTGGGAGAGGGTGTATGTTGTTGGGAAGACCCCATCCGTAGTTAGTAGTGTAGAGGTTAAATCAGGAGATCAAAGAGCCCACCTGCTCCGATTTAAGCAATTATTGGCCCGCTGCCACTCAGCTTGCTCCAAGAAAAAAATTGTGTTGACTCCCATTCATTTTGATTGGGACAGGTCAGAACATATGTCCCCAAAAAAGGGGCAGGTATATAGCTGCTTCTCCTAGGGCTTTCATTGGCTCAGAGGGAAGAGAACCATTGGCAGTAACTGTCCTGCCAAGTGTCCTGCTTCTGGGAACTCATCATGAAGTGGAGATCAGCACTCTCCAATCTCAGCTCCCATAGAGTCCTCTAGAAGGGGGTGAGGACACTCAGGTCACTGTGACCACTCATATGGGGTTAAACAATATTACCTCTTGGACTGAAGTCCTTCAAAATAGAGGTTATGTAACCAATCTAGGTATATGCAAAACAAAGAGACACCATAAAAAGAAGGCTTGGTAAACACGGGACCACCTGAGATTTAGCTCACTTGCTACAAAATAGGCATTACTGAAATGGGCAGATCAGTGGTTCAGTAAGGGCCCCCCAAGATGTCTGATTGCAGCCCTGGGTGAAGACATGCCAGGAAACAAATAACCCTGCTGTTTAATTTATGAAAGAAGATAAAGCAAGACCCTGCTAATCCAAATTCCATTTCTCAAGTCGTGAGCAGTAGTTTTCAAAGTACCTCTATGACATCAAATGAGTTTCTTTAATGAGCATGCATGCAGATAGAAATGCAATTAAGAACACTAATTACTATGGTTAAGTTGTAATTATATTTGCACATAGACTTCAGATCTACGTTTAAATAGCATTATTTCCATAAAGTGTGTTGATTGTCTACTGACCTCCCAAATGCTAAATCAGCACATTTTCCCCCACTGTTCTAAAAGGATGAATTTTAATTTTACAGTGTTGTCAGGTTCCGCAATGAACAACAATTGCCAGGGAAAAAAATAAGCAGAATTATTTAAAATTTTCGTGATTCCTACTGATTTGATTGTAAGAAATTCAAGCCCAAGGGCTGCATTCAACATTATGTATATACAGTGGGAGTTCAGCTTAAACAAGAATTTTGGAATGGCTAGAATTGTGGAAGAATAAATGTTGGTATAGGTAGATTAATTCTAAAAATATGAGAAATGGAAGTGATACAGCGACATGATTTTTTGAAAAGGTTAAATTAAATTTAAATTAGTCAATAAAAAAAGGTAATATTTTATTTCAATGTATTTAGATATTTTCTAACTTTAGCACTCATGGAAATATGATTTAGGGGTAGAAAAATGTAATAATGTAAAATGTATTAATACTCTGAACACACACACACACACACACATATATTGTGTATATACAGTTGTGTTCAAAATTATTCAACCCCCACTGAAATTGAGTGTTTTGGCCAGTTTGACATTGATTTTGATCATTCAGTCATCTTGCTTACAATTAAATCAAAAAGGCACGTGTAGGTCAGACAAATATAACATAACATTTATAATGAAATAACCACAAATGTCTTTTCTGTGCTCACATCATTATCAGTTTTATTCAACCCCCAAGTGACATTCATCTTATAACTGTAAAAGGATGTTGTACTAAGTTCTAACAGCTTTTAAACGTGAAGCATAGCTTGACACAAGTGTCTTGCAGCGATCTACGGGTATCTTCGCCCATTCGTCATGGGCAAAAGCCTCCAGTTCAGTCACATTCTTAGGCTTGCGCACTGCACTGCTTTCTTTAAGTTCCACAGAGGTTCTCATCGGATTTAAGTCAGGTGACTGCGATGGCCACTCCAAAATGTTCCAGCCTTTAATCTGCAACCATGCTCTAGTGGACTTGGAGGTATGCTTGGGATCATTGTCCTGTTGAAAGGTCCAACGTCTCCCAAGCCTCAGGTTGTGACGGACTGCATCACATTGTCATCCAATATCTCCTGGTACTGAAGAGAATTCATGGTACCTTGCACACGCTGAAGCTTCCCTGTACCTGCAGAAGCAAAACAGCCCCAAAGCATGATTGACCCCCCCATTCTTCACAGTAGGCAAGGTGTTCTTTTCTTCATAGGCCTTGTTCTTCCTCCTCCAAACATAGCGTTGATCCATGGGCCCAAACAGTTCTAATTTTGTTTCATCAGTCCACAGAACACTATCAAAACCTCTGTGGTTTGTCCACATGACTTTTGGCATACTGCAGTCGACTCTTCTTATTCTTTGGAGACAGCAAGGGGGTGCGCCTGGGAGTTCTGGCATGGAGGCCTTCATTACGCAGTGTGCACCGTATTGTCTGAGCTGAAACTTCAGTACCCACATCTGACAAATCTTTCTCAGTTCCTCAGCAGTCACACGGGGACTTTTCTCCACTCTACGCTTCAGGTAGCGCACAGCAGTCGAAGTCAGCATCTTCTTTCTGCCTCGACCAGGTAGCGTTTCAACAGTGCCCTTTGCCTTGAATTTGCGAATGATGCTTCCTATGGTCTCTCTTGGTATGTTTAACATCTTTGCAATCTTCTTATAGCCATTGCCCTTCCTGTGAACAGTAATCACCTCTTCTCTTGTCTTCCTGGACCATTCTCTTGACTATACCATGTTTGTAACCACACCAGTAAATGTCTAGAAGGAGCTGAATATCAGTCATTTTAAAGCTGCCTAATTGGTGCTTATTATGCTTTATTGCTGCTCCGTGACATCCACAGGTGTTTTCAATACCTGATTGAAAACACTTGAATGAACCTCTGTTCTTCAGAGTGGTAGTCTTTAAGGGGTTGAATAATTGTGTCAATGAAGAATTCACAAAAGAAACATTTACTACTGTATTACAAAACCAATTGATGTCATTTTAGTTGCATATGGTTCTTTAAAAAGTCCTTGTAGGATTTCATTCTGAATACAATTACAAATGTACACTAAATTGCCTAAAACCCTTTACAGCATTGGGGGTTGAATAATTTTGAACACAACTGTATATATATATTTTTAAATCACAAGTATAGCAGTACGTAGTGATACCTTTTTTATTGGACTAACGTTACATTTAAAAGACAAGCTTTCGAGAGAATACCTCTCTTCCTCAGGTCTTGATTGTGGCAGACTAGATCTATATTTCTATCTCTATATAAAGGTCTGCCTGTATATATGTGTTTATCTCCTCCATATAGAGTTATGTTCATATTTGTGCCTGACCATTTGGTAAGTTTATTCCTGGGTTCACAGCTGACATGTAATCAAAAGGTTTAGCTTTCTCCCTTGGGGGGGGGGAGGATGTAACACGTAGCTGTAAAAAGGGAATTTCTTTTGTACACTGCCATAGCAAATCACACCTTAACAGACAGATCGGCACCCAGAGCCTGGACCCAATCTTCAAAGACAGGAAACAAAATCCTTGATCTCGAAGGGGGGTCTGGAGGCAAGAGGGACACCTTTTAGGCAATTAAAGATTAATTGACAAGCTTACTGAGCGTGACAGAGAATTGCACGCTGGGAAATGAAGTCCAGGACACTGGGCCACTTATGGGTGGGGGCTGGAAAGATCAGGAAGTTTATAAATTCGGAACACTGGCCATGTGCTTTGGCTGATCACTTGGGGTTCCTTCTAAAGAGGACTGATCTGTCCATGCTCTATCTCTAGACTCCAGGAGGCCATAGAGGAATAGTTCTTAGTAAGTAACGCTCTATGGTTAAACCTTTTTCTTTATATTCTGCTGTGTATTGTATAAGTAATTGATTTATTCTAGTTATGATTTTTATGTAGCTAAGCACTGATTTTTCTATCCTAAATAAACAAAAAGTATTTAAGTTTTGACTCTGGCTGATGAAATCCACGCTAACTAAGAGATTGGGAGAATTGCTATTTGCCTTAAGCTCGGTTATATATAAGAAATTGCGTGTTGCGGTCGTCAGGAAACGGCAGGGAATTGTGGGAATTGTAGTCACTGTCCGAGTCTAGGATAGTGCGGCTGCTAAGTCCTGCGTCTCCTGTTGCGACGCGCATTGTGTCCGTGAGGACTGGTGGCAGCGTTACTAATAGAATAAGAAAGTGAGTTCCAGGATTGTGGGAGACGGAGTTATTTTGCGCTTCAGGAGAAGACTGGCGCTGTGTTGCAATCCTGGGATCAGTATATCGCGCTCTACGTGCCTGTTGTGAGAGGTAGTGTGGCCAGGACGGGTAGAGAAGTGCGCGTAATTATCTGGGTCTACTATAGACAGATAGTGCGCGGCTTAACCCGGCGTCCTTGCGCAGCAGCGTGCGTAGTTAAGTCGTGACATTGATGCTTACTGATCAATTCCTAGAATTGAACATTAGGACATAAGGGTCACATGGGTGGGGGTAGTGGGTGTTGTAAAAAGTGAGGTCAAATGGTTTGTTCAAAATTGGAAAATAAACGCATGAGGGATCTTGGTCCCATAATAAACCAACAGAGATAAGATCATACAACCTAGAATGAAAAAAGGAAAAAGAAAAAAAAAGTGAAGGCTGAAAGAGACATGAAAAAAAAAAAAGGAAAAAAACAAAAGGAAACCAAGAAAAAACAAAACATCGCCCAGAATTAGAATGTTATGTGACGTTATGGTATTGAGCTAAAAACCCAGAATCGACATTGAGTCCAGCATTTATAGTGTTAAAATATGTGATCATTTTCATCTCATATGTTTTGCGTTCACGGTGGTCTTTAAAATGTCCTTTGAGGATTTTAATTTTGAGGTTTTGGATGGAGTAGCCTGTTAGATTGAAGTGATGTCCCACTGGGGTACAATATGTATTTTCCTGGTGGTTTTTGATGGAGTGTCTGTGCAAGTTCATCCTGAGATTTAGTTTAAGGCTGGTTTCACCATATAGCAGCCCTTATCACACGCCGTGCACTGGGTCATGTATACCACATTGGCAGACGTGCAAAGTTACGAGCCGTTGATGTTGTGTGTGGCGTTGTTGTGCCGTGCAGTGCTGCTGTCACATACAGTTGTGTTCAAAATTATTCAACCCCCACTGAAATTGAGTGTTTTGGCCTGTTTGACATTGATTTTGATCATTCAGTCATCTTGCTTACAATTAAATCAAAGAGGCACGTGTAGGTCAGACAAATATAACATAACATTTATAATGAAATAACCACAAATGTCTTTTCTGTGCTCACATCATTATCAGTTTTATTCAACCCCAAGTGACATTCAATCTTAGTACTTAGTACAACATCCTTTTACAGTTATAACAGCTTTTAAACGTGAAGCATAGCTTGACACAAGTGTCTTGCAGCGATCTACGGGTATCTTCGCTCATTCGTCATGGGCAAAAGCCTCCAGTTCAGTCACATTCTTAGGCTTGCGCACTGCAACTGCTTTCTTTAAGTCCCACCAGAGGTTCTCAATCGGATTAAGTCTGGTGACTGCGATGGCCACTCCAAAATGTTCCAGCCTTTAATCTGCAACCATGCTCTAGTGGACTTGGAGGTATGCTTGGGATCATTGTCCTGTTGAAAGGTCCAACGTCTCCCAAGCCTCAGTTTGTGACGGACTGCATCACATTGTCATCCAATATCTCCTGGTACTGAAGAGAATTCATGGTACCTTGCACACGCTGAAGCTTCCCTGTACCTGCAGAAGCAAAACAGCCCCAAAGCATGATTGACCCCCCACCATGCTTCACAGTAGGCAAGGTGTTCTTTTCTTCATAGGCCTTGTTCTTCCTCCTCCAAACATAGCGTTCATCCATGGGCCCAAACAGTTCTAATTTTGTTTCATCAGTCCACAGAACACTATCCCAAAACTTCTGTGGTTTGTCCACATGACTTTTGGCATACTGCAGTCGACTCTTCTTATTCTTTGGAGACAGCAAGGGGGTGCGCCTGGGAGTTCTGGCATGGAGGCCTTCATTACGCAGTGTGCGCCGTATTGTCTGAGCTGAAACTTCAGTACCCACATCTGACAAATCTTTTCTCAGTTCCTCAGCAGTCACACGGGGACTTTTCTCCACTCTACGCTTCAGGTAGCGCACAGCTGTCGAAGTCAGCATCTTCTTTCTGCCACGACCAGGTAGCGTTTCAACAGTGCCCTTTGCCTTGAATTTGCGAATGATGCTTCCTATGGTCTCTCTTGGTATGTTTAACATCTTTGCAATCTTCTTATAGCCATTGCCCTTCCTGTGAAGAGTAATCACCTCTTCTCTTGTCTTCCTGGACTATTCTCTTGACTTCACCATGTTTGTTACCACACCAGTAAATGTCTAGAAGGAGCTGAGTATCACAGTCATTTTAAAGCTGCCTAATTGCTGCTTATTATGCTTTATTGCTGCTCTGTGACATCCACAGGTGTTTTCAATACCTGATTGAAAACACTTGAATGAACCTCTGTTCTTCAGAGTGGTGGTCTTTAAGGGGTTGAATAATTGTGTCAATGAAGAATTCACAAAAGAAACACTTACTACTGTATTACAAAACCAATTGATGTCATTTTAGTTGCATATGGTTCTTTAAAAAGTCCTTTTAGGATTTCATTCTGAATACAATTACAAATGTACACTAAATTCCCTAAAACCCTTTACAGCATTGGGGGTTGAATAATTTTGAACACAACTATATGTGTTGGCACTGTTTGCAGCGGGATTTGTTGCAGCGTTTGGTCCCATTCTGTATGTCATCCTGTTCCTGAGTGAGTTTGCTGCGGACCAGTTTTTTCCTCAGGTTGGGGGGTTGCTTGAATGCCAGTAAGGGGGGCTGTGGGAATATTTTTTTGAGCGCACACAAATATCTGAGATACATCGATGACATTTTCATCATATGGACAGAAGGAGATGAACACCTTTACAGACTTTCACAAGGCATTCAATATGTTCCACCTATCGATCACCTTAAGTTGGATTTTTCCAATCACAGTGTGAGCTTCCTGGACTGCACCATATCAGCTGCCAACGGCACGCTGCACTCATCTGTGTACAGGAAACCCACAGACAGGCCCAGCTACCTCCACAAGGCCAGCTTTCATCACAACCACACCAAATAAGGCATAATCTACAGCCAGGCCATCAGGTACCACCGAATCTGCTCGGACACTGGGGACAGGCATGAACACCTGAACAAACTATCTGCATCATTTCAGCGGAAGGGCTATAAGGAAAGGACAATCTCTGAACAAATCAAATCTGTCCTGAAAACACAGCGTGAACAGCTGTTGCGCTACAAGGAAAAGAAAAACACCACACGGATCCCTCTAGTTGTTTCCTACAACCCAACTCTACAGGGAATTCGCAAAATCATCAAAGATCTGCAGCCACTGGGGCACTCAAAGAAATATTCCCACAGCCCCCCTTACTAGCATTCAAGCAACCTCCCAACCTGAGGCAAAAACTGGTCCGCAGCAAACTCACTCAGGAACAGGATGACATACAGAATGGGACCAAACACTGCAACAAATCCCGCTGCAAACTGTGCCAACACATATGTGACAGCAGCACTGCACGGCACAACAACGCCACACACATCAAGGGCTCGTACCTTTGCACGTCTGCCAATGTGGTATACATGACCCAGTGCACGGCGTGTGATAAGGGCTGCTATATTGGTGAATCCAGCCTTAAACTAATTCTCAGGATGAACCAGCACAGACACTCCATCAAGAAAAATACATATTGTAGCCCGGTGGGACATCACTTCAATCTAACAGGCCACTCCATCCAAAACCTCAAAATGAAAATCCTCAAAGGACATTTTAAAGACCACCGTGAACGCAAAACATATGAGATGAAAATGATAACATATTTTAACACTATAAATGCTGGACTCAATGTCGATTCTGGGTTTTTAACTCATTATCATAACGTCATATAACATTCTAATTCTGGCTGATGTTTTGTTTTTTCTTAGTTTCCTTTTTTTTCATGTCTCTTTCAGCTTTCACTTTTTTTTTTCTTTTTTCATTCTAGGTTTTATGATCTTATCTCTGTTGTTTTATTATGGTCCCAAGATCCCTCATGTGTTTATTTTCCCATTTTGAACATACCATTTGACCTCACTTTTTAAGACATCCACTACCCCCACCCATGTGATCCTTATGTCCTAATGTTCAATTCTAGGAATTGATCAGTAAGCATCAAGACCTGCGGAAGAGAAGTATTCTCTAGAAAGCTTGTCTTTTAAATGTAACGTTAGTCCAATAAAAAAGGTATCACTACATACTGCTATACTCGTGATTTTGGCATCTGGAATAACACAGCCTATCCAATTTATATACAGTCATGGCCGAAATTGTTGGCACCCCAGAAATTTTTCCATAAAATCAAGTATTTCTCACAGAAAAGTATTGCAGTAACACATGTTTTGCTATACACATGTTTATTCCCTTTGTGTGTATTGGAACAAACCAAATAAAGGGAGGAAAAAAAAGCAAATTGGACATAATGTCACACAAAACTCCAAAAATGGGCTGGACAAAATTCTTGGCACCCTTAACTTAATATTTGGTTGTACACCCTTTGGAAAAAATAACTGAAATCAGTCGCTTCCTATAACCATCAATAAGCTTCTTACACCTCTCACCCGGAATTTTGGACCACTCTTCCTTTGCAAACCGCTCCAGGTCGCTCTTATTGGAAGGGTGCCTTTTCCCAACAGCAATTTTAAGATCTCTCCACATGTGTTCAATGGGATTTAGATCTGGACTCCATAGTTGGGGGAGGAGTGCTTATGGGGGAGCAGAGCTGGGGGTAGGAGAGCTTATGGGGGGAGCAGGGGGAGGGGAGCTGGGAGGGGGTAAAGAGCTGTAGGGGGAGGAAAGCAGATAGGGAGAGCTGCAGGAGGGGGGGACTGTTTGAGGGGAGAGCAGCTGGGGTGATCTTACCTAAGAAGAGGTATCCCCCTGGCTGCTGCTGCTCTCCTTTCCTGCTTCTTCACTCTTCAAGGCTCCCTCCCTTGTACATGGTGTGGGGACAGGAAGTAGTGCAGGAGGATGGAGGAGCAGTCGGAAGGGGCCTCGCTCAGCAGCTGAGTGAGACACTTTCTGCCTGCTCCTTCCCATCCTCCTGCACGTCTTCTATCTCACTGAGAGCAGTGAGTGAATGCAGCAGCCCCATGTCTCCCCTGCGCTCGGGGCAGCTGCACAGTCGGCCCCCTACACCACCGGAGTCCTGCCCCCTGGCGTCCACAGTGGATATGGCAGGCAGCCGTTCCGGCATGAGAACGGCTGCGTGCCATCTCCCACTTGCGGTAACAATAGTGGCAGGCAAGTTAGGCGCGGCCATGAGGCCTCCCATACCCATGAGGCCTTAGGCAGCCACCTAATTAGCCTTATTAGAGAGCCGCCGCTGTGGATGGCTCATTCCGTGACCAGGATACACCATTTGTTCAACCAGGAAGGCCTCTGCTCCTTTACACAACTCATAGAGTATGATATCCCTCGTACCTTGTGGCTCTCTTATGGGCAGCTGCAATCTCATCTTATGGTTTGGGGACTAGATGGGAAATTTTAGACTAGTCGCCCTCCACTGTCCTTGTTTGAATCTAGATGTTCTGAACCTCTAAATAGGAAGAAGATAATTTCCATCTGTTGCGGGCTCCTACTTGAATTCACCGCATCTACACCTTGGGAGATAGACTTGGGTAAGGAATTCTCAATTGAGACATGGAGGGTTAATTTTTCAGGGGATAGAAGTAAATTTAGATGTGCCTCACTGTGGGAAGCTCGCAAAAAGCTACTCTATAGATGGTATCTGACCCCGGACAGGGAATGTCATGTAACATACGGGGCCTCATCCGACTGTTGGCGATGTGGCATGTCAAAGGAACATATTACCATATTTGGTTTACGTGCCCCTCCCTGGTGGCTTGATGGAAAGAGGTGGCGGCTTGTGCTTCAGAATTCTGGGCGTTGAGGTGGAAACTCTTCCTGAAACATTGCTCCTACAATTCTTCCCTACTACATTTTCCCGCTTCCAGAAACAGATGCTAGTGCATATTTTGACGGTCTCATCCCTCCTTCTGGCAGCCAGGTGGAAATCCACGTTGGTACCACCGATCTCCCTAGTTACTGATTGACTCAAAGACTACCATCTCTTAGATGGTATGTCCCGTATAGTTAATGGGACCCTCCCGTCCTCTAGGAATTTCTGGTATCTTCTGGATGCTTATCTTATTTCTAATATGTCTGGGTCGCTTGGGTCGTGACATGTAGTTTTATAATATGGTCTGCCATGGGCGTCCACAGCATGGGGCAAGGGGGGCACTCGCCCCCCCTGGATCAACAGGCTTAAATTATGATAATTTATTCACTGCATGCTGCAGTTCCTGGGATCTCCACTAGGCAGCACTAGCATCACATCCCCACTCCACCGCCAATCCACCACGTGCTCACACTCACTTTGCATGCGGGGAGAGGCAGGGCTGAGATGCAGCTGCTCCTATGGGCCACAGGAAAAAAGGTAATGATTGTCAAATAAATTCTTTTTTATTAAGCTTGATGCCAGTGCCCCCCCACCAAAAATCAGCATCCAGCTCCCCCACATATTCGGACCACTGTATCTCTGTCCCTGTGCATTGTATATGGTCGATCTAGGTGTCATTGAAAAAAAGGGAAGATTCTGGCCTTTCCAATGATACCCAACAGGACCATATTCAATGTAAAATAAATCATAAAAACTTAAATAAAAACGTGCACGTAGACAAATAGGTTTTCACAGGGTTGAAATGGCTCAGCAGTGAAGGGGTTAACATTCAGACTCTATATTACATTGTGTATTGCTTTTGTTTTTGCCTTGGTTTAGTTGTGTTTTAAGGGTTAATGGGCAGGCTTAATCCCTCACAGTATACATTTTATTTTTTTTCCTTGATTTACGGCATTTTAGGGGTTAGTGGCTACATGCCACACTGTTTATTATTTTTATTGTATTTCCCTGGGTTTATGGAAGTTAGAATCTTAAGGGTCTAATCATCTTTAGATCCTTTGCTTTTCGTCACATTTCCGGGAATTAATTTCGCCATACATATTGTGAATTCCCTATTTAGCAAATGGTCACTGTAATTTGTTAAAATTGAAGTCGCTGAAGCAGTTCTCAGACATCGGAGTAAACTGCCAAATTGCGGCAAATAAAATATTAAATTTAAGTATCAGGTTAGTACAATAAAAAGGTATCATTGCACCACATTACTCTGCGGTTTTGGAATCTTATTTATTTATACTTATTTAGGGCACTATCACCTGGTGTGAGCTAACCCTAGCGTCGGCATGGTTTTGCGTTAGTGTCAGGTTAATTCAGATCGTTTGCATCCCGCTTCACAAATGGGAAAAATCACTTAGAGCGTTGCTATTAGCGATTTGTACCGCAAGCTAACTGTACTTTCCACATCCTATACTTAACATGGGGAGCGCTAGAGATCTTTAGCGCTTTTGCAACTAACAAATAACTTTGTGCCTGCGCCAATTTTTTGAGGGACGCTATTCGCAAAATTTTACCTACTGCTAAACTCTGGTGCTAACTACAAGAAAACCGGTCCTCGTCCAAAATTAACAGGCAATGGAAAGGAATGCAGCACCGGTGTTCTCTTGGCCCCATAAACTATAGTATTGGATCTGGTCAGCAATGTCACTGCTGTTAGAGTAGACTAGATTATAAATGTATCCTTTATTGACATGTATCCCAATTCTAATATATTGCCTAATTTTAAACATTTTATGCTTTGGGTTATTCATAGTATGTAAGCAGTTGATTATTAGGGTGACAGCTTGGCCCATGTTTAAAGGGACACATGGACACAAGTATTGCCCTGAAACATGTTTTATTTATATGCTGCGGTAGGGAAGTTATTGTCACTCACCTGACCTTCTTTTTGGATCTATTAAATGCAGTGTAATGATTCTACATGCTATTAGGTGGCATTTATCATGCAATGACCATCAGCCTTAATTAATATATGTGTGCATATAAACATGGATAATACGGCCAACTTGTAGGATTTTAATAATGCAGTGGTGTGAGGTTATTCACTGGATGTGTTCATACTTATACAAGCTTGCGAGGACAGAGAATAAGTATGGCCCTGCACTCTGCACTGGAAAAAAAGACTTCTATTCTGTACATAACCGCATTAGCGCTGGGTCTCAGCCCGGGTCTTAGCATCTCCCTAGCGTGCGCTAATTGAGCTTCTACCTGGACTCCCGCAGCCAAGGTGATCTGTTAGTAGGTCATCCGTTTTAGCAACTTGTGCTAACTTCTTCCTTTAGCGACGGTGTTGTAGCTCACACCTGGTACTAGGGCCCTTAGTTTTTTCCAGTGGTATGATTTAGTGGCGAAAATTATTTGCGCCCCCCCCAGTTTTGACTATGGTATCTTATGTGCCCCCCCCCTAAATATTGTTCCTAGAGTCAACACTGACTACAACGGGCGTTAAACTGTGCGGCAACACGGACGTGATAACTGCGTTCGTCTGACGCCGGACGATATGTGTGGTCTTTGCCAAAGTATGAATGAACACAGGATAATTACTCTTTTAAGATATATGTTAGTCGAAAATAATGTAAATTTACATACGTTTCAACTCTTACTGTATCTATCTCAAAAAAACACTGTATCCAAACTGCTTTTTTTAAAAATCTTGTTTGCATGTTTACCTTGTACCCGCTTAGTAAAACTTACTTTCAAATAAATATGGGCCATATTACATACTTGGTGCTAACTTAACCAGAGCAGTTGTAAACTTAAAACCTCCATAGGCTATAATGGCTCTGGGAAGTTTACAACAGCTCTGGTTAAGTTAGCACCAACTATGTAATATGGTTTTAAGTTTACAACTGCTCTGGTTAAGTTAGCACCAACTATGTAATATGGCCCTATGTATTTAGACAAAAAGTGAATGTTAATAAACGGGTTAATACTAGGGATGAGCTGTTCGATTCGATGTGTTCGGAGTTCGATTCGAACATCGCCAGTTCGTATGCTCGCGAACTTCTAACATTTCCGCGTGTTCGTGGCATGTTCGCCCACAATGCACCACAATGGACCACAATGCACTTTTCCACTGGCCTGAAGCTTGTAATTGGCTCCAGCCTTGCACCTGACTGCAGGTCAGGTGCAAGACAGGTGCAAGACTATGCCAATCACGGCTCAGAGTCCTGATTGGGCAAATTTTGCCCAATCATGGGCTCACAGAGCTAAGTCCCGCAGCACACTATATAAGGCTTCACACAGCCTTCAGCACGTGTTTTTTGAGAGGAGATTGTTGTGTTAGTGTGTGTTATCACTGCCAGTCTGCCACCAGCTATTGGGGGGGTCTCACTTCTACAAAATATCTGGGAATTGTTGTAATCTGTGTGTTCTCACTGCCACCAACTATTTTGGGGGTCAGTCATTTCTACAAAATATCTGGGAATTGTTGTAATCTTTGTGTTCTCATTGACAGCAGCAATTGTGGGGGTCTCATTTCTACAAAATATCTTGGAATGCTCGGCGGCTATCCTGAATCTTACACGACGGCATACATACCCAGTTGCAGTCAGGACGTCGGCCATCAGGTGGTGCAACCCCAGAGCCTGTCTGGTTCCCCCCTCCGGGTTCGCAATTTAGGTGGAGGCTGTTGGAGCTGCTGCATCCCTGGTCCGCAGCGGCCATCTTGCTGGCCTGTTGTAGAGGTGCTTACCTGGCTCTGCACGAGGACGATTGCTCTGTGAATGGGTAAGAAGGGTAGAGGCGCCGGAGCGGTGGAGGACCCCGGCACTCCTGACATCCGCATCTCGCTTGGAGGGGGACAGGGACGGCGGTTACTGCGCCCAACTTCGTCGGATGCTGGGGACCCGCTGACAGTAGAGGAGGCCGGCGCCTCCCCCTGTTACCCACGTGGTGATGCCTGGCCCGAGGGAGGATACGCTTCCCGCTACCAAGGGTGATATTCGAACCCTGCTGGAGGACGCTAGGAAAGCCTGGCAGGCAGACTTTCAAGCCCTCGAGGCGACAGTCGTAGAGACACAAAATCAGGTAGGAGACCTGCAGACTCGCACACAGGAGATGGAAAGTACGCAGGCCGCAACCACCTCCTCTATACAGGCTCTACAACAGCAAATAAGTAACCTGCAAGCTGTGGTGGTGACGATGGAGTCCAGACACAGACGCAGGAACGCAAAGCTCCGTGGAGTGCCTGAGAGCGTGCCGGATTTAGACCTTTTGCCCTATATCATACACTTTTTGGAGGCGGTTTTGGGTCCCACGGAACACCTTCGGGACTCTGTCCTCACAGCCTTCCGTGTGCTGAAGGCGGCCTTGGCTCCCGCAAAAGCGCCGCACGACGTCCTCATCACCTTTTGAGAAACAGCTTTACCCTCTGCTTTGTTTCGAGCAGTACGGAACACACCGACAGTCCAGTTTGAAGAGGTGTCCATTGCTGTGTACCGGGACCTTCCCTTTTTGGTGCTAGCGGCTCGGCGACAGTTTCGGCCAGTTACGGCCCTTCTCCGCGCACATACAGTCGGATATAAATGGGGCGCCTCTGGCTCCCTTATTATTACCTCTCTGGATGGACAGACTCTTGTGGCTAACACGGCGGAAGTTGCTGGAGATCATCTTCGGTCCTTGGGTCTGCTTCCCACTTTATCGGGCCAGGAGGCTGCGACTCGTTCTGGTGGCTCTCCTCGACCCCCGGCGAACCAGATTGAGATTACACTGTTAAGGACACATCGCCCGCTTCCCTGAAAATGGAGGTTCTTGTTGCTGCTGCCTTTGCAGCCCCATCCCGCGCACCGTTATGTTATTTTCCCCTCCCCATCTTTGTTTCTAACAGGTGTCTGTCATGCTGGAGGTGAAGCTCTCTCCCCCCGCCACCCCCTCCCCCCTTTTTTTTTTTTCTCTTCTTTTTCTTTCTTCCCTTTTTCTTTTTTGTTTGGCACATACTGAGTGCGTGCGAGGTGCGCCATCACGGTAATGTTCGCCGTGCCTGGCCCTCGCATACTCGGGCCTCGTGACACTACCCCTCCATGGCCTCCCTCGGGAGCGTGCCAGGAGAGTCACGGTTCTGGTCTTTGCCACACTCCCCGCCTCCCTCTTCCCTTCCTATATTTTCCCTTTTTTTTTTCCCCTGGGAGAGACGCTCTCCTCCCCCTACAGCGTCATGTACCCCCTGTTTTCCTTTTTCCCCCTTGCATTTTTAACTTTCTACAGGCTGCGTATATACAGACTTTTGTGGACTATGCTTATAATAGTGACGATATATTCAGTTTTAAGTCATGACTCTCTGCGACATTACTTAATCTTTTCTTGTTCTCCTGTGCTTTACTTGTGTGGTGGCCCTGCGAGTCCACTCTTGTCAGTTGACCTGTGAACTTTTTTGCTCAGAAATAAAAAATTTCAAAATAAAAAAAAAAAGGGACGAGGGAGGAGGAACAAATTGAAGGACAAGGTAAAAAGAGGGGGGGGGGGACAAAAAAAGGAAAATGATCGTGCAGAAAATCTCAATAAAATATGGCAGATATATTAATCACAGGGATGCGGAACACTCACATTTGTAAGAGCCCAAAAAATCCCTGGCTCTAGGTTTAGGAACCTTCAGCCATATAAAGGGTGGCGTGTCCCTTCTCTGATCACAAACACTTGCTAAGATGGCTATAATAAAACAAACAGCGCTCCCATAGTGTATTACTGTAAGTACAATGATCAAGAGTAGTAATTGACCGTACACTCACCGAGTATGGAGCCTCGTATACACCGGACCCAGGACCTCTTCCCCACCAGCTGTGGCCTGGCGCCTGATCTGCCCCTGAATGCCCGGGCCTGGAGCCACTCGCCTCCCACGGCTTCGCCTACGGTCTTTTGGCAGTTGAAGTATGCCGGGGACGGCACTGTCCTCGCCCTTGCCATTTCCACCCCCTTTTTTCTGCATTTCTCTGATGACTCTTTGCCTCCTTTTTTGGCTACTATCGATGACTTCCGTTTTTTTTTTGTAGGGTCCTTCCCTCTTCAATGTTAAATTTCGGTGAGACCCCCCCTGATTGGGGACGTCCCCCCCCTCATTTTATGTTCTGATGACTCTCCTTGATTTCTAAGTGATATTTTGGATGTCTTTATATTATGTGTCCCGCTGCCTGGCCCTGCGAGGCCAATTTCGCTAGTCGGTTTGTGACCTTTTCTTTTGCAAAATAAAAAATTTTGAAACCCAAAAACAATAAAAATATCTTGGAATTGTTGTAATCTTTGTGTTCTCACTGCCAGCAGCAATTGTGGGGGTCTCATTTCTACAAAATATCTGGGAATTGTTCTAATCTTTGTGTTCTCACTGCCACCCATCAGCGGGTCTCACTGATTTATAGGAGGTTTCTGGGAATTGTAATCTGTGTCTTCTCACTGCCAGCTATCAGGGGTCCCACATACTTCTAGCAGATTTCTGCTAATTGTAATCTGTGTCTTCTCACTGTTGCCAGCTATCAGGGGGTCCTATCAGGGGGTCTCACTGATTTATAGGTGATTTCTGGGAATTGTAATTTGTGTCTTGTCACTGCCACCCACCAGGGCGTCTCACTGACTTATAGGAGGTTTCTGGGAATTTTAATCTTTGTCTTGTCACTGGCTCCCAGCTATCAGGGTGTCTCACTGAGTTATACCAGAGTTCTGGAAATCTTTAATCTTTATATCAGAGTTCTGTATATATTTAATCTATATATCACTCACCTTGTCAGAAAGACCAAAAAGGACAGGCAGATGCTCCCAGACACAGATAAGAGGGCAAGCAACCTCTGTGTCGGGAAGTTGTGCCTCTGGTCGTCATGGACGTGGTGCATCCTCTGCAAGGGCATGCTTGTCCTTTCTAACTGGTGCTGGCTGTCTTAAGCAGCAGCAACATACAGAGGATTTGGTGGATTGGCTAACCGGGCCATCCTCATCCTCCGAGTCCTCTGCCAGCCAGGCTTGCTTTACAGTCAACCTCAGCTGCCAAAGCATCTAATTCAGCCTCTATGTCCACAGCTACTCCTGCCGTAGCCTCACTATCACACACGGAGGAGTCAGCTGAATTGTTTGACTACAATGACAGTGACATGCTGCTTGAGGAT